>CM060910.1:707904802-708452302 GCA_030737875.1 Allium sativum
ATTTGCTGTCAAACTAAGGAGGGGGGTGTGGCCAGAGGCTCGGCGGCGGTCTCTCAAGGGTGGTCGACGGCGGATTTGAGCGGAGGGAAGGGTTTCGGGTTCTTTTAAGAAGAAGAGAGGAAGGAGAGCGAGAGTGTCGGAGGATGGAGGGCGTGCGTCGGTTAGGAGTAGAGGAGGAGGGGAAGAAGAAGGGAACGAGGAGAAGGAGGGGGAACTCGGCGCTGGCGGCGCCGCTGAGGAAGAGGGGCCACGGAAAAAGAGGGGGGGTCGGGTTTTTCTCGATTGGGGGTTTAAGGGGATGGAGGAGGAGGAATGAGAGGCCGGAGGGGCTTGGGGAGGAGGGCGGCGGTCCCCCCTGGTGACGGCGCTGGAGGCGCGCCAGCCCCGGTGGCCCTGGCGGCGGAAACTCCCCCCTGTCGCATTTTCTTTTTTTTTTTTAATTTGATTTTGAACTGATCGTGAAAGAGAGAAAGTGGGGGGAGGGGGCTTAAGTGAAAGAATTAATATATTTAATTATTTATTTAATTTAATTATCAAAAGGGTTGACTTTTTATTCGAACCCCAAACGAGACCCAACAACTGTCGCCCCTAGCTAATTACCCCCATTCCGAACACAATGGGATATGTTTCGTGAGCCAATTCGATCGTTTCGATCAGTTTTCGTCAAAATCAAAATACAAATCTATATATTGAATTTGAATGCACATTTCAATTTTCCGGGACCACATACGGATTCTGAAAATTCCCGAAAAATATTTTCTAGCTTCGTATTGACGATACGGTCCTAACAAAACTAATTTCGTCAATTCTGAGACCGTTTGAAAAATGGCCATTTTCCAGTCGATTAAAATCAAGTTAAATTGGTCAAACGGGTTTTCCTTTGCAACGCTCACATATTGATTCAAAAAATTACGAATTTTGTAATCTAGCAATAACTTGACATCACGGATCCAACAAAAGTGGTTTCGTCAAAAACCGAGGTCGTTTGCAAAATTTCCATTTTTAAGGGCCAGAATTCCATAGTGACTATTCTGAATTTTCAACTGGACATAACTTTTGATTCCCGCTATGAAATTTCAATTTTTCGGATTCGTTGGAAAGATATTCTCAATTAGATTCTAATATTTTTGGTTTCACTAAAATCCGGTTTATTTTGAATCCTGTACATTCATTTGAAATTTGAAATCGAATTTTCGAACTACCGCGCCATTTTCAATTCCTTTTATATTTAAAATAAAATATTTATATTCTAACGACGATCTATATAAATATATACGTTCTAATTCTATTCAAAATAAATTTCTCGTCGTTATTATTTAAAATAATTCATTTTAAATATTCAAACTTCATTAAATTTGCCAAAATAAAAAATTTAAATTGGCTCAGAATTTCCGGGTTGTTACAATCTCCCCCACTTAAAATTTTTCGTCCCCGAAAAGGAACGAAGCTGAAAGTTGTTTAACTAATCAACTCAACGTCCATTATTTTCATTACGGCTTAAGTTCTTCAACTTTTCAGTTTCTAAGAACTTTTCCAAATTTTCAAAAATTTGGCTAACACCCTAAATTTTCGAAAAATTTCGCCATAACCTCCCCTGCACCGGAAGCTTCTAGATATTTCAAATAGCCTCCCCTGGCCCTCACCAATCCAAAAAGAAAAAGAAGCAACCAATCGGCTCATAAAATCATCCAAACCCAAAGAAATACAATAAACATGTACCTATTTGTCGGGCAAACAATTTTATTTTTCTGCTCTAGCCTCCTTGTTATGACCTGTTCAATGGATACACATGTATATGCATGCAATTGTAATCATTTTTCAATACAGTTCAGTATTTGATTCAATTAGGTCTAAATGGTTCAAAATTTTAATAAATGAAACCAAAAATCAAATAACACAACCATCAATCAATTAGTTGAATTAACATTTCAAATTCATAACTTTGATACATATACAGAAAATCATGTTTTTGATGCCAAATCCCAACAATAAACCTATCTAGTTTTGGTTCTCACACCAGTCTGATGGAAATATATAGATATCTCACTTTCGATACTCGAAAATAAATACTGATAACGCTGCAGCATTATCAGAATCATCCCCGGGCAACTAGAGTGTGATTCTATATCTATCCAGTATATTAAAACTTCGAATATACGTTTGCAAGGCGTATATGCAAAATCCTTATATATTGGATTGTCCAAATTCAGTACAAATAAAATATTCAAATACGTTGAATAAGGTTTAAATTTTGAAACAATATGTTCTTATTTTAAAAATATACTCTTCACACTCGTTCTAGGATACTGCTAGTCCTATCTTTAAGAGTCATTCTTATTGGACATTACTAATCCAATTTCTGATGAATTCTTTTGTTCGGTTCTAATGTGTCTTGTTCTCGAGCTCTGTAAACCAGAGCTCTGATACCAGCTGAAACAACCCGAACTTCCCCGTGAAGGAAAGCACGGATTGAGTTGAGGACAAGACAAATCAGAACACAAAAAGAAGGACATTTCATTGTTTATTACAACAATTCCATCAGAATACAAGAATATACAGAGTATGAATGAATAAAATACATTCGATAAATATCAGAGATTATAATACATTACATAGCAGCGGAAAAACAATACAAAACACAACTAAAAGTAATACACGGATACAGAGCTTTCCGAGCATCGTTCCAGCTATAAATCAGGATCCTGTGAATATAAATCTACAAAATCAAAACTACTAGCTGCCCGTGTCGAAAATAAGGGCACCCAGAGTTTAGGTTAAAACAATAAACTCCAGGTCAGTCATGTGACTGGTGTGAGAACTAAAACAGTTATTAATCTTTATTTTAAAGTTAGGTAAATCAAGGGACCACGCCGTATAACACGGAACGGGTTTCCTCCCAAGAATACCAGTGCATAAAATAAACAACACAATGTTAAATAAAGAAAAATGAAGCTATTATAAGACCCAGGTCCCAACACACAATGCAACGCAAGCCGAAGGACAGGGTTTTTACCTTATAATAGCCAAAGAATGCTTGATATGCTAAATTTCATCTTTTATTACTACTATTAGTTTATAGTGTCAAAACAATTTCAATCATAAGTATCAATCATAGACGGCATAAGTGCCCCATCCCACTATGTCGCCATACTAGGCTCTACAAATAAAACCGAAAGTCATGTATTGGAAATTGGATTTCCGTCATGAGTCGAGGCAAGGGGCAAGCTCCTCTCCGTTCGATACACTCTAGCAAATGTCTCAGGACCACACACAGCGATCCTTGGAATCGGTTTGGCCGGTCCTCTCTTACTTTTGAGGATTGGCAATTCTTGAACACACTTTTCCCGGTCCTATAGGACCTATATAATGGTCTGTACGTCGGCTCACATAGTGCCAGTTATCGACCATATATTCGAGGCGCCTCGCATTCCAACAACCACACAGGTAAAAAGTATATAAATGTCAGGGCTGGTAGGTCACTGACATCACCCATAGCTAGAAAGAAACGTCGTGTTCTCCCAACGGTCCTTATCCCGTTTTTAACTCATACCGAGTTGTGAGGCTCGCGAATTCACGCTATACACAAAGATATGCCACACAGGCCGTGCTTTGATCATCAATGTAATAACCCGGAAATCCGAGCCAATTTAAAATTTTTATTTTGGCAATTTTAGCGAATTTCGAATATTTAAAATGAATTATTTTATATAATAGCGACGAGAAATTTATTTTGAATGGAATTCAAACGTATATATTTATATAGATCGTCGTTAGAATATATATATATTTATTTTTATTTAAAAAAGGAATTGAAAATGGCGCGGTAGTTCGAAAATTCGATTTCAATATTCATATGAATGTACCGGGTGCAAATTAAACCGGATTTTAGCGAAACCAAAAATATTAGAATCTATTTGAGAATATCTTTCCAACGAATCCGAGAAATCAAAATTTCATAGCGGGAATCAAAAGATATGTCCAGTTGAAAATTCAGAATAGTCGCTATGGAATTCTGGCCCTTGAAAATAGCCATTTTGCAAACGACCTCGGATTTCGACGAAACCATTTTTGTTGGATCCGCGATGTCAAGTTATTGCTAGGTTTCAAATTTCGTAATTTTTCGAATCAATATGTGAGCGCGGCGAAGTTAAACGCGTTTGACCAGTTTCATTTAATTTTAATCGACTGGAAAATGGCCATTTTTCAAACGGTCTCAGAATTTGACGAAACTTGTTTTGTTAGGACCGTATCGTCAATACGAAGCTAGGAATAATTTTTCAGGAATTTTTTGAGTTAGTATGTGACCCTAGTAAATTGAAATGCGCGTTCAAATTCAATATATAGAGTTATATGTTGATTTTGACGAAAACTGATCGAAACGATCGAACCAGCTTATGATACATATCCCATTGTGTTCGGAATGGGGGTAATTAGCTACGGACGATAGGCGGTGAGTTCGATTTCGAGTTCGAATGTAAAAGTTACTTTTTGAAATATATAAATAATAAAATATATATATTATATTAACCTTACCCTCTCTCTCTCTCTATACTCACCCCCCCCCCCCCCGTTCAAATCGAATTAGGTCAGAGAAAGAAAAAAAAACAAATGAATCGCGCCCCCCTCTATCCAGCCCCCCCCCCCAATCGAACGCGAACCCCATACCCAATCGCGATGCCGACCCGCACCCCTTCCCAAAACCGTACGCAACCGCCTCCCCATGGAAGCCCGACCACCGCCGACCTTCGCCCCTCCCTCCCCTCTCCAGTCCGCCGTTATCTCCAACGCAGTCCCCCCTTTTTTCTTCTCCTTTAACTTGAAACCAACCCCAGCTCCACCGCCCTCCACTGACCACCCGTAGCCGAAGTGAAACCCCCCTCTCCTTCAACAGTAAAAGGTACGATTTATTTTAATGATTTTATTAATTTAATTTAATTATATCTAGCTGTTTTTAAATCTAATTTGTGTATAGATAATATAGGAAAGGTTATACTTTTAATGATGAGAAATAGGGATTTTTAATGATCAAAGAAACAATTTTTACTATATGATTAGAATAAAAATGTAATCTTTATGATATATGTAGCTAAAGAAAAATATAATTTTTATATGTTGTGAAAAATAAAAATATAATTTTTATAATATAGAAAGTATAAAGATTAGATTTTTATATTATAGAAAGAATAAAAATATGATTTTTATATTATAGGAAGATTAAAAATATAATTTTTATTATAGAAGGTTAAAAATATAATTTTTATGATATAGAAAGGTTAAAAATATAATTTTTATGATATAGAAAAGTTAAAAATATAATTTTTATACTAGTCGCATATTAAAAATATGATTTTTATATAATGTAGATTATAAAAATTTGATTTTTACTTAGGTAGAATATTAAAGATAGGATTTTTATATTATAGAAATAATAAAAATATTTTTTTTTTAATATAGAAAGAATAAAAATACAATCTTTATAGTAGATAGATAGTAAAAATATAATCTTTATATATGTAGTGAATTAAAAATATAATTTTTACTTGTGTAGAGTATCAAAAATATGATCTTTATATAATAGAAGATATAAAAATACTATTTTTATATAAGTAGTGTATTGAAAATAGAATTTCTATATAATAGAGAAAATAAAAATATTATCTTTATATATGTAGCGAAATAAAAATCTAATTTTTATTATATATATAGTGAAGTAAAAATGTGATTTTTATAGTGATGTAATGAAAATTCAATCTTTATATAAGAAGTAGAAATATAAAAATATATTTTTTTATATATAAATAAGCGTTGTAAAAATATATGAAATAAAAATAGAATTTTTATTTATTGAATGAAGGATAAAAATATAATTTTTATTTGAACAGCGTGAAAAGAACTGCATAGGAATTTCAGACCGATCCAGGTGATTCAGCAGTTCAACAGCAAAGCACGGCGGAGTGGATCCCTCTGTGAGAACTTCTCACCTTTAATTTAATTTTTCTAGTTAAAATATATACTAGGATGCAGATGGTGTTTAGTAGCACCCGACACCCGTCGTCCACGGACCATGGACGGCTTGTATGCTTGTTTGTTTGATTTTGATGTGTAGTTGATTGTGTGATGTGATGTGAAATGAAATAAAATATTTTATAGTTAAAAATAGAATTTTTAACGTGTATATGAAATGAAATAAAAATAAACAAATCGGACGATTTTTTTATATACACACATTTGACTGATATTGATTGGGACGATAAATTTTACACATCGCCCAACTGCATAAATAAAATCTGTGTTTGATTGTTTGAAACCTCGCACGGGTATTGGGATGATATATGACATACACTAATCCCAATAATTAGTTGTATGTCAATTGATTGATTGACAGGCTGTTATAAGCGTTAAATATTTATATTTGATGCTTATACAGTGTAGAACGCACTCGGGATGATGGTTGATTATTTATCGTTGTTATTTTGTACATGTGTTGTAGAAAATCCATATAACTAACATTATATGGTAATTGATTGGGCCTCATTCCAGTTTTGAAATATTTGAAATAGAATATTTGAAAATAGAAATATATGAAGCCGTGTTCATTAGATTGATGCCATTTTGACGTGAACAATATTTATATCGATTTTATTCAATTTTCAATGTACATTGAAAGTGTTTTCGAAATTTGAATTATATTGAAAGTGATTTCGAAATTTGAATTATATTGAAAATAATCGAAATTCGAATTAAATTGAATAGAATTGAATTCGAATTGAAATTGAAAGGAATTGAATTCAAATTGAAATTGAAAAGAATTGAATTGAAACTGAAATTGAAATTCGAATTAAATTGAAATGAATTGAAATTCGAATTAAATTGAATTGAAATTGAATTGAAATCGATTTGAAATGAATTTAAAACGAATTTATATTGGAATATTCAATTTTGATTTGGAATTGAATATGAAGTTGAAACCATTTTGAAAATGAATTTAAAACGATTTATAAAGCACGTTTTGAAAGGAAATCGACGAAGTATATATTATATATTATATATATATAATATAATGGCCTGAATAGAACGCGCCGCGCTGCGGCAGTTCGTGAATTTCGACCATTGACCTCGAATGGATATTGCGGGAGATCCGACCATCGGATTCTCCTAAAACCAGAACCGTTGGGTTCGTATCGAAAAGAGCTTTCTAACGAATATTAGAAATTTGAAATCTAACGGTTGGATTTGGAATTATGTCCAAATCAAATTTGGAAAAGGTCGCTGTAAGTGCAGTTCGATGGCCGTTGATGGAAATCGACTGTACGGGCCTTGATAAAATTATTAAAAATATCAATAATTTGTGTAAAATCATAAGAAATGATTTGTGAAGAATTGGGATGAAAAACTCCATATTTGAAAAGATGAAAATAGATTTTTATCGAGATGAACTAGTTTTGAACTAGAATAATAATTTATTTATTTTTAAAAATAAATAAATTGGATTTGAAATGGTTTTGAAAATAACCAGGATTTCCAATAATTGCATTGGAATGGATTTGAATCGAAATTGTCTTCGGAATATTTCGATGTTGGATTTCATGATTATACAGATATTGTTATGGTAATTTGAAAGATATATAAATATCGTTATTTCCAATACGATATTTGTTGGTCGTAGAATTTGATATTGAATATAAGCCGATATATTTTCTATTCAGAGCCTTGTATTTAATATCAAATGTGATTTGGGTTTGTCGTGAACCGTGTTTTAAATGACATTGGTTCTTTAACCCAGTTAAAGACATGATATTGATTCTATAAAGATTAAAACTAAGTGGGGTTTTAATTAATCTTTAATTAGATTGAAATGGTCGAGAATGGAGTATCACCAGTTTTGCTCCTGGCGATAGTTAAATCTTTAATTAGATTTGAACATGAAATGGTAATTGAATTTACCGATAACACTGTGGTGTTAGATATGAAGTATTACCAGTTTTACTTCATGGGATGAATAGGTTGTGATTTGGAAATAAAATAAATGATTACTTCGGTGTGGTTCGCTAATCCCGACTAGTTTGGATTGGTTAAAGAATAAATTTAAAGAATTTATCTTTGATGAAATTAATGGGAACCTTTCCCAAAGTATAAGAGTATTTGAACAAAAGAATATTCCGAATTGGATTGAGACGTATGTTGTGTTTGTGTAACACGTGTTTATTATATACGCGAGTTTTCAGAAAGACCGGGTTTATCCCATTATGAATAACTAATTCGATGTGGTGTGAACATGAAGACGGTGGTTGAAGACCGGAGGTCTTCACGTCGTCTGGATAATTACTGATGATCTTGATTGGGCTATACACCCAAGAAGATGGAAACAGTTGGTGATCGTCCAAACGTACTTGGAGATCGATGGATATGCGGGGTACTAGGTGCCTCCGGTTTCGTTCAGACCTAGAACAAACGTGAAAATGGACTGTGTGTCTGACATTGGATTTTAGTCTGTGTGATTGATTTCTATTAAATATATATCTGTTTGGCGGAGGAGAATTTATTCCCTTGCTTAACGCCCTTCTCTGAGACGTACGAGCTCAGGGGTTATATGTTGATAGATATCAAACGCATGGAGTGAATTGCCTGTGTGGCATGCCTAAGTGGCAATTGATTAAGGCTTCTGTTGAAAAGCAAAGTCTTGTGGTGATGATCAAAGCACGGCCTGTGTGGCATAGCTTTGTGTAACGTTGATTCGCGAGCCTCACACCCCGGTAGTGAACCAGAAACGGGAGAAGGGCCTCAGGGAGGACATGCGTTTCTTTCTAGTTAGAAGTGGCGTCAGTGGTTTTACACGCCCTGACGAGTTTGACTTATGTGGTTGTTGCTGTTGCGAGGCGCCTCGGTTAGATCGGACGATCCGGGTCCGATGGAGTCATTCGCTGGCTCATTTACGCCCCAAAGGGCAGGGAAACGTAGTGTTCAGGCATAATAATCCACATCGGTGGACCGGCCCTGTCGCTCCAAGGCTTGCCTGCGCGCTTGCCTGAGGCTCGGGCTAGAGAGTCTCGAATTCGGTAGAGGACTATCTTTTGCCTCGGTTCACAGACGGAAATCCAATTTCCAAATACGTGACATTTGCGGTTTTGATTGTAGAGCCTAGTATGGCGACATGATATATGGTACCCATACCGTCTATGATTGATACTTATGATTTGAAGTGGTTTTATACACTATGCACTTATAGTAGTATCAAATGATTTGTTTTAAACGTACTAAGCATGTTTGGCTGTTATAAGGGAAAGCCCTATCCCCCGGCTTGCGTTGCATTGTGTGATAGAACCTGGGTCTTATAATAGCTTCATTTTTCCAAAAAGCATTGCGATGTTTTGTTATATGCACTGGTATTCTTGGGAGGAAACCCGTTCCGTGTTATACGGCGTGGTCCCTTGATATATCTGATTTAAAGTAAAGTTTTAAATAACTGTTTTAGTTCTCACACTAGTCCCATGACTGACCTGGAGTTTATTGTTTTAACCTGAACTCTGGGTGCCCTTATTTTGACACGGGCAGCTAGTAGTTTTGGTTTTGCAGATTTATATTCGCAGGAACCTGGTTTACAGCTGGAACGATATCCGGGAAGCTTTGTATCCGTATATCTCTTTCAGTTGTGTATTGTATTATTTTCCGCTGCAGTAATGTATTGTAATCTCTGATATTTATCGAATGTGTAATATTGATTTATACTCTGTATATTCTTGTATTCTGATGGAATTGTTGTAATAAACAATGAAATGTTCTTCTGTCTGCGTTCTAACTTTCGTGTTCTCAAAACAATCAGGCATTTCGAACGGTCTTGATCGATTTAGCGACTGATTCGGATCGAGCGAAATTCCCGGTCGTTACATCGTGGTATTAGAGCTTTGGTTTACAAAGCTCAGAGAACAGGACACATTAGAACCATACAAAAGAATTCATCAGAGATTGGATTAGTAATATCCAACGGGAATGACTCGTTAGAAATGGGATCAGTAGTATCCTAGAACGAGTGTGTAGAGTATATTTTTAAAGAGAAAACAAATTTTGTTTTGAGAATTTAAATCAACTATTTGTATTTGATTATTTATTTATATTGATTTGGACTATCCAGTATATATAGATTTTGCATATACGTCTGATCCACGGGTATTCAAAGTTTTAATATACTGGATATGTATAGAATCACGCTCTAGTAGCCCGGAGATTATTCTGATGATTGACTAGTCGTCATTAGTATTCATGTTCGAGTGACGAAAGTGGGATAACTATATGATTCCAATTGACTGGTGTGAGAACCAAAATTAGATAGGGCCTATTGTTGTGATTTGGCATCAAAAATGTGATTTTTGACTATGTATCAAAGTTATGAATTTGAAAAGCTAATTCACTAATTGATTGCTGATTGTGTTGTCTGATTATTATTTGATGAATTAAAATTTTGAACCTTTAGCCGAATTGAATCAAATAGTAAATTGTATTGAAAATTTGTCGCATTTGCATACATATACATGTGTATCCATTGAACAGGTCATAGCAAAGAGGCTAGAGCAGAGGAATAAAATTATTTGCCCGACAAATAGGTACATGTTTATTGTATTTCTTGAGTTTTGGGTGATTTTGTGAGCCGCTTGGCTTTTTCTTTTTCTTTTGGATTGAAGAAGGCCATGGGAGGCTATATGAAATATCCCGAAGTCCCCGGTGCAGGGGAGGTTATGGCGAAATTTTTCGGAAATTTAAGGTGTTAGCCAAATTTTTGAAAAATTTGAAAAGTTCTTAGAAACTGAAAAGTTGAAGAACTTAAGCCGTAATGGAAATACTGAAAGTTGAGTTGATTAATTAAACAACTTTCGGCTTCGTTCCTTTTCGGGGATGAAAAGTTTTAAGTGGGAGAGATTGTAATAACCCGGAAATCTAAGCCAATTTAAAATTTTTATTTTGGCAATTTTAGCGAATTTTGAATATTTAAAATGAATTATTTTAAATAATAGCGACGAGAAATTTATTTTGAATGGAATTCAAACGTATATATTTATATAGATCGTCACTAGAATATATATATTTATTTTAAATTAAAAAAGGAATTGAAAATGGCGCGGTAGTTCGAAAATTCGATTTCAAAACTCATATGAATGTACCGGGTGCAAATTAAACCGGATTTTAGCGAAACAAAAAATATTAGAATCTATTTGAGAATATCTTTCCAACGAATCCGAGAAATCAAAATTTCATAGCGGGAATCAAAAGATATGTCCAGTTGAAAATTCAGAATAGTCGCTATGGAATTCTGGCCCTTGAAAATAGCCATTTTGCAAACGACCTCGGATTTCGACGAAATCACTTTTGTTGGATCCGCGATGTCAAGTTATTGCTAGGTTTCAAATTTCTTAATTTTTCGAATCAATATGTCAGTGCGGCGAAGTTAAACGCGTTTGACCAGTTTCAGTTGATTTTAATCGACTGGAAAATGGCCACTTTTCAAACGATCTCAGAATTTGACGAAACTAGTTTTGTTAGGACCGTATCGTCAATATGAAGCTAGAAATAATTTTTCAGGAATTTTTCGAGTTAGTATATGACCCCAGTAAATTGAAATGCGCGTTCAAATTCAATATATAGAGTTATATGTTGATTTTGACGAAAACTGATCGAAACGATCGAACCAGCTTACGATACATATCCCATTGTGTTCGGAATGGGGGTAATTAGCTATGGACGATAGCTGGTGAGTTCGATTTCAAGTTCGAATGTAAAAGTTAATTTTTGAAATAAATAAATAATAAAATATATATATTATATTAACCTTACCCTCTCTCTCTCTATACTCCCCCCCCCCCCCCCCCCCGCCGTTCAAATCGAAATAGGTCAGAGAAAGAAAAAGAAAAAAACAAATGAATAGCGCCCCCACTCTATCCAGCGCCGCCGCCGCTCGAGGAGGCGCCGACCTCCGCACCCACTTCTGCTCCACCTCCTCCTTCCAGCCCCCCCAATCGAACGCGAACCCCATACCCAATCGCGATGCCGACCCGCACCCCTTCCCAAAACCGTACGCAACCGCCTCCCCATGGAAGCCCGACCACCGCCGACCTTCGCCCCTCCCTCCCCTCTCCAGTCTGCCGTTATCTCCAACGCAGCCCCCCTTTTTCTTCTCCTTTAACTCGAAACCAACCCCAGCTCCACCGCCCTCCACTGACCACCCGTAGCCGAAGTGAAACCCCCCTCTCCTTCAACAGTAAAAGGTACGATTTATTTTAATGATTTTATTAATTTAATTTAATTATATCTAGCTGTTTTTAAATCTAATTTGTGTATAGATAATATAGGAAAGGTTATACTTTTAATGATGAGAAAGGGGGATTTTTAATGATCAAAGAAACAATTTTTATTATATGATTAGAATAAAAATGTAATCTTAATGATATATGTAGCTAAAGAAAAATATAATTTTTATATGTTGTGAAAATTAAAAATATAATTTTTATAATATAGAAAGTATAAAGATTAGATTTTTATATTATAGAAAGAATAAAAAAATGATTTTTATATTATAGGAAGATTAAAAATATAATTTTTTATTATAGAAGGTTAAAAATATAATTTTTATGATATAGAAAGGTTAAAAATATAATTTTTATGATATAGAAAAGTTAAAAATATAATTTTTATACTAGTGGCATATTAAAAATATGATTTTTATATAATGTAGATTAAAAAATATGATTTTTACTTAGGTAGAATATTAAAGATAGGATTTTTATATTATAGAAATAATAAAAATATAATTTTTGTAATATAGAAAGAATAAAAATACAATCTTTATAGTAGATAGATAGTAAAAATATAATCTTTATATATGTAGTGAATTAAAAATATAATTTTTACTTGTGTAGATTATTAAAAATATGATCTTTATATAATAGAAGATATAAAAATACTATTTTTATATAAGTAGTGTATTGAAAATAGAATTTCTATATAATAGAGAAAATAAAAATATTATCTTTATATATATAGCGAAATAAAAATCTGATTTTTATTATATATATAGTGAAGTAAAAATGTGATTTTTATAGTGATGTAATGAAAATTCAATCTTTATATAAGAAGTAGAAATATAAAAATATAATTTTTATATATAAATAAGCGTTGTAAAAATATATGAAATAAAAATAGAATTTTTATTTATTGAATGAAGGATAAAAATATAATTTTTATTTGAACAGCGTGAAAAGAACTGCATAGGAATTTCAGACCGATCCAGGTGATTCAGCAGTTCAACAGCAAAGCACGGCGGAGTGGATCCCTCTGTGAGAACTTCTCACCTTTAATTTAATTTTTCTAGTTAAAATATATACTAGGATGCAGACGGTGTTTATTAGTACCCGACACCCGTCGTCCACGGACCATGGACGGCTTGTATGCTTGTTTGTTTGATTTTGATGTGTAGTTGATTGTGTGATGTGATGTGAAATGAAATAAAATATTTTATAGTGGAAAATATTTTATAGTTAAAAATAGAATTTTTAACGTGTATATGAAATGAAATAAAAATAAACAAATTGGACGATTTGTTTATATACACACATTTGACTGATATTGATTGGGACGATAAATTTTACACATCGCCCAACTGCACAAATAAAATCTGTGTTTGATTGTTTGAAACCCCACACGGGTATTGGGATGATATATGACATACACTAATCCCAATAATTAGTTGTATGTCGATCGATTGATTGACAGGCTGTTATAAGCGTTAAATATTTATATTTGATGCTTATACAGTGTAGAACGCACTCTGGATGATGGTTGATTATTTATCGTTGTTATTTTGTACATGTGTTGTAGAAAATCCATATAACTAACATTATATGGTAATTGATTGGGCCTCATTCCAGTTTTGAAATATTTGAAAAAGAAATATTTGAAATAGAATATTTCAAAAAGAAATATTTGAAATAGAATATTTGAAAATAGAAATATATGAAGCCGTGTTCATTAGATTGACGCCATTTTGACGTGAACAATATTTATATCGATTTTATTCAATTTTCAATGTACATTGAAAGTGTTTTCGAAATTTGAATTATATTGAAAGTGATTTCGAAATTTGAATTATATTGAAAATAATCGAAATTTGAAATAAATTGAATAGAATTGAATTCGAATTGAAATTGAAAGGAATTGAATTCAAATTGAAATTGAAAAGAATTGAATTGAAATTGAAATTGAAATTCGAATTAAATTGAAATGAAATTAAATTCGAATTAAATTGAAATTGAATTGAAATTGAATTGAAATTGAATTGAAATCGATTTGAAATGAATTTAAAACGAATTTATATTGGAATATTCAATTTTGACTTGGAATTGAATATGAAGTTGAAACCATTTTGAAAATGAATTTAAAACGATTTATAAAGCACGTTTTGAAAGGAAATCGACGAAGTATATATTATATATATAATATAATGGCCTGAATAGAACGCGTCGCGCTGCGGCAGTTCGTGAATTTCGACCATTGACTTCGAATGGATATTGCGGGAGATCCGACCATCGGATTCTCCTAAAACCGGAACCGTTGGGTTTGTATCGAAAAGAGATTTCTAACGAATATTAGAAATTTGAAATCTAATGGTTGGATTTGGAATTATGTCCAAATCAAATTTGGAAAAGGTCGCTGTAAGTGCAGTTCGATGGCCATTGATGGAAATCGACTGTACGGGCCTTGATAAAATTATTAAAAATATCAATAATTTGTGTAAAATCATAAGAAATGATTTGTGAAGAATTGGGATGAAAAACTCCATATTTGAAAAGATAAAAATAGATTTTTATCGAGATGAACTAGTTTTGAACTAGAATAATAATTTATTTATTTTTAAAAATAAATAAATTGGATTTGAAATGGTTTTGAAAATAACCAGGATTTCCAATAATTGCATTGGAATGGATTTGAATCGAAATTGTCTTCGGAATATTTCGATGTTGGATTTCGTGCTTATACAGATATTGTTATGGAAATTTGAAAGATATATAAATATCATTATTTCCAATACGATATTTGTTAGTCGTAGAATTTGATATTGAATATAAGCCGATATATTTTCTATTCAGAGCCTTGTATTTAATATCAAATGTGATTTGGGTTTGTCGTGAACCGTGTTTTAAATGACATTGGTTCTTTAACCCAGTTAAAGACAGGATACTGATTCTGTAAAGATTAAAACTAAGTGGGGTTTTAATGAATCTTTAATTAGATTGAAATGGTCGAGAATGGAGTATCACCAGTTTTGCTCCAGGCGATAGCTAAATCTTTAATTAGATTTGAACGTGAAATGGTAATTGAATTTACCGATAACACTGTGGTGTTAGATATGAAGTATTACCAGTTTTACTTCATGGGATGAATAGGTTGTGATTGGGAAATAAAATAAATGATTACTTCGGTGTGGTTCGCTAATCCCGACTAGTTTGGATTGGTTAAAGAATAAATTTAAAGAATTTATCTTTGATGAAATTAATGGGAACCTTTCCCATAGTATAAGAGTATTTGAACAAAAGAATATTATGAATTGGATTGAGGCGTATGTTGTGTTTGTGTAACACGTGTTTATTATATACGCGAGTTGTTCAGAAAGATCGGGTTTATCCCATTCTGAATAACTAATTCGACGTGGTGTCGAAGATGAAGTCGGTGGTTGAAGACCGGAGGTCTTCACGTCGTTTGGATAATTACTGATGATCTTGATTGGGCTGTACACCCAAGAAGATGGAAACAGTCGGTGATCGTCCAGACGTACTTGGAGATCGATGGATATGCGGGGTACTAGGTGCCTCCGGTTTCGTTCAGACCCAGAACGAACGTGAAAATGGACTGTGTGTCTGACATTGGATTTTAGCCTGTGTGATTGATTTCTATTAAATATATATCTGTTTGGCGGCGGAGAATTTATTCACTTGCTTAACGCCCTTCTCTGAGACGTACGAGCTCAGGGGTTATATGTTGATAGATATCAAACGCATGGAGTGAATTGCCTATGTGGCATGCCTAAGTGACAATTGATCAAGGCTTCTGTTGAAAAGCAAAGTCTTGTGGTGATGATCAAAGCACGGCCTGTGTGGCATAACTTTGTGTAACGTTGATTCGCGAGCCTCACACCCCGGTAGTGAACCAGAAACGGGAGAAGGACCTCAGGGAGGACATGCGTTTCTTTCTAGTTAGAAGTGGCGTCAGTGGTTTTACACGCCCTGACGAGTTTGACTTATGTGGTTGTTGCTGTTGCGAGGCGCCTCGGTTAGATCGGACGATCCGGGTTCGATGGAGTCATTCGTTGGCTCATTTACGCCCCAAAGGGCGGGGAAACGTAGTGTTCAGGCATAATAATCCACATCGGTGGACCGGCCCTGTCGCTCCAAGGCTTGCTTGCGCGCTTGCCTGAGGCTCGGGCTAGGGAGTCTCGAATTCGGTAGAGGACTATCTTTTGCCTCGGTTCACAGACGGAAATCCAATTTCCAAATACGTGACATTTGCGGTTTTGATTGTAGAGCCTAGTATGGCGACATGATATATGGTACCCATGCCGTCTATGATTGATACTTATGATTTGAAGTTGTTTTATACACTATGCACTTATAGTAGTATCAAATGATTTGTTTTAAAAGTACTAAGCATGTTTGGCTATTATAAGGGAAAACCCTATCCCCCGGCTTGCGTTGCATTGTGTGATAGGACCTGGGTCTTATAATAGCTTCATTTTTCCAAAAAGCATTTCGCTGTTTTGTTATATGCACTGGTATTCTTGGGAGGAAACCCGTTCCGTGTTATACGGCGTGGTCTCTTGATATATCTGATTTAAAGTAAAGTTTTAAATAACTGTTTTAGTTCTCACACCAGTCCCATGACTGACCTGGAGTTTATTGTTTTAACCTGAACTCTGGGTGCCCTTATTTTGACACGGGCAGCTAGTAGTTTTGGTTTTGCAGATTTATATTCGCAGGAACCTGGTTTACAGCAGGAACGATATCCGGGAAGCTTTGTATCCGTATATCTCTTTCAGTTGTGTATTGTATTATTTTCCGCTGCAGTAATGTATTGTAATCTCTGATATTTATCGAATGTGTAATATTGATTTATACTCTGTATATTCTTGTATTCTGATGGAATTGTTGTAATAAACAATGAAATGTTCTTCTGTCTGCGTTCTAACTTGTCGTGTTCTCAAAACAATCAGGCGTTTCGAACGGTCTTGATCGGTTTAGCGACTAATTCGGATCGAGCGAAATTCCTTTTCGTTACAATCAACCACAAGACTTTGCTTTTCAACAGAAGCCTCGATCATTTGCCACTTAGGCATTCCACACAGGCAATTCATGCCATGCGATTGATATCCATCAATATATAACCTCTGAGCTCGTACGTCTCAGAGAAGGGCGTTAAGCAAGAGAATAAATTCTCCACTGCCAAACAGATATATATTTAATAGAAATCAATCACACAGAATAAAATCCAATGTCAGACACACAGTCCATTTACAAGTTCGTTCTGGGTCTGAACGAAACCGGAGGCACTTTCCTCGCATATCCGTCGATCTCCAAGTACGTCTGGACGATCACCAACATATTCCCTCATCTTGGGTGTACAGCCCAATCAAGATTGCCAGGAATCATCCAAACGACGTGAAGACCTCCATTCTTCAACCACCGTCTTCCCCTTCGACATATCGTCGAATCGGTTATTCAGAATGGGTATAAACCCGGCCTTTCCGATAACCCGAGTATATAATAAACAAGTGTTACACAAACACAACATACGCCTCATTCTAATTCAGAATATTCTTTTATTCAAAAATTCACATTCTTAGGAAAAGGTTCCCATTAATTTTATCAAAGATAAATTCTTCTAAATTTATTCTTTAATCTTCCTTTGGATATCATTTCAAACCATGTTAAGGTTTTCCAAACTAGTCGGGATTAGCGAACCACACCAAAGTAATTATTTATTTTATTTCCCAATCCCAACCTATTCATCCCATGGAGCAAAACTGGTAATACTCCATATCTAACACCACGGTGCTATCGATAAAATTAATTACCAATTCACGTTCAAATCTAATTAAAGATTTAACTATCACTTTGGAGTAAAATTGGTGATACTCCATTCTCGATCATTTCAATCTGATTAAAGATTCATTAAAACTCCACTTAGTTTTAATCTTTGCAAAAATCAATATCCTGCCTTTAACTGGGTTAAAGAACTAATGTCATCTTAAACACGGTTCACGATAAACCCAAAATCACTTTCCATTGTTAATCGGGTTAAAGAACATGTGTTATTCAAAACACCGCTCACGATAAACCCCAAAAATCAATTTGATATTAAATACAAGGCTCTGAATAGAAAATATATCGGCTTATATTCAATATCAAATTCTGAAACCAACAAATATCATATTGGAAATAACGATATAAATATATCTTTCAAATTTCCACAACCATATCTGTATAATCACGAAATCCAACATCGAAATATTCCAAAGATAATTTCGATTCAAATCCATTCCAATTCGTATATTGGAAATTCTGATTATTTTCAAAACCGTTTCAAATCTAGTTCAAAACAAGTTCATTTTGATAAAAATATATTTTTATCCTTTAAAATGTGGAATTTTTCATCCTAGTTCTTTCCAATTCATATATTATGATTTTACACAAATTACTAACATTTTTAATAATTTTATCAAGGCCCGTACAGTCGGTTTTCAATAACGGCCACCGAACTACACTTACAGCAACCTTTTCCAAATTTGATTTGGACATAATTCCAAATCCAACCGTTAGATTTCAAATTTCTAATATTCATTGGAACGCTCTTTTCGATACGAACCCAAGTGGTTCCGGTTTCAGGAGAATCCGACGGTCGGATCTCCCGTAATATCCATTCGAAGTCAATGGTCGAAATTCACAAACTACCGCGGCGCGTTCTATTCAGGCCATTTAATATATATATATATATATATATATATATATATATATATATGTATGTATGTGTGTGTGTGTATATTATATATTTCGTCGATTTCAATTCAAAACGTATTTTATAAATCGTTTTAAATTCGTTTTCAAAACAATTTCAACGTCATATTCAATTTCAAATCAAAATTGAATATTTCATATCATTAATATATAAATGATAATATTTTCAAAACGTTATATTTTGAAATCACTTCCTTTTCTATAATTATTATAAAAACGAATATAATCGATATAAATATCGTTCGCTTCAAATGGCGCATATCTAACCAACACGGCTTTATATATTTCAATAACTTCGTCATTTTATTCAACAAATGAATATTTATTCTATTCAACACATGAATCTATATTTCTTTCAACACATGAATATTCTCAACACATGAGTATCGTCAACACATGACTATTTTTATTATTTAATATATTTTATAAAATTATGATAAAGATGTAAATTTTATTGTTTAAAATATTTTACTCAACACATGAATATATATTTTATTCAACACATGAATATTCTTTATTCTATTCAACACATGAATATATATTTTATTCAACACATGAATATTCTTTATTCTATTCAACACATGAATATATATTTTATAATATTCTTTATTTTCCCAATTGGAATGAGGCCCAATCAATTACCATATAATGTTAATCATATGGATTCCATACAACACATGTATATAATAGCAACGATAAATAATCAACCATCATCCAAAGTGCACCACACAACTGCATAAGCATTAAATATAACTAATTAACGCTCATACAGTCTATCAATCAAACGATCGACATACCACTAAACAATTGGGATTAGTGTACGTCAAATATCATCCCAACACCTGTGTGGGGTTTCAATCCACAAACACTGAATATTATTTGTGCAGTTGGGCAACGTGTAAAATTTATCGTCCCAATCAATATCCTTCAAATAGGTGTACATAAACAAACCGTCCGGTTTGTAAATGAATATTTATTTATTCACATTAACGTTAAAAATTATATTTTTAATGATAATTAATTTATTTCAACACATGTATGTTTTATTATCCATTTCACATCAACATCACAAACAAACTTCACAACACATCAAACAAGCATACAAGTCGTCCATGGTCTGTGGACGACGGGTGTCGGGTGCTGCTAAGCACCGTCTGCATCCTAGTATATATTTTAACTAGAAAACCAGATTTAAAGTGAGAAGTTCTCACCGAGGGTTCCACTCCGCCAGTTTTACTTCTGAACTTCTGAACCGTTTGGAATTGTTTGAAATTCCAATGCAGTCCTTACTACGCTGTTCATAATAAAAATTATATTTTTATTGCTTCATTCCAATAAATAAAAATCACATTTCATTTATGATTCATATATTTTTACAATGCTCCTTCCTATATAAAAATTATATTTTTATATATCTACTTCTAATATAAAGATCAAATTTTTATCTTCACTTCATATATATAAAAATCAAATTTTTATCTTCACTTCATATATATAAAAATCGAATTTTTATCTTCACTTCATATATATAAAAATTGAATTTTTACCTTCACTTCATATATATAAAAATCGAATTTTTACTTTACCATTTCAACTATATAAAGATTCAAACTTTTCTAATATAGAAATTCGATTTTTATACTATAAAGATTCAATTCTTTTCTTGTTTATAAATCAAACCTTTCAAATTAAAAATCATATTTTCATAACTTCAACTTCATATTAAAAATCGTATTTTTATAACTTCAACTTCATATTAAAAATCGTATTTTTATAACTTCAACTTCATATTAAAAATCGTATTTTTATACCGCTGCTTTTAAAATAAAAACCACATTTTTATAATGAAGTTATTTAGATAAAAATCAAATCTTTTCACTCAATGATGATCCATATAAAAGAAATCCAGTTTTATCCTCCAATGATATTATATTTAAAATCACTTACTACTATTTTACAAGATTTATAAACAAATTATATGAAGGAAAGCTCACATTTTTCTTCAGAGGGGTGGACTGCGGTTGCTGGAGATTCGGATCCAAGCACGAGCATGGCTCCATTATGATGGCGGGTTCGGATTTGATCTCAACAGCGGAGGAGTTGATTTGCTGTCGAACTGAGGAGGGGGGTGCGGCCAGATTTGAGTGGAGGGAAGGGTTTTGGGTTCTTTTTAGAAGAAGAGAGGAAGGAGAGCGAGAGTGTCGGAGGATGGAGGGCGTGCGTCGGTTAGGGGTAGAGGAGGAGGGGAAGAAGAGGGGAACGAGGAGAAGGAGGGGGGAACTCGGCTCTGGCGGCGCCGCTGAGGGAGAGGGGCCACGGAAAAAGAGGGGGGGTCGGGTTTTTCTCGATTGGGGGTTTAAGGGGATGGAGGAGGAGGAATGAGAGGCCGGAGGGGCTTGGGGAGGAGGGAGGCGGTCCCTCCTGGTGGCGGCGCTGGAGGCGCGCCAGCCCCGGGGGCCCTGGCGGCGGAAACCCCCCTATCGCATTTTCTTTTTTTTTAATTTGATTTTGAACTGATCGTGAAAGAGAGAAAGTGGGGGGGGCTTAAGTGAAAGAATTAATATATTTAATTATTTATTTAATTTAATTATCAAAAGGGTTGACTTTTTATTCGAACCCCAAACGAGGCCCAACAACTATCGCCCCTAGCTAATTACCCCCAGTCTGAACACAATGGGATATGTTTCGTGAGCTAATTCGGTCGTTTCGATCAGTTTTCGTCAAAATCAAAATATAAATCTATATATTGAATTTGAACGCACATTTCAATTTACCGGGACCACATACGGACTCTAAAAATTCCCGAAAAATATTTTCTAGCTTCGTATTGACAATATTGTCCTAACAAAACTAATTTCGTCAAATTCTGAGACCGTTTGAAAAATGGCCATTTTCCAGTCGATTAAAATCAAATGAAACTGGTCAAACGCGTATTCCTTTGCCACGCTCACATATTGATTCGAAAAATTACGAATTTTGGAATCTAGCAATAACTTGACATCACGGATCCAACAAAAGTGGTTTCGTCAAAAACTGAAGTCGTTTGCAAAATTTCCATTTTTAAGGGACAGAATTCCATAGCGACTATTCTGAATTTTCAACTGGACATAACTTTTGATTCCCGCTATGAAATTTCAATTTTTCTGATTCATTGGAAAGATATTCTCAATTAGATTCTAATATTTTTGGTTTCACTAAAATCCGGTTTATTTTGAATCCTGTACATTCATTTGAAATTTGAAATCGAATTTTCGAACTACCGTGCCATTTTCAGTTCCTTTTATATGTAAAATAAAATATTTATATTCTAACGACGATCTATATAAATATATACATTCTAATTCTATTCAAAATAAATTTCTCATTGTTATTTTTAAAATAATTCATTTTAAATATTCAAACTTCATTAAATTCGCCAAAATAAAAAATTTAAATTGGCTTAGAATTTCCGGGTTGTTACAATAGATTTGAAGTTTGAGGTCGGGGATCTAATTATGAAGCCATCGACACTTAAGAATGTGGTAAGGTTTGGTTTGGTAGGTAAGTTGGCATTGAGATTTGTAGGACCATTTCCCACCATGGATAAAGTAGGATGAATGGTGTAACAACCCTATTTTGAAGCAATAATAATAGGTAAACTTAATTAAAACAGAAGGCTTTTAATTCAATTTTATTACTTTTATTCTTGGGATTATATTAATACCCAATAAAATCAACAAATCGATGAAATGGAATATCCGTTTAGTGGATAATAATTAGGGTGAATGGATGTTAAATTGAATTTTGCAGTTATCGAACTATATAAGGTTGAAAGATGTGTAATTCAGTTTAAATAAAATTAAAAACGTTATGCTTGAATAGAATAAAAAATAAGGTTTAATAGCTCATCTCTACCCCTAATCTAGGAAATCCCTATTTTTTTATATCTTCAAAATCGCGAAAAAAATGGAAAAAATGGGAATTGGCGAATGAAATCTATCGTAAAGACAAGATGTGTAAGATGGGAGGTGTAACAACCCGAACTCTGACATACCGATATTTTTTTTTAATTCCAATCTATCGAAACTCGAGTTGGCTTGTCTGGTATCATGTAGAAAAGACAAAAATAAATAATATATCAGAGCACAGAAAAACATCTCATAGCGGAATGGAACAAAATATAATAAAATCAAATATAGCCTCACCAAGGTAATAATGTTGCCTAACCAGTATCCAAAGCTATCATATCTCTACCACAAACCTAACCTGCGAGTGTGTTATGAGGAGGTGGTCAGAACACAAGTTCTAGTGACTGGACTTAAACTACACATTTTGGATAACCCTACATATATCGTTCAGTTGCATTTTCTTATTTATTAGGTTACTTGGGTTAACAACTCTCAAGGCTTACACACACATTGTACCCATCTACTCCCCAGTAGATTAACCTAATACAATATATATGTAGCTACCCCCAATATTAAGGTACACCCCATGGTACCCCACTCGCATGGTCTCCGCCTTAACACCACAAAAATATATGTAGTCCCTCATCCTACATCGGAACGACGTAAGGATCTCTATATAACAATGCTACGTTGCATATAGAACTGCCATCGCCATCCTTTGTAAGCGTACGGACTGCCACCTTTGAACCGTTCGATCGAGTTAGATTCCATCACAGAGTAATGCCCTAGAGCCTACGATACACCATATGGAGCAGACATGTATGTATCTAGACTTTCTCACGTATGTATTGTTAATCGTACTCGATGCCTCAACCTCGATGATACATCATCCGGAAACGGTATGCATGTATCCGCACATATTATCTACTATGCACCAAGTTCCGTAACATGGCTATATTAGATGCACGAAACTCGGTCGGGAGCCTTTTTAGATATCTGTATACAAAGATGCTATGATCTACATTTTCATGGTGGCTATGGTCCCACCCGACCCCTCCCTCAACTAGTGAAAGGCCAACAGATATGAGAGCTAGTGATGTGCACCTAACAAACAATCTACATCCAAATTGGCGTGCCCCACAACGAAAGCCTTGATAGTAAAAGGTAAATGGTCTTTTGGTTCAGCTCTCCGCCTTTCCGCATCACGCTGACTGTCGATGACCGGTACCCAACGATTACTATCAATCAGATGGTTAGACCCGCCTAAGTCAAACAGATGAGATGGCCGTAACCCGCCTAGTCACAAGGCACCAAATTCGTCGAACCACCACTACGCCATAGATGGCCTACGCCAACCCCAGAGAAATGACGCAGTAGGTGCCAAATAGTGTTGCTGCAGGCAAAAAATGATCCGTGGCAACACTTTTTTTGGGGTTGCCTTTTGCTGTGTTGCCTTAGAGTCAAAGGCAACCCATTTTCGATCCTAAGGCAACATCAGCACAGGTGTTGCCGCATGTACTAAATTTACAAAAATGTGGGACCCACTATAATCTGTAACCCGGGTTTAAGGAATGGCCACTAAAATCTGTAGCCCGGGTTCACGGAATCCAGTTGTGGGAACCACATGCATAAATCTATGGCAATAATTTTACCACCCAACGACAATACTATATCATAGCTATGGCAATATTTAACATCACATACTGCAACATTATATCATATATATGGCAACATTACAGAACATAACATCAAACTGATCAAATTAACAAAGAACTTTTTATTTCAAATTAACCAGCGAACATAAGTAGTACTTAGTCAACTACAAAATAACAAAACGTAGCCACTAAATTCAATTTTACAAACATTTCAAAAACAAACAAAGCAAGTCCTAAATTCATGTTTACATAAAACTAAAACAGTTTCAAAATATAGCGCTCGCCTTCATTGCGTTCAATGCCTCTACTGCATCGCGTACCTCTTGTGCCTTCATTAACAAGTTCTTGAAAATCCTCATCACTGCCTCCTTCACCTGCATACATCAGTTGCATTTCAACACAAAATAAGAGGTATGCATGTCTCAATTGCATTTCAGCACAAACTATGGTCATAGTTAACAGAGTTTCCTTTCAGCACAAACTGAGTTTCATAACTGAATTCCATTTGCATCAGTATAACATAGTATACTGATCTAAACAATGCGTATAAAAGTGTATTGATCTAAACAATGTGTGAGTTACATAACTGATCTAAACAATGTGTATACAAGTGTATACTGATCACATAACCGAGTTTCATATGCATTTGCGTTTCATTTACATAACTGAGTTACATAACAGAGGCACAATGTGGATACAAGTGTACTGATCTAAACATAACTGAGTGACATAACTGATCTAAACGATGTGTATATACAAGCGTATACTGATCTAACAATGTGTATAAAAGTGTATACTGATCTGCAATATGGCAAAAATTATCATTAATCTACAATGTGACAAAACTTAAGATTATACCTGAAAAACTGCCCATGCATGCTATTTCATGTTACTTCACTGCTCTACATTGCCATAACAACACACAAAAGAACTCCAAACATGATCCAAGACATAGCTAAAGCTTTTGCAAAGAATTTTTCTCCTGTCTCGTGTTTTCTACATTTAATGCGCATTAGGGCCAACTCTTCCTTCAAATCTGCCACAAATTCATCGGCTTTTGCCCTCTTTTGCTTTTGCTTCAGCAGCTTTTCTTCAATTGTCTTCTTTTCCACGAGCAATTGCAATATAGTCTTTTCTTTTTCCATCAACTTAACACTAGTATCATCCAATTCAGAATTGTTGTTGATTTCATACACTTCGTCATGCCACATAAAATACCCGCAATCGCCAATCTGCACATACATTAAATTCTCGAGTAAAACACCAATGAAAGATATGATAATCGACATGGAGCAACAAAAAAAACCTAATTTATACTTACCGGCCACATGGAGCAACCAAAAAACTTCTTCCCCGCATTCGACCCCACCTTCACAGTTCTCAACTTCGCTGGGATATTGTGGTGGCAGTTCTTTCTCGCAGCCGCTGTTGACGAAATTGAAGTAGAAATTGATGTCCGCATCATGCAATATTCAGTGATGTCTGCAGTCCGAGACTTAAGTCATAGAAATTTGTGACAATGTGTACTCTTATAAGTACCAACAAAGATTCCATAATATTTATATCGAATAAACATAAAATATTGGATGAAACATCAATTACATTCCTGAAATTTGCATAAATGTGGATATGATAAATGCAGTGTGTACTATATGACATCTAACAAGGCTAAATAATCACACACTTACTGCATCGAAGGAGATCTCACTGGTTGAGAACTAAAGGTAGAAACCCCAAAAAATAATAAGGGCGTTAAGCTCGGCTTTAAAGAGCAATAATTAGGATTCAGATCCGATCAAAGCAAGGCTTCCTGGATCACAAAAATTTTGCTTTGCATCCTGCCCAAGCGAAAAAATTCACTTGTATGTGGGCCTTGGAAGCGAAAGTGCCTCTCTGAATTTGGTATTGTCACATACTGCCTAGTGGAACATTATCCAGAGAACTTTTGTACTCACAAGAATTGCCACATTCTACCTCCATTCTCCAGATAATGTCCCACCAGGCATTATGGTGGACAACAAAATCTACCACCCAAACAATTACGATTTCTACTTGTGCTCACAAGCTGGAATGATAGGCACAACCCAAAGAAGTACTTTTGTGAAACAACATATTTAACGATGCAGGTTTGAGGAAAAAAAGACTTAAATGGCTAGGGAATACCTTCATGTTAAGCCTAAAACAGATTAGCCTAAAAAATGAATGTACAGACTGACGAAGTACAACACTATGGATCATCGGAAAAGGGTAAGTTGAGATCAAAAAATTCGTTTACAGTACCTTAGGGTAATGAAAGCAGATCAGCAGCGAAGCAATTTCGTGCAAAATCGGATCTTTATTTGGTAGCAAACAAAGTAATTAGTGGTTTTTTGTTGAGAGGAGAAGGAAGAAGAGGTTTTTTGTTGAGAGGAAGGAGAATTTAGGGAAGAAGAAGGGCAACAAGAATTGGGATTCCCTGCGATAAGAATTGGGATTTTAGTTTAGGGTTCGAACGATTTAGGGTTTAAAAGTGGAAAAGTGAAAACAGATTGTTGCGGGAAAATGAAAATTTGGGTAAAAGAACACTGCGGTGTTGAAGGAAATCAGATTGATGCGGATCACTAATCTGGACCGTTGGATCATGTTGACGCGGATTGCTAATTTTATTCACGCGGCTACTGCAACACATGTTGATATTTATGCTAACACATTGAAGCGTGCGTTGCAATAGACAAAAAAACATCATAGCAATGGAAACACTGTAGCTAGCAACATCATGCATTTTCGTTGCGATATGTCATCTATGGCGTAGTGCACCTAAGCCAGCCTACAGCCTTCTGACTGCCTATTATCGTGGCAATCAAGGTATACTCACCGGGTAGTAACGCGCAGACCCAACCTCTGCGAGTACAGCCTAAACGCTGCCAACGCATAGTGGACGACCATGAGTACCCTCCATATCCCAGGAAGTCACGTGCTTCTCCTTCCATTCCTTCGGAGCCAGCAGGATATCAGCAGAGAAACATGCAGAATAATCAGATGGACGTGCGCTCCCCTCGTGTCTCATGACACCACGATGATCTACCCCGTTGGGTTCTTCACTTTCAGACGTACAGACTGGCCAAGCGCCCCAGTTAACGTGTTATTAGGCCCTATGTCCAAAATTTAATTACGCGCTAGCTCTACCTCATTAGATTTCCGGTTAACTTGGTTATTTCAAATTATATTAATTTCTTATTCAGGTTACCAAGTTCTTCTTGCTTATTAATTTTAGTTATATAACTTACCCTATTTAAGTTCATTAATAAGCCTCTAAAATGTTATTCTTATTAGCAAGATTTCAGATTCTCAGATTTTCAGATAACATGTTCTTCTTATCAGCTGGATTCGGATTCTCTGGTTTACAGATTACTTAATGTATAATTAAGTACAACTTATTGCATTTCATAAGTTTTCCCTTCTTTTCTCTACTTATTACAAACAGCAGGTTTCAGGTTTCCAGATTACTTACTTTATAACTAAGTACAACTTTTCTCATTCCATAAGTTATCCGTTTTCTCTATCGTTTATTATAACCTAAGTTATAATTTCCACTTATCCCTTGGATAACCCTACCTATTATCTTTCCTTTTCCCATTCAGGTTGATTAATAATAAGTTATTATCATTCCCCATTCATTTTAATATTTGTAGTATTGTAACATTCATTCATTTTCATTAATTACAATTAATGCCATTTATTTCTATCCTATTATACACATATATTCATATATATATATATATATATATATATATATATATATGTTTATGCACCAGAACTCTCACATTAAGCCGACCACTTTTGGATGCTGAATTTGTCGGGCGGTTCCAAGCAGATTTCTATCACAAGTTGAACTTAATCTCCTGTCTTAGGACCGTTATATGTATGTTTATGCACCAGACCCCTCACATTAAATTAACCACTTGTGGATGATGGATTTGTCGGGAGGTTTCGGGCAGACTTCTACCACAAGTTGAATTTAACCTCATGTCTAAGTGTAGTTACAATTTTCTGTTTACTGTAAATTTATGCATAATCATTCTTCCAAATTTTACTGTAATTCTCATTTACAATCTTTTGGCATAAACTATTCTTAAACAAATATTCATGTTCATTGTAAATTTCAAAATTACAAATTTCACAAAATTTCCCAATTCAAACAGGTGATTTATGGAAATAGGCTTTACACAGTAGATATGTTCTCAATTCAGGTTTCAGGATTACAGTACTATAGAACTTCCATCATTTAAGGATACAATTCATCTTTAATTACAACAGTACTAACTTCAACAGATTTCAGAAGGTTAAACATTTCAGTAGATTAATCATTTTAGCAAATTAATCATTTCAGCAAGTTACAGGAAGTTAAATATTTTAGTAGATTAATCATTTCAGCCGATTTATTATACATATTAACGGGGAATGCCAAATGATAGATATACCATTATCAAAAAGGTATAAATTAAATCCACTTACCTAATAACTTTCTAATTCATGAATCTGGTTCAAACCTAGCATTCCATGGCTCTCCTAACTGAATCTAGAATCCAAATAATCATGGATTCACAAATCTTAGACTAAAAGAAAAGGGGAAAAAGAAGAGAAATCTAAATTAACCAGATCCAATAATTTACCTCACTTTGATTAGAATTCTGAACACCCATTTGTAAATATACATTCTTTTCCTCCATATCTTGAATCAGAATTTCCTAAGACTAATTATTCTATTTTCTGAAGAGATTTAAGGAGGAAGAAGAATGACAGAGTCTAGACAACCTCTTAGAAAATATGATATTTAGGCTAGGCTCTGCTAGCCTATTTATAGGTGTTTAAGAAAGAGGATATGATCTTGTACACTTAGCGCTGAGTCAACAACGAATGTAGTTTGAAAAACAGTCGCGATTCGCCGAATAAACCTGCCTAGATCAAGGGTGGGTCGACCCACCTACCCCTTGGGTCGACCCAGCCCTCTTGGGTCGACCCACAGGTCGACCCAAGAACAGCTTGGGTCGCTCATATGGGTCCAGGTTCCCTCTTTACTTTCCTGCTTCATTCGTCTGAATTACTGGAATTATTTAAATATTATATTTTCATATAAACTCCTTATATGTATACAAAACTTTAATGTCCATTTTACATGTGTGTGTTTATATATATATATGTTGTAACAACCCGTATTTTTATAACATGTTAAAACCATAAATCAAGAAAGAATTAAATTTTAAAATAAGAATCAAGGGGAATGGGTTGCGCCATTGCGTTCGTCTCGAAATTCTGCTTGGAAACGAGTCCGAGTTTTCGAAAAACGGATTACCTATAAGGAAGATATGACTCTCTGAAGTTTCAGGAATTTTCAGAATCGAAAACAGCTCGAAATTCGGATTCAAATCCCAGCGCAGACTGGGCGGGAATTTTCACGCCCAGGACCAGGTCGACCTCCCAGGGGCCATGTCGACCCTATGGTCGACCTGGTGCCAAAACCCAGTTTTGAGCCTGGGTTCATTCTGATGTTTTTGGTCTCGTTTTCAGTCTAGATTCGTTCGCCTAATCCTATATAATCAGCCCCCTAACCCCATTCTCTTTACACCATTCTTCTCTAACCTTATGTTGCACAAATTCTTGATGGACATGGCTTCTTCTTCTTCTAATTAAATTAAAAATAAATTAAAATAAAACACGAAGACTATTTCTTGAAGACTACGGCTAGGAATTGCATATTGGGGATTTTCTGCTACAATCAAATCAAGATTCAACGATTCAAAAATTCGACGACTAGTTTCTAGATTCAACTTCTGCATCTCAATTTCTTAGTTCACGATCTGTAAGTTCTAGTTACTTTGAGATTTAAACTTGTTAATTGTAATTTGGACATGAGATAAAGTGAAATTGGACTTAAGTATGATAATCGATTCATATCTATTCTAGTTTCCATCTTGGATCATGACATTTGGGAATATTGTTATGAAATCAGTTTGGACCTACTCATGTTGTAAATCAGACTCTTTCATGTCCATAACATTATCATGCCTGTGATGTTGAATCAGTCTATTATTTACAAGTTTGGGACTATCACCTTATGCCATGACTATCACCTTATTATGCTAGATTTGAAATCCTATTATTTTCTATATGCCAGTGATGTTGTAACCAATTATCTCAAGTTATGTCATGCTAGTCTTGTAATCCCTTTTATCACTTTATGCTCGTCCTTTTTTCCTATCATAGTTTTGATGTTATTCCCTTTAATTCTGGATTTGGATTTACTTGTAATTTAGATCGATTCACGTTTACATGCGATGGGAATACGATTTGGGTAGATTAGGCAAAACATGAATTGGTTATGAACATGAATCATGAACTTGATAATAGGCATAAGTTGAAACATGAAACTTGACATGAAACTTGCCATGAAACTTGACACGAACTTGACATGAAATTTGAACATGGACATGACACTAGAATGAACTTGAAAATGGCCAACTCGAGGTTGGGTTGAGTTTGCAGTGTAATTCTGCCCGGAACCGCCCGACAAATCCAGTTATTGCAAACAATAGGATCCAATGTGGGTAGTTGGTCATATCGCGCTTGAAACCCGAGGTCAGACTGAGTTGGGGTGTAAATCTGCCCGGAACCGCCCGGCATATCCAGTGACCACAACAACAGGTCTGATGTGAGAGGTTGGGGTGCATTAATGAATTAATGCCACATGATAAGGTTAAGTCATGAACATGAAAGACAACACTTAAACAACTTGACATGCAAGACTGATAAGGGTTAAGTCACGAATTTAAAAGACAACACTTAACCTGTTGGACGGAAATCCTAGTTACGCGGTCCATTTCAGCAGTAACCCACTTAGATGTATCATGGTACCCTGGAACTAGGCAGGGCGGGGCACGATTACTAGGCTGACTGTAAGCGACCAGAACGACGGCTGAGTTGGTGCGCCAGTGTAGGTTCAGGCGGACTATGGTCGTGCACGTAGTCCGGAGTTGAAAAAGCAGGCATTGGGCATCAGTAGGTTTACACTGTGCGTGCTTGATTCGTGTCGGTGGTTGGCACCCTAGGGCTTGATACACCCTATGGTGGACCTAGCACAGGTAACTACATTCGTGATAGTGCCGTATGACACAGAAATGACGAGCTAGAACTTGTAGGGAGCCGATCAATTAATGGATCGTTCCATAGGACCCCGAAATGGGTCATTTCATGATATTGGGCCAAGGGATCATTTCACGGTTAATATATGACATGGGTTTGGGATACTAGTACAGTTGGTGCAGCGCGAATCTTGAACATGCGATGTTATACTTGATTTATACTTGATTTATCATGTTATCTTTGTAACGGCCCTGATTCCGCCCGACCCGATCGATCGCAAAATCGACCAAGACCGTTCAAAACCCGAGAACGTTAACTCTGGGAATACAACAACATCAGAACAATAACAGCAGACTTTTATAAACATTACAATAATGTTACATCAGAGTACAGAATATCAAAGTACATCGAATAAAAATTACAGCGGAAGATAAATTACAATATTTTAATACATTGCAGCGGAAATAAGATAACTAAGGCAGCGGAAGACAACTATGCTTTGGACACAGCTTTAGGCTTCAATCCAGAATCCTGCTCGAGATAATAACCTGTGGATAAACTACTCGACTGCCTGTGTGGAAAGAGGGCACCCGAGTTTGTAAAGGTGGAAACAAACAACGGGTCAGTCATGGGACTGGTGTGAGAATTCTTAACTAAATTAACTAATAGTAATAAGGCAAATCCAAAGACCACGCCGCTAACACGGAACGAGTTTTATTCCAATGGATTGCTGTGCATAACAGTAAAGTAAATCGTTGAAACAACGCAATGCTTTTTAGAAAAATGAAACCATCATAAGACCCAAGTCCCATCACACAATGCAACGCAAACCGGAGGATAGGGTTTTACCTTATAATGGTCAAAAGATGCTTGATACGATAGAAACGGATTTGATATTATTATTAGTGTATATATGTTTCAAAAACAATTTCAATCATAATGTATCAATCCTAGGAAGCATAGGTACCATATATTATGCCTCCATACTAGTAATACAATCAAAACCGCATGAGGTCGTATTGGAAAATGGGTTTCCATCATGAGTCAAGGCTAGGGAGGAGCTCCTTACCGATTCGAGACACTCTAGCTAATGTCTCAGAATCCCCCGCAGTGAACCCTTGGAAAGTTGCAGGGCCGGTCCTCACATACAGCTTTGAGGATTGGCAATTCCTGAACACACGTTTCCCGGTCCTATAGGACCTATCATCCGAGGCGCCTCATTCCATCATCCACATAAGTAAAATGCCGGGCCGTGTTAAAACCCAAACACCACTTCTAGCTAGAATGAAACGTGCTGCTCTCCCTGCGTTCCCTTCTCCCGTTTTAGACTCCGCCGGTGTGTGAGGCTCGCGAAGTCACGCTATACACAAAGCTACGCCTAAACAGGCCGTGCTTTGATCATCAACCACAAGGCCTGCTTTTCAACAAAAGCCTTGATCATTGCATCTTAGTATGCCACACTGTCACTCCGTATCACACTACCAATCCTTTGCTCAAATATATGAAAGGGTGTTAAGTAAGAGAATAAATTCTCCGCCACCAAACATTCATACATTTGGCAGAAAATCAATAAATACAATATAAAGGAGTACAATGTCAGACACACATTCCATTTATAAGCTTATGCTCTGGGTCTGAGCGAAAGCCAAATCCGTACAAATCAACACTACGTCTGGACGGCCACCACTGTAGCCCCTTCAAGGTAGCTACTCCAATCACGGGCATCAGCAGTTGTCATCCATTTGATGTGAAGATCGCCGGTCTTCAATCACCGTCTTCAACTCTTCGACTTTCATTCGTCGTATGATCATTTGAAATGAGATTGAACTCGGACTTTTCAAATGATCCTCGCATATATATATATATATATATATATATATATATATATATTTAAAAATTATTTCATATCGTTGATATTAATTTATAACGATCAACCTTTATTTTTATTTATATAAAAATAATTAAATTCCATTTAACGACGCTTCAAGTCAAAAGGACGACCTTGGCGTTGTTTTCACCCAAATTTGTTTTACACATTTCTCTAAATCTAACCGTTGGATTTTAACACAATTCATAACGTTGGAAAGATCTTCCCAAGGCGAACCTAACCGTTTCAGATTTGGGAAAATCCGCCGGTCGGATATTTCGGTATAACCAACTAAAAGTACAATTCTATAAAGTGAACTACCACGCTCTATTTGTTCAATTAAAATTTGTTTATATATATATATATGATTATATATATACATACAATTTCTTCGGCCATTTCATTATTGCGGTAATCATGACAAGTAAAGATATATAACATAACATACAATAATGTTTATTTTAATTCACATACACAACCTATACACGCAATGTATTTTTTTTTTTTTTTTCAATTTACACAAACATGCAATTTCTTGTGCATCATTCCTAATTCAACAAAAATAATTATTTTGTGTCATTCTTTTCTTTACAAGAAAAATGGTATTCTTGTGTTTTTAATCTTTTCACATGAAAATGTAAATTTCAAATCTTTAATCTTTTTAATGAAATCAAATTCCTTAAAATGTAAATTCCATCATTATGACTTTCATTGAAAACTTATTTACATAAAAAATGTAAATTTCATATCCTTATCCTTTTCAATGAAAATCCAATTACATAAAAAAAATGTAATTTTCTTAATAATGCTTTTAATGAAAATCTATTTACATTAAAAATGTAAATTTTCTCCTTAATCTTATTCACATTAAAAATGTAAATTTTTCTTTTCAATCTAATTACATTAAAATGTAAATTTTCTCCTTAATCTTATTCACACTAAAAATGTAAACTTTTCTTTTCAATCTAATTACATTAAAAATGTGATTAAGATGACCATGTAAGTTCTATTTCTTCTTATTACATTAAAAATGAAACATAACTTCATTCTTTTTAATTCATTTAAACATAAACTTAAAATTTCATTTATTTTTCTTTCATAAAAAAAACATAAGCTTTCATTCTTTTAATTACTTTCCTATAATTACAATAGAAATGTAAATAATATTGTTTCATTAAGTTTCATTCTTTTATAACAAACATGACGGTGAAAATATTCATACCATTATTAACACATGACGGTGCAAAATGTTCATTTCTAATTTAATACATAACGGTGTAAAAATTGTTCCTTACATTTCTAACAAATGGCGGTGCAAAATAATGTCAATTTCATTTTACCAAATGACGGTGAAAATAATGTCTATTTCATTTTAACAAGTGACGGTGAAAATCATGTTTATTTCATTTTAACAAATGACGGTGAAAATCATGTCTATTTCATTTTAACAAATGACGGAGAAAATCATGTCTATTTCATTTTAACAAATGACGGTGAAAATCATGTTTATTTCATTTTGACAAATGACGGTGAAAATCATGTTTATTTCATTTTAACAAATGACGGTGAAAATCATGTTTATTTCATTTTAACAAAATGAACATTTGATATAACACAAATCTAGTTAATAAAAATGCTATTTGTGCTTAGTTCTTTTAGTTAACAAAAATGTCCTTTTTGTTTCAACCATCTTAATTTGACAAGATGTACATTTTTGTCTCAACTAATATATTTGACAAAATTTGCCTAATTTGTTTCAACTAGCATAAATTAAAAAAAGTGCTTATTTGGTTTCAACTAATGTAAACCGACAAAGGTGAATAATTTGTTTTAACTAATGTAAATTGACAAAAGTGCTAAATTTTGTATTTCAATTCTAATATAATATAAAAGTACTATATCTTGTTTCATTCTTTTAATTTAGACAAAAATGAGTATTTTTGTCTACTTTGACTTAAATGATAAAAATGAATGTTTAGCTATTCATATTTTTTTTCAATGATGAAAATGAAACATTTTCAATCCATTCATTTTAATAACTATTTTTGGACAAAGACCATGTTTTAATGAAAACAATAAAAATGAACTTTTTATTAATAAAGTTACAATCTTTTTATTAATAAAGTTACAATCTTTTTAAATTACATAAAAAAGGTGATTTTGATTCCATTTGTCAAATTTCTCTTTTTACTTATGCTTTAATTACATATAAACATGAAATTTTATTTAATGTAAATTCTTATTCTTTAATCTCATATAATGTAATTCTCTTTTCTTTGTAATCTTGATTCATATTTACATTAAAAATTTAATTTTAATGTAAAACATTTTTATTCCAAATCTTATCTTGACAAAAACAACCAATTTGTTTTAACAAATTTATTTTGACAAAATGACAAATTTGTTTCAACTTTTAGTTTTCAACAAAAATTGAAAATTTTGTTTCACTATTTGGTAACAACAAAAATGATAAATTTTTGTTACAATCTTTTTATCACAACAAAATGATATATTTGTTTGCAACAATTTTATAATATAAAATGACATATTTGTTTCATAAATTCTATAATAACGAAATGGCATATTAGATTTCACACAACGTATACTGGCAAAATGACAGTTCTAATTTGTCAATTGGATTCAACATAGATGTCATATTTATTTTGTCATGTTTAATTCACCATAAATGACATGTTTATTTTGTCAAGTTTAATACGACCAAAATATTCCGTCAAATTAACAGAACAACAAACAGCAACAAACATTTAAAATCAAATCACGAACATACAAAGATTACTAAACATGATAATAATTAACTTATTTTTAATTATTTAAAAGGAAAAAAAATTCTCACATTGTTATTGATTTCTGCTCCGTTCAGCTCCAAAATTTGTCAAAAATTCAACTTGCTCCTTTTCAGATCTGCTTTGTTCTACGGTGTAGATCTCGGAAAGACGATTCCAACGGATTTCGTTTCATCAAATTCTGATTTGATTTGAATGAGATATCATTGTTTATACGTTAACTAAAATTTTAAACTAATTAATTAATAATTTAATACCCTTGAACTCTTCTCCCTCTACAATCCTTCTTTCTCCTTACAGACTAAGGCCGACAGTTTTGGACTTCAGGTTCGAACCTAGGGCTAGCAAATTCCGTCGACACCATCACCGAGAACACGATCCAACCCCACCACAACCTCCGCCTTGGAATCCTCCACCTGTGCCTGGCCATCACAATGAACTCGAAGGTCCCTTAAAGCCTCGAACTGCGTGCGTGCGGCGGTGGTTTGGAGAGGAAATCCGGCCACCACGATGCTTTGTTTCCGATCACCTCCTTATCACTTTGAAGCTCACGCTTTGCTCTTCGATTTGATGTTGGGTTTGAAATCTAATTCGATTCGGATTTGGATATATTGATGGATTTAAAATCTTCCATTTATGTCCGTTCAAGACTAGTGGCGGCTGAGTATATTAGTTAGGGTTTACTGTATACGGTGTATAGGTGTATTTATAAACGTATTTTCCTATTTATTTAATTCCTTTAACTTGGAAAATAATGGTTCGTTGCTACAACTCCAAACCGGACCCAACGAGTGTCGCCCCCAGCTAATAACCCCCATCCCGGACACAATGGAACATGTTTCGTAACCCAAATCAGCTGTTACGATATGTTTTTCTTTTAAATTAAAATATAAATCAATATATATTAAATTCAAACGTACATTTTAAATTACCGGGGCCACATACGGACTCTAAAAATTACAGAAAAAAATATTTCTAGCTTTGTTTTGACGATACGGTTCTAACAAAACTAATTTCGTTCAATTCTGAGTTTATTTGAAAAATGGCCCTTTTCAAGGCGTATATATTAAGTATTAAAAATAAATTTTTAAACAAATAATTTCCGAAACTCGAAATATATAAGTGTTTACTGTTTTTCAATGCAGAAACGTCATTCCGAACTCAATGGAAGTGGTTTTGAGTCCAAATTCCTTCGTATGCAAAAAGTAGCATTTTTGACCTTTGTAAATTTCATAGCAACCTTTCTAAATTTCAATTTTGACATAACTTTTGATTCCCGCTATGAAATTTCAATTTTTCAGATTCGTTAGAAAGATATTTTTAAATAGATTCTAATATTTTTGGTTCCACTAAAATCCGTTAAATTTTACATCTTGTACGGTCAGTCAAAGTTCAAGTTTGAATTTTCAAACTACCGCGCTATTTCTAACTCCTTTTATAATTAAAATTAAATTATTCATTCTAACTTCGATTTAAATAAAATTTTAATCATTATTATTTTAAATAAATTATTTTAAATATCAAAAACTCATTAAAATTACTTAAAATAAATTTTTAAACTTACCCCAAAATTCAGGGTTGTTACAGTCTCCCCCACTTAAAAACTTTTCGTCCTCGAAAAGGAACGAAGTTAAAAGTGTTTAATTATCCTACTCAATTTCCTTTAGTTCAATAATTTTATTAGTTGAATTAACAATCACACAATACAACCATCAATCAATTAGTTGATTAGCTTTTTAAATATTTATAACTTTTGTATATCAAAAATCATATTTTCTAAAATAGATTATAATTACAAATACGTATATTATAAGCTTGTTACTCTCTACCCATTCTAGGGCATTACTAACCCCATCTCTAATGAGTTTTCTCATTCTAGGATACTACTGATCCTATCTCTAATGAGTATTCTTATTGGATATTACTAATCCAATCCCTGATGAGTCTTTTGTTCAGTTCTAATGAGTTGTATCCCAAAGATTTGAGCTAACCAAAGCTCAGATACCAACTGTAACGGCCCGGATTCCGCCCGACCCGATCGATCGCAAAATCGACCAAGACCGTTCAAAACCCGAGTACGTTAACTCTGGGAATACAACAACATCAGAACAATAACAACAAACTTTTACAAACATTACAATAATGTTACATCAGAGTACAGAATATCAGAGTACATCGAATAAAAATTACAGCGGAAGATAAATTACAATATTTTAATACATTGCAGCGGAAATAAGATAACTAAGGCAGCGGAAGACAACTATGCTCTGGACACAGCTTTAGGCTTCAATCCAGAATCCTGCTCGAGATAAGAACATGTGGATAAACTACTCGACTGCCCGTGTGAAAAGAGGGCACCCGAGTTTGTAAAGGTGGAAACAAACAACGGGTCAGTCATGGGACTGGTGTGAGAATTCTTAACTAAATTAACTAATAGTAATAAGGCAAATCCGAAGACCACGCCGCTAACGCGGAACGGGTTTTATTCCAATGGATTGCTGTGCATAACAGTAAAGTAAATCGTTAAAACAACGCAATGCTTTTTAGAAAAATGAAACCATCATAAGACCCAAGTCCCATCACACAATGCAACGCAAACCGGAGGATAGGGTTTTACCTTATAATGGTCAAAAGATGCTTGATACGATAGAAACGAATTTTATATTATTATTAGTGTATATATGTTTCAAAAACAATTTCAATCATAATGTATCAATCCTAGGAAGCATAGGTACCATATATTATGCCTCCATACTAGTAATACAATCAAAACCGCATGAGGTCGTATTGGAAAATGGGTTTCCATCATGAGTCAAGGCCAGGGAGGAGCTCCATACCGATTCGAGACACTCTAGCTAATGTCTCAGGATCCCCCGCAGTGAACCCTTGGAAAGCTGCAGGGTCGGTCCTTACATACAGCTTTGAGGATTGGCAATTCCTGAACATACGTTTCCCGGTCCTATAGGACCTATCATCCGAAGCACATTATTCCATCATCCACATAAGTAAAATGCCGGGCCGTGTTAAAACCCAAACACCACTTCTAGCTAGAAAGAAACGTGTTGCTCTCCCTGCGTTCCCTTCTCCCGTTTTAGACTCCGCCGGTGTGTGAGGCTCGCGACGTCACGCTATACACAAAGCTACGCCTAAACAAGTCGTGTTTTGATCATCAACCACAAGGCCTGCTTTTCAACAAAAGCCTTGATCATTGCATCTTAGTATGCCACACTATCACTCCATATCACACTACCAATCCTTTGCCGAAATATATGAAAGGGTGTTAAGCAAGAGAATAAATTCTCCGCCACCAAATATTCATACATTTGGCAGAAAATCAATAAATACAATATAAAGGAGTACAATGTCAAACACACATTCCATTTATAAGCTTATGCTTTGGGTCTGAGCGAAAGCCAAATCCGTACAAATCAACACTACGTCTGGACGGCCACCACTGTAGCCCCTTCAAGGTAGCTACTCCAATCACGGGCATCAGCAGTTGTCATCCATTCGATGTGAAGATCGCCGGTCTCCAATCACCGTCTTCAACTCTTCGACTTTCATTCGTCGTATGATCATTTGAAATGAGATTGAACTCGGACTTTTCAAATGATCCTCGCATATATATATATTTAAAAATCATTTCATATCGTTGATATTAATTTATAACGATCAACCTTTATTTTTATTTATATAAAAATAATTAAATTCCATTTAACGACACTTCAAGTCAAAAGGACGACCTTGGCGTTGTTTTCACCCAAATTTGTTTTACACATTTCTCTAAATCTAACCGTTGGATTTTAACACAATTCATAACGTTGGAAAGATCTTCCCAAGGCGAACCTAACGGTTTCAGATTTGGGAAAATCCGCCGGTCGGATATTTCGGTATAATCAACTAAAAGTACAATTCTATAAAGTGAACTACCACGCTCTATTTGTTCAATTAAAATTTGTTTATATATATATGATTATATATATATACATACAATTTCTTCGGCCATTTCATTATTGCGGTAATCATGACAAGTAAAGATATATATAACATAACACACAATAATGTTTATTTTAATTCACATACACAACCTATACATGCAATGTGTAACAACCCGCATTCTACGCATCGAAGGATCGTAGAATATTTCTTTCTTTCACATATGGAGTCGTATGGTCATGTAACTTTGAGAGACGATTATTGGGGTCATTTCCCATGTTCATGATTTTTGTCGATTTTTAAATGACCATTTTACCCCTAGTTGGTACTGTTTTGGCCATAACTTTTGACTGGAAAGGAATTTTGACCTGAAACCACTTCCATTGGATTCGAATGATGGTTTCTCTTTCCGTAGAGTGGTTACATTAGCCAAACGGACTTACCGTTTGGGAGATATGGCTGAAATAAGGTTTTGAAGGTGAAAAACTGCTTAACCGGGCCAAATAGGGTGATTAGTGAATAGACCCATAACCCATTTCGGGATTAGGGTTATGGGGAGGCTGAAATGAGTTAGAGAATCATTTTCATTTCAATTTTGAGCCGCCACTTTCCTCCTTGAAACCCTAGTAATGGCCTCCACCTTCTAATTTCATCCCAAATCGTCCCTAATCACTTTCTAATCAAGTTTTGGCCTAATCTACATCAAATCAAAGAAGATCTTCACCAAATTAGCAAGAGAGCTGCTGGAACACATAGGGATTGGATCCAAATCAGAGATTGTTTCAGATCTATAGTTTACTTTGTGGCAAAGGTGAGTGATTTGTATTGTTTTTCACTAATTACGGCTAATTATGGTAATTAGCGAAGATTAGCGAAATTATGGCTCAGAAAAATCTAGAAAAATTCCTAAAATTCTAAAACATCATTTTATGTCTCTGATTTGAATTTGGGTTAATTTCGACTAATTTTGCAAATCCCGGAATTTGGGGGATTAAGGGGTGATTAGTGGAAATTAGCGAATTTATGCATGTTAAAAATCTGGAAAAATATCCATAAATTCTGAAATATTGTTTTAGACCTCTGATATGAATTTGGGTTGATTTGATTAAGTTTTGTTAATCATATGGTTAGTTTCACATAAACATGCTTGAGGGAAAATATGAGGTTTTGGCTATGTTTGATCTATTTAAACCTATTATATTGTTGTTTCGGTGTTTGAGGTCACTTTTATGTGTTGCTATGACTGTATGGTATGTTTTGTGATTGATTTCAATAGTTAGAATGGTCGAAAACGCCGTCGAGAGGCGTGTAAACCGTCGCTGGAAGTTGCAGGAAAATGAGCAGGACCCGGATCGGATAGCTTATTCCTCCCACGACCCGACCCGATCGTGGTTAGACCCACGAGACGAATCGATGCAGCGCCGTGCCCAAACTGAAGTACTTCGATCCGGATCGCGAATGAGCATTACGACCCGATCCGCGTGGAGATGGAACCCGATCCGATGCACCCACGATCCACGAGTCGCGATCCGAAGCTGGTCACGATCCGACCTGGAGATGAAGCCATGAACCGACGCCAAGGAGCATAGAGCACGATCCGAAGGGGGTCCACGATCCGATCGACCACGAGTGGAAGAAGGAGCCACGAACCGTGCTTGGGGAGAGCGAACCGCGATCCGAACCAGATGAGGCCGATCCGATCCGATAAAGAATGTTGAAGGTCGATCGCGTTCCGACATTGATGGCCACGACCTGAAGCGAAGCGAACTGAATGAAGACCGATTCGGAGGATGATGACTAAAACCCGAGATGCAAAGGTAGTCCAAATGGAAGTTAGAGCTCAGGATCCCGGACCCAGTTTGGAACCAATGAGTTCACTACATGATTGGGCTTTGCTGCGGGACGTGTGCAAAGGGGTTGTCGATATTCATAACTTTGGTTCACCACTGAGAGATGGATAGTGGGCTTGTAGTGATATTTACACGGGATTGGATTCCGTCATGGCCCAAAGTATTAGGTGACTAAAGTAGTGGATATTGTATGCTTTACGCACTGAGTGAGGGATGTGAGGATGATTGCTATGCTTGATTGTTTGACACCACTATGACATGCACACCCCCACCCCCGTATCTCTTACACAGTATGTTAGTGGCACCTTAGAGTATTGTACGGTATGTAGTGCTAACTCTTTGGTTGCAGGTTCAGGTATGATTGGATTATACCTGTTATTGTTTTGTTTAGATGCTTATCGCTCATACCAGGCTTTATGTCTGACCCAGAGTTTTATGTCTCCTCTTATTACTCTGGGTGCTCACACGAGCAGACTAGAGACAGGTTATGGTTAGCTGGTGATGCGCGAGTAGCTGATTCGGAGGCGAGCAGGAGGCTTCCACGTATGATATATAGATATTCTCCCTGTGTCGTTGGTGGTCACTACTTGGGCATTAGTAGTGTACCTTTTTTATCTTGCTTTTGCTTTAGAGACAGTATTTTAAAAGTTGTAATAAGCTGTATTTTGGATTTCCGCTGCTATGATGTTAGTTGTTTCAGCTTATGCACTGTCTCACCTGTTTTATGTCAAGTATGTTATTATTATATTTTATTCTATGCGCTGTGAGACATTTTACAGGTTCCTTGTAGTTCATTCTCTTCTTTCCTTTCTTTGGCGACCGTCCCGTGCTAGTCGGGCATGTGTACAACGCACTTTCGGAGGAAATGCCGGCTGGTGCGGGCGGGCCGTCACACTTGGTATCAGAACTCTAGGTTGCGTAGTTAACCTAGGGAAAGACACTAGGGAGAGATAGTACGTATACGAGAGCGCGTATTTGTGATTACTTTGGTTTTTAAAAGTTATATGTATATACTATTCGTAGTATAAGAATGAAGTCGTACTGCACTAGCACCACTATGGGATCGTTAATCGTTTCCCCTTTTACAGATTAACGATGAGCCGATATACTAGAGGTGTTGGTAGAGGGACCAACCATGGGAATGCTCCTGACATGAGGACAATGTTCACGAACTTCATGAGAGACATGCTTAGAGATGTTCAGGGAGCAGTTCCCATTCCCGGAAATGGTGGTGGTCCAGTAGTGCAGGCGCCTAGGGTCGATTTCGCCAAGTTGTGCAAGGATTACACTAACCTTGGTGGGAAGCCGTTCCATGGAACGGAGTCGGCCACAGATGTTCAGGATTGGTTGGATAGCTGTGATCGTATCTTCGACGACTTGGGTCTTCAGGATGCGATGAAGAGAAGGCTAGCGTCTCGTCAGCTGCAAGGACGAGCGATGAATTGGTGGAATGCCATTAGAACAGCTACTCCAGAAGATCAAGTTACTTGGAATCAGTTTAAGACTCACTTTTGTGATAAGTTTATTCCAGCTGCTCATAAATCAGAACTGTTCAGGAAGTTCTTGGAGCTTAAGCAGAACGGTAGAGCAGTCTCGGAGTATATCGCTGAATTCGACACTTTATCGAAATATGGATGGTCCCTTATCGATACAGTCGAAAAGAAGAACGAGAAGTTCATAACTGGCTTGGATGGGTACTTGGGGGAAAGACTTATAAACAATATCGATGAGACGTTCGAGTCTATTGTAGGAAAGGCATTAAGGTCAGAGAGCCTTTTCCCTAAGTCGAAGGCCGAAGTTGCTACGACATCTGCAGAGGAGCCAAAGTCGCAAGTAGGCGGTGAAGGCCAGAAGAATTCTCAGAACAAGAGGAAGCAGAACCCGACCAAGGATGGTCAGAATAAGAAAAATAAGAAAGATGGCGAATGCTTTAGTTGTGGCAAGAAGGGCCATTACGCCAGAGATTGTCGAGAAAAGCCTGGGGAAAGGAAGTGCTTTAACTGCGGCCAGGCGGGACATCACAAGGATGATTGCCCACAACCTCCTAGGGAGAAGCAGATTGTGAAAGCGTATGCTATCAACGCTGTTCCTTCTTCGTCGAATGCCCCAACTGCGGCGTAGAAGGAAAAAGGTGTCGTTATTCGAGGTATGCTTTCTATTTAAGATGTTTTGATCGGGTTTTGTTTGACAAACCTGAGTTAGTCGATAGGCCTTTAGTAGTGACGAACCCGATTGGTGGTTCGACTAGTTTTGACATGACTTGTTGTAATGTGGTCTTATCGAGTCATGGATGTATGTTTCCTTGTGATTGCTTTGTTTTGGGCTTTACTGGGTTTAGCATTATTTTGGGGAGTCGATCTACTCCAAAGGAATAGAGTGGTATTAGGTACCTACCTAGTGATGGCGATAGTAACTGGAGTTAAGGAAGCTAAGAGGTTATCGTTGTAATAAGTTGTCTCTGGGAGGCAAATGAGTACTCCAGTGCTAGATTGTTTTGCTAGTATCACCTCATGTGGATTGTCCGAACTCGGAGGAGATGTTCCTTGGGTGCTTGTCTGATATTGGTTTAGGCCTTTGGGGCTTGTGCTTGGGGAATGTCGATTTTGACTAAGATGGGTTGCATGAGGGGTAAATAGTTGTTGTGATTTTTCATTGGATGATATCTTGGTTTACTCGAGGAGTAATGGGCAGACGGAACATGATGAGATTGTTCAATGGTATAGACTGCCAGAGTTAGACTCAATAGGGTTATGAGATTGCTCGAGTGGGACTCGAGAAAGATGCAAAGTAATGGATTGTTTAGGACCCTATGATGATGTTCTCTATTGGATAGTAGAACTTTAAAGGAATAGGATGTGTTCGTTGATCATGGAAGATACAACGAAGATTAGGGCGATTCAAGTTGGACTTGAACTCGTAAAAGAAAATAGGTGTTCGTTGATCTTGGAGATGCAACGAATAGGGAGACGACTCACGTTGGACTAGAGTTTGTCGGTACTCAAGACTGGGTCTGAGTTATAGAGTGACTCGAGTTGGACTCGAGAAGGCTGCAAGGAATTGGATTCAGCTCGAGTTGGACTCGAGAGGGCAGCAAGAAAATGGATAGACTTGGGTTGGACTCAAGTATTTTAGGAGGACTAAAAGCAGGGGTATCTGGGGACGCCCGTTACCTTGGATCCGTTGGACGTGATCTAGTTATCCTTGGAGGATAAACGTACGTTGGACGTACGGTAGTCCGATTGGAGGCTGGGCTTCCATTAGTTTAATTATCCTTGGAGGATAAACGTGCGTTGGACGTACGATAGTTAGTAGGGAGGCGGGGCTTCCATTGGCCTGGGATTGGTTGGACCAGTCAAGTAGGCATCGGTGTATGTATGGGGGCTGGGCTTCCATTAGTTATTGATGTTGGTTGGACCAGACATACTAGAATCGACATATTGGGATTGGTTAGACCAATCATGTAGGTGTCGATGTGTTTATGACTTTAGCAGGTGATAGATAGGATTTGTTTGATGGATGTTATGGTTGCTATGTTTGTTCCTATCTTTCTTCTCTTGAGTAGACTATCACCTGTAGGGTTCCGGCGATGGGGAACAAAGTGATTGTAGTAGGACTATGAGCCAGTGCAGTAGAGTCATTGTGACTCGAGGGGCAAAGTGGACATAGTAAAGGATTAGTAAGGCTATGAGCCAGTGCAGTGGAGTTGTTATGACTTCATGGGGCAGAGTGGACATAGCAAAGGACTAGTGGTTATGGATCAGTGCAGTGGAGTCGCCATGACTCCATGGGGCAGAGTGATCATAGTAAAGGATGTGGGTGCAGTACTAGTTGCATTGAGTAGGAGACATGCCAGTTTAGGGGTTTTGTTTCTAGGATGGAAGCAACTAGAGTATATCACATGATATGATTTCAGGCCCAAGAGTGAATTGGATTCAGAAACGCTAGTAAGCTTGACGATTAGATCGATTCTGATTGAGTGGATTGTTTCCAGTTAGAAGGATGATCCTAATCTATTGAGAACTATCTCTAGGGTAGAGATGGGTATCGATGGAAAGAGAATGGTCAAGTAAGGATTTGATCGAGAAGGGTGGCTTCGAAAGAATAAGGGACTAGTTGTACCCAATGTAGATGGACTGAGAGGTGAAGTGCTTGGAGCATATCATCACTCGAAATTGACTATACATCCCAGTGGTATCAAGATGTATTGAGACATAGAGCAGATATACTACTGGGAAGGGATAAAGATAGGAAGAAGGCTTATCTCGATAAGAGACGAAGAGATTTGGGATTCTTCGTTAACGACTTGGCGTCCGTCGAGATCTCTCCATAGAGAATGTGATTCAAATTGGTTGGAGAGGTAAGTTAGCACCAAGATTTGTTGGCCCATTCCCAGTCCTCGAGCAAGTTGGGAATTTGGCGTATGAAGTAGAGCTACCTGACAAGATGGCGGGAGTTCACAACGTATTTCATGTTTCCCAGTTAAGGAAGTTGTGCAAGACCCTAATGTGGCTATTTCACCAGATCAGTTGGATGATAGCGAAGTTGAACCCGAGGCGGTTGAGAACCGCAAGTCTATGCGTATCGTTGGGAACGATACGAAGCAGCTTCGAAGGAAGGCGGTGAAACTAGTCAAAGTCCAATGGGGTGAGAATGAAAAAGACTGTACTTGGGAAACAGAGGAGGATATAAGGAAGAAGTATCCAGAACTCTTTGCCTAGTAAGGTTTTGGTAGTGATAGTTCCTTCCCTTGTTAGTAAACCGCATGCTAGGATAGACTTGTTTTGCATGTTGATTGTTGTTTTATGGTTGATAGGCATGCGGGACCCTTTGTGTGTTTTGGCTAGGGAATTTCGGGGGCGAAATTTCTTAAGGGGGGGAGAATGTAACAACCCGCATTCTACGCATCGAAGGATCGTAGAATATTTATTTCTTTCACATATGGAGTCGTATGGTCATGTAACTTTGGGAGACGATTATTGGGGTCATTTCCCATGTTCATGATTTTTGTCGATTTTTAAATGACCATTTTACCCCTAGTTGGTACTGTTTTGGCCATAACTTTTGACTGGAAAGGAATTTTGACCTGAAACCACTTCCATTGGATTCGAATGATGGTTTCTCTTTCCGTAGAGTGGTTACATTAGCCAAACGGACTTACCGTTTGGGAGATATGGCTGAAATAAGGTTTTGAAGGTGAAAAACTGCTTAACCGGGCCAAATAGGGTGATTAGTGAATAGGCCCATAACCCATTTCGGGATTAGGGTTATGGGGAGGCTGAAATGAGTTAGAGAATCATTTTCATTTCAGTTTTGAGCCGCCACTTTCCTCCTTGAAACCCTAGTAATGGCCTCCACCTTCTAATTTCATCCCAAATCGTCCCTAATCACTTTCTAATCAAGTTTTGGCTTAATCTACATCAAATCAAAGAACATCTTCACCAAATTAGCAAGAGAGCTGCTGGAACACATAGGGATTGGATCCAAATCAGAGATTGTTTCAGATCTATAGTTTACTTTGTGGCAAAGGTGAGTGATTTGTATTGTTTTTCACTAATTACGGCTAATTATGGTAATTAGCGAAGATTAGCGAAATTATGGCTCAGAAAAATCTAGAAAAATTCCTAAAATTCTAAAACATCATTTTATGTCTCTGATATGAATTTGGGTTAATTTCGACTAATTTTGCAAATCCCGGAATTTGGGGGATTAAGGGGTGATTAGTGGAAATTAGCGAATTTATGCATGTTAAAAATCTGAAAAAATATCCATAAATTCTGAAATATTGTTTTAGACCTCTGATATGAATTTGGGTTGATTTGATTAAGCTTTGTTAATCATATGGTTAGTTTCACATAAACATGCTTGAGGGAAAATATGAGGTTTTGGCTATGTTTGATCTATTTAAACCTATTATATTGTTGTTTCGGTGTTTGAGGTCACTTGTATGTGTTGCTATGACTGTATGGTATGTTTTGTGATTGATTTCAATAGTTAGAATGGTCGAAAACGCCGTCGAGAGGCGTGTAAACCGTCGCTGGAAGTTGCAGGAAAATGAGCAGGACCCGGATCGGATAGCTTATTCCTCCCACGACCCGACCCCATCGTGGTTAGACCCACGAGACGAATCGATGCAGCGCCGTGCCCAAACTGAAGTACTTCGATCCGGATCGCGAATGAGCATTACGACCCGATCCGCGTGGAGATGGAACCCGATCCGATGCACCCACGATCCACGAGTCGCGATCCGAAGCTGGTCACGATCCGACCTGGAGATGAAGCCACGAACCGACGCCAAGGAGCATAGAGCACGATCCGAAGGGGGTCCACGATCCAATCGACCACGAGTGGAAGAAGGAGCCATGAACCGTGCTTGGGGAGAGCGAACCGCGATCCGAACCAGATGAGGCCGATCCGATCCGATAAAGAATGTTGAAGGTCGATCGCGTTCCGACATTGATGGCCACGACCTGAAGCGAAGCGAACTGAATGAAGACCGATCCGGAGGATGATGACTAAAACCCGAGATGCAAAGGTAGTCCAAATGGAAGTTAGAGCTCAGGATCCCGGACCCAGTTGGGAACCAATGAGTTCACTACATGATTGGGCTTTGCTGCGGGACGTGTGCAAAGGGGTTGTCGATATTCATAACTTTGGTTCACCACTGAGAGATGGATAGTGGGCTTGTAGTGATAGTTACATGGGATTGGATTCCGTCATGGCCCAAAGTATTAGGTGACTAAAGTAGTGGATATCGTATGCTTTACGCACTGAGTGAGGGATGTGAGGATGATTGCTATGCTTGATTGTTTGACACCACTATGACATGCACACCCCCACCCCCGTATTTCTTACACAGTATGTTAGTGGCACCTTAGAGTATTGTACGGTATGTAGTGCTAACTCTTTGGTTGTAGGTCCAGGTTCAGGTATGATTGGATTATACCTGTTATTGTTTTGTTTAGATGCTTATCGCTCATACCAGGCTTTATGTCTGACCCAGAGTTTTATGTCTCCTCTTATTACTCTGGGTGCTCACACGAGCAGACTAGAGACAAGTTATGGTTAGCTGGTGATGCGCGAGTAGCTGATTCGGAGGCGAGCAGGAGGCTTCCACGTATGATATATAGATATTCTCCCTGTGTCGTTGGTGGTCACTACTTGGGCATTAGTAGTGTACCTTCTTTATCTTGCTTTTGCTTTAGAGACAGTATTTTAAAAGTTGTAATAAGCTGTATTTTGGATTTCCGCTGCTATGATGTTAGTTGTTTCAGCTTATGCACTGTCTCGCCTGTTTTATGTCAAGTATGTTATTATTATATTTTATTCTATGCGCTGTGAGACATTTTAAAGGTTCCTTGTAGTTCATTCTCTTCTTTCCTTTCTTTGGCGACTGTCCCGTGCTAGTCGGGCATGTGTACAGCGCACTTTCGGAGGAAATGACGGCTGGTGCGGGCGGGCCGTCACACAATGTATTTTTTTTTCTTTTTTTTCAATTTACACAAACATGCAATTTCTTGTGCGTCATTCCTAATTCAACAAAAATAATTATTTTGTGTCATTCTTTTCTTTACAAGAAAAATGACATTCTTGTGTTTTTAATCTTTTCACATGAAAATGTAAATTTCATATCTTTAATCTTTTTAATGAAATCAAATTCCTTAAAATGTAAATTCCATCATTATGACTTTCATTGAAAACTTATTTACATAAAAAATGTAAATTTCATATCCTTATCCTTTTCAATGAAAATCCAATTACATAAAAAAATGTAATTTTCTTAATAATGCTTTTAATGAAAATCTATTTACATTAAAAATGTAAATCTTCTCCTTAATCTTATTCACATTAAAAATGTAAATTTTTCTTTTCAATCTAATTTCATTAAAATGTAAATTTTCTCCTTAATCTTATTCACACTAAAAATGTAAACTTTTCTTTTTAATCTAATTACATTAAAAATGTGATTAAGATTACCATGTAAGTTCTATTTCTTCTTATTACATTAAAAATGTAACATAACTTCATTCTTTTTAATTCATTTAAACATAAACTTAAAAATTCATTTATTTTTCTTTCATTAAAAAAAACATAAGCTTTCATTCTTTTAATTACTTTCCTTTAATTACAATAGAAATGTAAATAATATTGCTTCATTAAGTTTAATTCTTTTATAACAAACATGACAGTGAAAATATTCATACCATTATTAACACATGACGGTGCAAAATGTTCATTTCTAATTTAATACATAACGGTGTAAAAATTGTTCCTTACATTTCTAACAAATGGCGGTGCAAAATAATGTCAATTTCATTTTACCAAATGACGGTGAAAATAATGTCTATTTCATTTTAACAAGTGACGGTGAAAATCATGTTTATTTCATTTTAACAAATGACGGTGAAAATCATGTCTATTTCATTTTAACAAATGACGGTGAAAATTATGTCTATTTCATTTTAACAAATGACGGTGAAAATCATGTTTATTTCATTTTGACAAATGACGGTGAAAATCATGTTTATTTCATTTTAACAAATGACGGTGAAAATCATGTTTATTTCATTTTAACAAAATGAACATTTGATATAACACAAATCTAGTTAATAAAAATGCTATTTGTGCTTAATTCTTTTAGTTAACAAAAATGTCCTTTTTGTTTCAACCATCTTAATTTGACAAGATGTACATTTTTGTCTCAACTAATATATTTGACAAAATTTGCCTAATTTGTTTCAACTAGCATAAATTAAAAAAAGTGCTTATTTGGTTTCAACTAATGTAAACCGACAAAGGTGAATAATTTGTTTTAACTAATGTAAATTGACAAAAGTGCTAAATTTTGTATTTCAATTCTAATATAATATAAAAGTACTATATCTTGTTTCATTCTTTTAATTTAGACAAAAATGAGTATTTTTGTCTACTTTGACTTAAATGATAAAAATGAATGTTTAGCTATTCAATTTTTTTTTCAATGACGAAAATGAAACATTTTCAATCCATTCATTTTAATAACTATTTTTGGACAAAGACCATGTTTTAATGAAAACAATAAAAATGAACTTTTTATTAATAAGGTTACAATCTTTTTATTAATAAAGTTACAATCTTTTTAAATTACATAAAAAGGTGATTTTGATTCCATTTGTCAAATTTCTCTTTTTACTTATGCTTTAATTACAATATAAAAATGAAATTTTATTTAATGTAAATTCTTATTCTTTAATCTCATATAATGTAATTCTCTTTTCTTTGTAATCTTGATTCATATTTACATTAAAAATATAATTTTAATGTAAAACATTTTTATTCCAAATCTTATCTTGACAAAAACAACCAATTTGTTTTAACAAATTTATTTTGACAAAATGACAAATTTGTTTCAACTTTTAGTTTTCAACAAAAATTGAAAATTTTGTTTCACTATTTGGTAACAACAAAAATGATAAATTTTTGTTACAATCTTTTTATCACAACAAAATGATATATTTGTTTGCAACAATTTTATAAAACAAAATGACATATTTGTTTCATAAATTCTATAATAACGAAATGGCATATTAGATTTCACACAACGTATACTGGCAAAATGATAGTTCTAATTTGTCAATTGGATTCAACATAGATGTCATGTTTAATTCACCATAAATGACATGTTTATTTTGTCAAGTTTAATACGACCAAAATATTCCGTCAAATTAACAGAACAACAAACAGCAAATCAAATCACGAACATACAAAGATTACTAAACGTGATAATAATTAACTTATTTTTAATTATTTAAAAGGAAAAAAAAATTCTCACATTGTTATTGATTTCTGCTCCGTTCAGCTCCAAAATTTGTCAAAAATTCAACTTGCTCCTTTTCAGATCTACTTTGTTCTACGGTGTAGATCTCGGAAAGACGATTCCAACGGATTTCGTTTCATCAAATTCTGATTTGATTTGAATGAGATATCACTGTTTATACGTTAACTAAAATTTTAAACTAATTAATTAATAATTTAATACCCTTGAACTCTTCTCCCTCTACAATCCTTCTTTCTCCTTACAGACTAAGGCCGATAGTTTTGGACTTCAGGTTCGAACCTAGGGCTAGAAATTCCGCCGACACCATCACTGAGAACACGATCCAACCCCACCACAACCTCCGCCTTGGAATCCTCCACCCGTGCCTGGCCATCACCATGAACTCGAAGGTCCCTTAGAGCCTCGAACTGCGTGCGTACGGCGGTGGTTTGGAGAGGAAATCCGGCCACCACGATGCTCTGTTTCCGATCACCTCCTTATCACTTTGAAGCTCACGCTTTGCTCTTCGATTTGATGTTGGGTTTGAAATCTAATTCGATTCGGATTTGGATATATTGATGGATTTAAAATCTTCCATTTCTGTCCGTTCAAGACTAGTGGCGGCTGAGTATATTAGTTAGGGTTTACTGTATACGGTATATAGGTGTATTTATAAACGTATTTTCCTATTTATTTAATTCCTTTAACTTGGAAAATAATGGTTCGTTGCTACAACTCCAAACCGGACCCAACGAGTGTCGCCCCTAGCTAATAACCCCCATCCCGGACACAATGGAACATGTTTCGTAACCCAAATCAGCTGTTACGATATGTTTTTCCTTTTAAATTAAAATATAAATCAATATATATTAAATTCAAACGTACATTTTAAATTACCGGGGCCACATACGGACTCTAAAAATTACAGAAAAAAATATTTCTAGCTTTATTTTGACGATACGGTTCTAACAAAACTAATTTCGTTCAATTCTGAGTTTATTTGAAAAATGGCCCTTTTCAAGGCGTATATATTAAATATTAAAAATAAATTTTTAAACAAATAATTTCCGAAACTCGAAATATATAAGTGTTTACTGTTTTTCAATGCAGAAACGTCATTCCGAACTCAATGGAAGTGGTTTTGAGTCCAAATTCCTTCGTATGCAAAAAGTAGCATTTTTGACCTTTGTAAATTTCATAGCAACCTTTCTAAATTTCAATTTTGACATAACTTTTGATTCCCGCTATGAAATTTCAATTTTTCAGATTCGTTAGAAAGATATTTTTAAATAGATTCTAATATTTTTGGTTTCACTAAAATCCGTTAAATGTTGCATCTTGTACGGTCAGTCAAAGTTCAAGTTTGACTTTTCAAACTACCGCGCTATTTCTAACTCCATTTATAATTAAAATTAAATTATTCATTCTAACTTCGATTTAAATAAATTTTTAATCATTATTATTTTAAATAAATTATTTTAAATATCAAAAACTCATTAAAATTACTTAAAATAAATTTTTAAACTTACCCCAAAATTCAGGGTTGTTACAGTCTCCCCCACTTAAAAACTTTTCGTCCTCGAAAAGGAACGAAGTTAAAAGTGTTTAATTATCCTACTCAATTTCCTTTATTTCAATAATTTTATTAGTTGAATTAACAATCACACAATACAACCATCAATCAATTAGTTTATTAGCTTTTTAAATATTTATAACTTTTGTATATTCAAAAATCATATTTTCTAAAATAGATTATAATTACAAATACGTATATTATAAGCTTGTTACTCTCTACCCATTCTAGGGCATTACTAACCCCATCTCTAATGAGTTTTCTCATTCTAGGATACTACTGATCCTATCTCTAATGAGTATTCTTATTGGATATTACTAAACCAATCCCTGATGAGTCTTTTGTTCAGTTCTAATGAGTTGTATCCCAAAGATTTGAGCTAACCAAAGCTCTGATACGAACTGTAACGGCCCGGATTCCGCCCGACCCGATCGATCGCAAAATCGACCAAGACCGTTCAAAACCCGAGTACGTTAACTCTGGGAATACAACAACATCAGAACAATAACAGCAGACTTTTATAAACATTACAATAATGTTACTCAGAGTACAGAATATCAGAGTACATCGAATAAAAATTACAGCGGAAGATAAATTACAATATTTTAATACATTGCAGCGGAAATAAGATAACTAAGGCAGCGGAAGACAACTATGCTCTGGACACAGGTTTAGGCTTCAATCCAGAATCCTGCTCGAGATAAGAACCTGTGGATAAACTACTCGACTGCCCGTGTGGAAAGAGGGCACCCGAGTTTGTAAAGGTGGAAAAAACAACGGGTCAGTCATGGGACTGGTGTGAGAATTCTTAACTAAATTTACTAATAGTAATAAGGCAAATCCAAAGACCACGCCGCTAACGCGGAACGGGTTTTATTCCAATGGATTGCTGTGCATAACAGTAAAGTAAATCGTTAAAACAACGCAATGCTTTTTAGAAAAATGAAACCATCATAAGACCCAAGTCCCATCACACAATGCAACGCAAACCGGAGGATAGGGTTTTACCTTATAATGGTCAAAAGATGCTTGATACGATAGAAACAGATTTGATATTATTATTATTAGTGTATATATGTTTCAAAAACAATTTCAATCATAATGTATCAATCCTAGGAAGCATAGGTACCATATATTATGCCTCCATACTAGTAATACAATCAAAACCGCATGAGGTCGTATTGGAAAATGGGTTTCCATCATGAGTCAAGGCTAGGGAGGAGCACCTTACCGATTCGAGACACTCTAGCTAATGTCTCAGGATCCCCCGCAGTGAACCCTTGGAAAGCTGCAGGGCCGGTCCTTACATACAGCTTTGAGGATTGGCAATTCCTGAACACACGTTTCCCGGTCCTATAGGACCTATCATCCGAGGCGCCTCATTCCATCATCCACATAAGTAAAATGTCGGGCCGTGTTAAAACCCAAACACCACTTCTAGCTAGAAAGAAACGTGTTGCTCTCCCTGCGTTCCCTTCTCCCGTTTTAGACTCCGCCGGTGTGTGAGGCTCGCGAAGTCACGCTATACACAAAGCTACGCCTAAACAGGCCGTGCTTTGATCATCAACCACAAGGCCTGCTTTTCAACAAAAGCCTTGATCATTGCATCTTAGTATGCCACACTATCACTCCATATCACACTACCAATCCTTTGCCGAAATATATGAAAGGGTGTTAAGCAAGAGAATAAATTCTCCACCACCAAACATTCATACATTTGGCAGAAAATCAATAAATACAATATAAAGGAGTACAATGTCAGACACACATTCCATTTATAAGCTTATGCTCTGGGTCTGAGCGAAAGCCAAATCCGTACAAATCAACACTACGTCTGGACGGGCACCACTGTAGCCCCTTCAAGGTAGCTACTCCAATCACGGGCATCGGCAGTTGTCATCCATTCGATGTGAAGATCGTCGGTCTTCAATCACCGTCTTCAACTCTTCGACTTTCATTCGTCGTATGATCATTTGAAATGAGATTGAACTCGGACTTTTCAAATGATCCTCGCATATATATATTTAAAAATCATTTCATATCGTTGATATTAATTTATAACGATCAACCTTTATTTTTATTTATATAAAAATAATTAAATTCCATTTAACGACGCTTCAAGTCAAAAGGACGACCTTGGCGTTGTTTTCACCCAAATTTGTTTTACACATTTCTCTAAATCTAACCGTTGGATTTTAACACAATTCATAACGTTGGAAAGATCTTCCCAAGGCGAACCTAACGGTTTCAGATTTGGGAAAATCCGCCGGTCGGATATTTCGGTATAATCAACTAAAAGTACAATTCTATAAAGTGAACTACCACGCTCTATTTGTTCAATTAAAATTTGTTTATATATATATGATTATATATATACATACAATTTCTTCGGCCATTTCATTTTTGCCATAATCTTGACAAGTAAAGATATATAACATAACACGCAATAATGTTTATTTTAATTCATATACACAACCTATACATGCAATGTATTTTTTTTCTTTTTTTTCAATTTACACAAACATGCAATTTCTTGTGCGTCATTCCTAATTCAACAAAAATGATTATTTTGTGTCATTCTTTTCTTTACAAGAAAAATGATATTCTTGTGTTTTTAATCTTTTCACATGAAAATGTAAATTTCATATCTTTAATCTTTTTAATGAAATCAAATTCCTTAAAATGTAAATTCCATCATTATGACTTTCATTGAAAACTTATTTACATAAAAAATGTAAATTTCATATCCTTATCCTTTTCAATGAAAATCCAATTACATAAAAAAATGTAATTTTCTTATTAATGCTTTTAATGAAAATCTATTTACATTAAAAATGTAAATCTTCTCCTTAATCTTATTCACATTAAAAATGTAAATTTTTCTTTTCAATCTAATTACATTAAAATATAATTTTTCTCCTTAATCATATTCACACTAAAAATGTAAACTTTTCTTTTTAATCTAATTACATTAAAAATGTGATTAAGATTACCGTGTAAGTTCTATTTCTTCTTATTACATTAAAAATGTAACATAACTTCATTCTTTTTAATTCATTTAAACATAAACTTAAAATTTCATTTATTTTTCTTTCATAAAAAAAACATAAGCTTTCATTCTTTTACTTTCCTTTAAATAGAATAGAAATGTAAATAATATTGCTTCATTAAGTTTCATTCTTTTATAACAAACATGACGGTGAAAATATTCATACCATTATTAACACATGACGGTGCAAAATGTTCATTTCTAATTTAATACATAACGGTGTAAAAATTGTTCCTTACATTTCTAACAAATGGCGGTGCAAAATAATGTCAATTTCATTTTACCAAGTGACAGTGAAAATAATGTCTATTTCATTTTAACAAGTGACGGTGAAAATCATGTTTATTTCATTTTAACAAATGACGGTGAAAATCATGTTTATTTCATTTTAACAAATGACAGTGAAAATCATGTCTATTTCATTTTAACAAATGACGGTGAAAATCATGTCTATTTCATTTTAACAAATGACGGTGAAAATCATGTTTATTTCATTTTAACAAATGACGGTGAAAATCATGTTTATTTCATTTTAAAAAATGACGGTGAAAATCATGTTTATTTCATTTTAACAAAATGAACATTTGATAACACAAATCTAGTTAATAAAAATGCTATTTGTGCTTAATTCTTTTAGTTAACAAAAATGTCCTTTTTGTTTCAACCATCTTAATTTGACAAGATGTACATTTTTGTCTCAACTAATATATTTGACAAAATTTGCCTAATTTGTTTCAACTAGCATAAATTAAAAAAAGTGCTTATTTGGTTTCAACTAATGTAAACCGACAAAGGTGAATAATTTGTTTTAACTAATGTAAATTGACAAAAGTGCTAAATTTTGTATTTCAATTCTAATATAATATAAAAGTACTATATCTTGTTTCATTCTTTTAATTTAGACAAAAATGAGTATTTTTGTCTACTTTGACTTAAATGATAAAAATGAATGTTTAGCTATTCATTTTTTTTTTCAACGACGAAAATGAAACATTTTCAATCCATTCATTTTAATAACTATTTTTGGACAAAGACCATGTTTTAATGAAAACAATAAAAATGAACTTTTTATTAATAAAGTTACAATCTTTTTATTAATAAAGATACAATCTTTTTAAATTACATAAAAAGGTGATTTTGATTCCATTTGTCAAATTTCTCTTTTTACTTATGCTTTAATTACATATAAAAATGAAATTTTATTTAATGTAAATTCTTATTCTTTAATCTCATATAATGTAATTCTCTTTTCTTTGTAATCTTGATTCATATTTACATTAAAAATATAATTTTAATGTAAAACATTTTTATTCCAAATCTTATCTTGACAAAAACAACCAATTTGTTTTAACAAATTTATTTTGACAAAATGACAAATTTGTTTCAACTTTTAGTTTTCAACAAAAAATGAAAATTTTGTTTCACTATTTGGTAACAACAAAAATGATAAATTTTTGTTACAATCTTTTTATCACAACAAAATGATATATTTGTTTGCAACAATTTTATAATATAAAATGACATATTTGTTTCATAAATTCTATAATAACGAAATGGCATATTAGATTTCACACAACGTATACTGGCAAAATGACAGTTCTAATTTGTCAATTGGATTCAACATAGATGTCATGTTTATTTTGTCATGTTTAATTCACCATAAATGACATGTTTATTTTGTCAAGTTTAATACGACCAAAATATTCCGTCAAATTAACAGAACAACAAACAGCAACAAACATTTAAAATCAAATCACGAACATACAAAGATTACTAAACATGATAATAATTAACTTATTTTTAATTATTTAAAAGGAAAAAAAAATTCTCACATTGTTATTGATTTCTGCTCCGTTCAGCTCCAAAATTTGTCAAAAATTCAACTTGCTCCTTTTCAGATCTGCTTTGTTCTACGGTGTAGATCTCGGAAAGACGATTCCAACGGATTTCGTTTCATCAAATTCTGATTTGATTTGAATGAGATATCATTGTTTATACGTTAACTAAAATTTTAAACTAATTAATTAATAATTTAATACCCTTGAACTCTTCTCCCTCTACAATCCTTCTTTCTCCTTACAGACTAAGGCCGACAGTTTTGGACTTCAGGTTCGAACCTAGGGCTAGCAAATTCCGTCGACACCATCACCGAGAACACGATCCAACCCCACCACAACCTCCGCCTTGGAATCCTCCACCCGTGCCTGTCCATCACCATGAACTCGAAGGTCCCTTGGAACCTCGAACTGCGTGCGTGCGGCGGTGGTTTAGAGAGGAAATCCGGCCACCACGATGCTTTGTTTCCGATCACCTCCTTATCACTTTGAAGCTCACGCTTTGCTCTTCGATTTGATGTTCGGTTTGAAATCTAATTCGATTCGGATTTGGATATATTGATGGATTTAAAATCTACCATTTCTGTCCGTTCAAGACTAGTGGCGGCTGAGTATATTAGTTAGGGTTTACTGTATACGGTATATAGGTGTATTTATAAACGTATTTTCCTATTTATTTAATTCCTTTAACTTGGAAAATAATGGTTCGTTGCTATCAACTCCAAACCGGACCCAACAAGTGTCGCCCCTAGCTAATAACCCCCATCCCGGACACAATGGAACATGTTTCGTAACCCAAATCGGCTGTTACGATATGTTTTTCTTTAAAATTAAAATATAAATCAATATATATTAAATTCAAACGTACATTTTAAATTACCGGGGCCACATACGGACTCTAAAAATTACAGAAAAAAATATTTCTAGCTTTGTTTTGACGATATGGTTCTAACAAAACTAATTTCGTTCAATTCTGAGCTTATTTGAAAAATGGCCCTTTTCAAGGCGTATATATTAAATATTAAAAATACATTTTTAAACAAATAATTTCCGAAACTCGAAATATATAAGTGTTTACTGTTTTTCAATGCAGAAACGTCATTCCGAACTCAATGGAAGTGGTTTTGAGTCCAAATTCCTTCGTATGCAAAAAGTAGCATTTTTGACCTTTGTAAATTTCATAGCGACCTTTCTAAATTTCAATTTTGACATAACTTTTGATTCCCGCTATGAAATTTCAATTTTTCAGATTCGTTAGAAAGATATTTTTAAATAGATTCTAATATTTTTGGTTTCACTAAAATCCGTTAAATTTTGCATCTTGTACGGTCAGTCAAAGTTCAAGTTTGACTTTTCAAACTACCGCGCAATTTCTAACTCCTTTTATAATTAAAATTAAATTATTCATTCTAACTTCGATTTAAATAAATTTTTATTCATTATTATTTTAAATAAATTATTTTAAATATCAAAAACTCATTAAAATTACTTAAAATAAATTTTTAAACTTACCCCAAAATTCAGGGTTGTTACAGTCTCCCCCACTTAAAAACTTTTCGTCCTCGAAAAGGAACGAAGTTAAAAGTGTTTAATTATTCTACTCAATTTTCTTTATTTCAATAATTTTATTAGTTGAATTAACAATCACACAATACAACCATCAATCAATTAGTTGATTAGCTTTTTAAATATTTATAACTTTTGTATATTCAAAAATCATATTTTCTAAAATAGATTATAATTACAAGTACGTATATTATAAGCTTGTTACTCTCTACCCATTCTAGGGCATTACTAACCTCATCTCTAATGAGTTTTCTCATTCTAGGATAATACTGATCCTATCTCTAATGAGTATTCTTATTGGATATTACTAATCCAATCCCTGATGAGTCTTTTGTTCATTTCTAAAGAGTTGTATCCCAAAGATTTGAGCTAACCAAAGCTCTGATACCAACTGTAACGACCCGGATTCCGCCCGACCCGATCGATCGCAAAATCGACCAATACCGTTCAAAACCCGAGTACGTTAACTCTGGGAATACAACAACATCAGAACAATAACAGCAGAATTTTATAAACATTACAATAATGTTACATCAGAGTACAGAATATCACAGTACATCGAATAAAAATTACAGCGGAAGATAAATTACAATATTTTAATACATTGCAGCGGAAATAAGATAACTAAGGCAGCGGAAGACAACTATGCACTGGACACAGCTTTAGGCTTCAATCCAGAATCCTGCTCGAGATAAGAACCTGTGGATAAACTACTCGATTGCCCATGTGGAAAGAGGGCACCCGAGTTTGTAAAGGTGGAAACAAACAACGGGTCAGTCATAGGACTGGTGTGAGAATTCTTAACTAAATTAACTAATAGTAATAAGGCAAATCCAAAGACCACGCCGCTAACGCGGAACGGGTTTTATTCCAATGGATTGCTGTGCATAACAGTAAAGTAAATCGTTAAAACAACGCAATGCTTTTTAGAAAAATGAAACTATCATAAGACCCAAGTCCCATCACACAATGCAACGCAAATCAGAGGATAGGGTTTTACCTTATAATGGTCAAAAGATGCTTGATACGATAGAAATGGATTTGATATTATTATTAGTGTATATATGTGTAACAACCTAAATTTTTATAGTATTTTAATTAATGGTTTAATTCAAAATTTTGATTTATTTATTTTAATTATTTTCATTTTATGGAAATAATTTTTATTTTGATTATTTAAAACTAAATTTGTTTGGATTTTTTTAAAACAAATGAAATCGTTTTATATAAATATAACTTAATAATACAAATCAATAATTGCTAAGTTAGAATCTTATTTATTGGAAACTTTAATTGAGATATTTATTTGAATTTGAAATTTATTCTTGAAATTTTATTAAATATTGAAAGCTCGTATAAGTATACAATATGTTTCCAATGTTAAATTTTATCTTTGATTTGATTACAAATTATTCCTCTTTTATATCTTCCATGCGCATTGATTATTGTTGATTCAAACATTGCAAAAATTTAATTGTCATATTCTTTTTCCTTTGATATCGTCAATTATTGATTGCAAACTTTTTGTTAATTATATATTTCCAAAACAGTCTTGTGCATTTTGAATTTCGAAACGTTTGATTGTCTATTTATTTATTGCCAAACCATCCGTCCTCTGAATAAAAATATGTATTTTCTTTTAATTACAAGCATTGATTACTTTTTAATGCTCAACGTCCGTTCCTTAGTATTAATGTTTTCTTTATACGTTCGTTATTTCAAAATTTAAACCGTTCATTCCTTAATGTTATAATCCATTGTTTTTTTTTGTAAACACTAATTACATATTAAGGTTCAGCGTACATTTATTTGTATTATTTCTTTACATATATGTTCACGTTTTCAAAATTTAAATCGTCCAGTTTTAAATGCCTAAAATTTTGCATGTTAATTTTCAAAGCTTCGTTCATTTCCGAAACATACGTTATATTCCCATCATTAGTTATAAAATTGGGAAATAAAACAATACACTGCTCTCCTTTAACCAAAAAGTCTTCTACCTGTTTTCTCCATCTTCTTTACGCCATTCCTCTTCCCCTTTTATTTTTGTCTTTCTTCTTCGTGAAACCAGAAGAGCGAGCTTCTCACCTCCCTTCCATCGTAACTCTTTGTTCCCTCAACCCCGCTTCCATCCCTCCAGTCCATTGACGCCACTAGAACCGCACCCTGCCTTACCCCAACCCGCGCCTTCACCTCCAGCCATCACCACCGCCTTCAGCTATATCCGACCCTTCCAAACTGCCGCACCCAACAGCCAAGCTCCGCCTTCCCTTCGCCGACCAGCTAGCCAACACCTGCTCCGATCTGAAGCCCATCCGAAGACCAGAGCCTTTCCCCTTGCCAGCCTTGTCGGCCCCTTCCCTGAATCCGAGAACATTTACTCACCTCCATCCCTGAACCGGCCATTCTCTTTGCTGTTACACTAACCGTTAGTCTCATTTCTTCTTATGTGTGCGTAAGTTTTCCTTATTTTGAGGTGCATGAGTTTGCGAGTGATTATGTATTTATGTGTGTGTGTGTGTGTGTGTGTGTGTGTGATGGCATGAGAGTTTTGTATGGTGTGCGTGAGAGAGCCTTGCATGTGATGTGTGTGGTTTGTGTTTAGTTTATGTCGTGCGTTATATGTAAGTTACTTTTGAATTTATTTACTTGAAAAAAATGTATGTGTACATGTATTTTGTTTAAATATTTATATATGGATATATATACTTATATAATTGTTTTGGTGTGTGCGTGATCAGTGTGTGTGTAAGTTTTGGGTGTGTGAGTTTGGTGTTTCCATGTATGCGTGGGTATGATGGTTTATTGTTTTATATATTAGTTAATTGTAGTGGAGATATTCAGCAACCCATACTTCATAGCTTTCAAATGACTCAATGATTTATATTTATTTTATGTAACAGTGGGACATAATCAAGCATTCTCATGTTATTGTTTCTTTGAAGTGTTAGAGATGTTAGGCAATTAAGCATGACGAACATATGGTAGATGGAATTTGAAGTTGTGAACTATAAGGAATATTTTAACATATATCATACTTAGTGGTAATTTTCATTGAAAAATGGGAGTATCTTTACTTTAAATATATATTTGGTGTACATGCATGTGTGTTGATTTTTAAATAAATAAATAAATATATTTTAGTGTGTGGGTGTATATATATATATATATATATATATATATATATATATATATATGAATATAAATATATATATTTGTTTGAAATTTTATTTTATTATTAATATGTATGTATATATATTTTTAACGATTGTCTATATATAATATATAGTTTGCGAAGGTATATATATATTTAATTGATTTTGTGTATTGTTTTGTGTGTGTGGCGTAGTGTATTGTGTATGTGCATTCCTGTTTATAGGCATGTGTGGGTTTTGTGTAGTGTTTTTATTTTTCTAGTGTGTGGTGCGTGAGTCATACTGTATGCATGTAGTTATTGTAGTGAGCGTGTATTTTATAATACTGTGTGTAACTGCATTTGTATTTGTGTGTATTTAATAAAATTTATATTTTATAACAATAAATGTATTGTTTTGAGTCTATTTGTTTTGAAGGAAAATTTATATGTATGTATATATGTTATATATAATCTATAATATACAAGCTTTGGGAGTGTTTTCATGCGTGTGAAATGGTGTGGGTACAACATTGTGTGTGCGTATATTTGTGTTAAGTTTGTTTTGAACATTTATTTGTTTAAAAAAAAATGTGTATGTATATTTCTTTAAATGTTTATATATGCATACAATGGTTTTTATGTATTTTGCGTGTGGGTTTGCATTGTATATTTATTTTATATATAAAGTTTTTGGTGTGTTACACAATATATAAATTTATAAAATATCTTGGTATGTATTGAACTTGAACTATATATATATGTTATGGTTTTACCATCTGTGTATGTATATATATAAATATATATATAATATTTGTAAAAGTAAATGTTGTGTTTATATTTTAAGTCGGTTTGGTGTTGAGCTTAAAGACCGTTCTGAAACCCAGTAGCCTTACCGATCCTTTGAGACATTCCCTATCCTCCTCTTATGAAAAAAAAATAATGAGTAAGCATCGAGCTGAAATTATTCTGAATCGTGCATGGAAGTCGTCGTTTCAATTCTGCATAAATTCATCTATTGTCTTTAATCTGCGCCACGAAAGGTGAGTTTATCTCACACCTGACTCACATTACTTCATAGATGTTAGATCAACTAAATGAACTGTTATGAAATGTATAGGATTGCCAGTAGAAATTGTTTGTTTAAAATATGCACTTTCATATGTGACACGATATTCATATGACATGTATGTACACTGATTATATATGACTGTGATGTGATTGATGACATGTGATGATTTGTTATGTTATAGATACCCCTAGTTTAGGAAAAATCACTAAGGGTTGAAATGATACATACCCGAACGGACATTAGATTAAGGAAAAATCGTTATGGGTTGAAATGATAGACCTGAACGATTTTTATTGAATTTGGGATTGCGGGTTGAAATGATAGACCCGTAGAAATTATATAAATTGCGGGTTGAAATGATAAATATCCGTATCACTTGACCATAGGGTAGAAAACTATATACGGACACCGTTGGTCGTATTTTCGAAGTAAAGTGATTTAGAAAATGATTTTTAAAATAATACCTTAATATTTTATATTTATATTTATTTTAAACTTAAATTTTGTAAATTTTAAATTATATGTTTTAAAATGATTTTATGAGTAAAAATGTATTTAAATGCTTATTTAAGATTTTACTTATAATTAATTTATTTTAAACTATATAATTTAATCATATATGTATTTTTAACTATAAATTAATATATTATAATAAATTATTCTTTTAAACCCTATTTCTAAATTAATTTAAACCTATATATGTTTATAAAGTTATTTCCTATATAAATTTATAACTTATAAACAATATTTTCAATGCTTATTTTATATATATTTTATAAACTTTAATAATAAACTCAAAAGGTGGATAAGTTTTGATTTTGCGATTTAAATGCGAGGTTTAAAGAATTAAATTTATATAATGATACTTGATTAATAAATTTGATTTTTAAATCAACTAAATGCGAATTTTGAATTGACTTAAATATTGAATTGTATAGGAAATGAACGTGAACTACGTAATTAATTGGAATTTGAATTTATAATTGAATTCGATTATAAATTGACTAACTATGAATTGAAATAATTTTATATATGGAATTGATTCATAAATTATTTGGTTTGAAATAAAGAAATTTCTTAAATCAATTTTATTTCAGAATATGATTTTATTAAAATGGCCACGGTGTGAAAATGTAAACGTTTGGTTGTTAAAGAGACCGGGATCGGATATTGTCATACTCTCTGCCAATACCGAAAACCACTTTAACAACTGTGTACGCGGTGGAGTTCCAGAATGAAGTAGGATGGTTTGGTGGCGATTACTGGATTGAAGAAAGAGAACGTTGATGGATAGCCTTGACCTTCGGGTCATAATTAAAATGACTAAAACAGGTGCTATACCGTGATTAAGTGAGGTCGCACCTCCATCGGACACACTTCTTCGAACTATATCTATTACTTTGTGATTTGATTAGTGGCCACCCTTGATTATGGGAGTGTTGTTCGAGGTGGGCGGTAGTTGCGACTATGCGTTACCACCGGTCCGGGCATGCATCGGTAGAATCCTACCGTGGGTATTCCTCGTGTGCCTTGTCATATTATCCTGATCGAGCCCCCTACGATTTTGATTTAGCGTTGTCGTATCACGGCGCATCCCTATCCGCCGACGTACTGGTGTGTTATATGCAAACTGTACGATAACGGTATAAACGGTGTAAGGGTAATAATGGTAATCCCGCTTACACTATTTTCAATAGTATATTTAAACATAGACACTATTGTAATAGCGTATTATATTATATGATATTAGTTTAACGGATCCTTAGAGGATGGTGATCCCAAACATCCTCTAAGTTACTGATGCATTTCATTGAATATTTCATTTAAGTTGATTTACTTCCATGAGAATGTTAGTCCTGATCCGAGTTGTTTTGTTTTGCATTATTGCTCGGGTCAGATCGAGTATTGCAGTGTTGAGATTTCACCTTTTGAAGCTGGAGACTATTGAAGATATCACTCTACCTGTTGATTCTGGCTATTTCTCCTTTGTATTAGAAATTCTTGTATTTAGACTTCCGCTGTATTTAATTTTGTAACTCTGATATTATGTATAAACTTTGATTTTATTTAGTAGCTTCATGAACTACTATTGTATAATTTATTTATTCCGCTGCGAGATATTCTGTTTTTCTGTGTCTGTGATTCTGTGATTTATTCTATTTACCTCAGAAGCTAATAACATTCTGTCATTTCGGACGGTTTGAGTTGGTTTAATTACCAGCTTGAAGCGGACGAAAGACGGTATGTTACAGTTGGTATCAGAGCTTTGGTTTATCAAAGCTTTAGCTTATGAGGTAAAAAGCTCATTAGAGATAGGGTAGTGATACCCTAGAATGAGTGGAATCAGTCACTGAATCCTTCTTGCGAGAGAGCGTATTTTTAAAATATAAATGGTTTTTTTTTAAATGGTTTTAAATGTTTTAAACAAATATTTTCAAATATAATTTTTTTTATATTTAAATTCGTTTTCCTGAAATTTCTTTTCCATTGAATTTATCTTCCTTTGTAGATCCTCTTTGATTAGGTTCTTTCGTATGTTCAGCTTTTAACTCGAATTCTATTTCTTATACTTGTCCATTCCAAGGTAAGAAGAAGAATGAGAGTATAAGTCTTCCAGTGAGTTCAATCTTATTAAATGTTGGTTTGAAATTGGTATTTTGAAAGATATTATAATATAAGTTTTATTGAGGCAATTTGTTATATATATTTTGTAAATAACATTTTGTTTTGGTAATACCAATATTTTGGAAATAATTTATGCTTATACTTTAAGATTTCATAAACTATAATAAGATTTAAAGATGTAGATTTTATAAGAAATTAATTTTTTTTCTTGATTGAATAATATTATCTTTATTTGATTTAATAATAATATTGTTTGTATACTTATCAAGGATTGAGGTTGAATATTTAATAAATAAATGAGTGGGGAGAGATATATTTTCCCTACTTAAATTTTTAATGATTTAAGAATATATTATTTATAATATATGATTTGAAAATTTAGTATATATTCTGTTAAAATATATATAAGATATTTTGGGTACTTACCTGACGTTAAAATTGGCCTATCGAATGCATAGTGATTTGGGTATACGCCTGATCAACGTATATGTTAAATCCTATGTGTATTAGATAGATATAGAGTCACACTCTAGTCGCTTGAAAATAGTTCTGGTGATGACTGCAGCATCATCAATATCTATTTTCAGGTTTCCAAAGTGGGATAAATATATTTAGCCAATCGAGACGTCGAGTGAATACTTAAAAGTATTTTGAAATGTTAGGAATTTTTTTTATTTATATATAAATATATATAGGTATGAGGATAAATACGAACCTTTGGTTTGAATATATTAATTATTTAATTACTATTTCCCTACTTCGTTCCTTTTCGGGGACGAAAAGGTTTGAGTAGGGGAGATTGTAACAACCTAAATTTTTATAGTATTTTAATTAATGGTTTAATTCAAAATTTTGATTTATTTATTTTAATTATTTTCATTTTATGGAAATAATTTTTATTTTGATTATTTAAAACTAAATTTGTTTGGATTTTTTTAAAACAAATGAAATCGTTTTATATAAATATAACTTAATAATACAAATCAATAATTGCTAAGTTAGAATCTTATTTATTGGAAACTTTAATTGAGATATTTATTTGAATTTGAAATTTATTCTTGAAATTTTATTAAATATTGAAAGCTCGTATAAGTATACAATATGTTTCCAATGTTAAATTTTATCTTTGATTTGATTACAAATTATTCCTCTTTTATATCTTCCATGCGCATTGATTATTGTTGATTCAAACATTGCAAAAATTTAATTGTCATATTCTTTTTCCTTTGATATCGTCAATTATTGATTGCAAACTTTTTGTTAATTATATATTTCCAAAACAGTCTTGTGCATTTTGAATTTCGAAACGTTTGATTGTCTATTTATTTATTGCCAAACCATCCGTCCTCTGAATAAAAATATGTATTTTCTTTTAATTACAAGCATTGATTACTTTTTAATGCTCAACGTCCGTTCCTTAGTATTAATGTTTTCTTTATACGTTCGTTATTTCAAAATTTAAACCGTTCATTCCTTAATGTTATAATCCATTGTTTTTTTTTGTAAACACTAATTACATATTAAGGTTCAGCGTACATTTATTTGTATTATTTCTTTACATATATGTTCACGTTTTCAAAATTTAAATCGTCCAGTTTTAAATGCCTAAAATTTTGCATGTTAATTTTCAAAGCTTCGTTCATTTCCGAAACATACGTTATATTCCCATCATTAGTTATAAAATTGGGAAATAAAACAATACACTGCTCTCCTTTAACCAAAAAGTCTTCTACCTGTTTTCTCCATCTTCTTTACGCCATTCCTCTTCCCCTTTTATTTTTGTCTTTCTTCTTCGTGAAACCAGAAGAGCGAGCTTCTCACCTCCCTTCCATCGTAACTCTTTGTTCCCTCAACCCCGCTTCCATCCCTCCAGTCCATTGACGCCACTAGAACCGCACCCTGCCTTACCCCAACCCGCGCCTTCACCTCCAGCCATCACCACCGCCTTCAGCTATATCCGACCCTTCCAAACTGCCGCACCCAACAGCCAAGCTCCGCCTTCCCTTCGCCGACCAGCTAGCCAACACCTGCTCCGATCTGAAGCCCATCCGAAGACCAGAGCCTTTCCCCTTGCCAGCCTTGTCGGCCCCTTCCCTGAATCCGAGAACATTTACTCACCTCCATCCCTGAACCGGCCATTCTCTTTGCTGTTACACTAACCGTTAGTCTCATTTCTTCTTATGTGTGCGTAAGTTTTCCTTATTTTGAGGTGCATGAGTTTGCGAGTGATTATGTATTTATGTGTGTGTGTGTGTGTGTGTGTGTGTGATGGCATGAGAGTTTTGTATGGTGTGCGTGAGAGAGCCTTGCATGTGATGTGTGTGGTTTGTGTTTAGTTTATGTCGTGCGTTATATGTAAGTTACTTTTGAATTTATTTACTTGAAAAAAATGTATGTGTACATGTACTTTGTTTAAATATTTATATATGGATATATATACTTATATAATTGTTTTGGTGTGTGCGTGATCAGTGTGTGTGTAAGTTTTGGGTGTGTGAGTTTGGTGTTTCCATGTATGCGTGGGTATGATGGTTTATTGTTTTATATATTAGTTAATTGTAGTGGAGATATTCAGCAACCCATACTTCATAGCTTTCAAATGACTCAATGATTTATATTTATTTTATGTAACAGTGGGACATAATCAAGCATTCTCATGTTATTGTTTCTTTGAAGTGTTAGAGATGTTAGGCAATTAAGCATGACGAACATATGGTAGATGGAATTTGAAGTTGTGAACTATAAGGAATATTTTAACATATATCATACTTAGTGGTAATTTTCATTGAAAAATGGGAGTATCTTTACTTTAAATATATATTTGGTGTACATGCATGTGTGTTGATTTTTAAATAAATAAATAAATATATTTTAGTGTGTGGGTGTATATATATATATATATATATATATATATATATGAATATAAATATATATATTTGTTTGAAATTTTATTTTATTATTAATATGTATGTATATATATTTTTAACGATTGTCTATATATAATATATAGTTTGCGAAGGTATATATATATTTAATTGATTTTGTGTATTGTTTTGTGTGTGTGGCGTAGTGTATTGTGTATGTGCATTCCTGTTTATAGGCATGTGTGGGTTTTGTGTAGTGTTTTTATTTTTCTAGTGTGTGGTGCGTGAGTCATACTGTATGCATGTAGTTATTGTAGTGAGCGTGTATTTTATAATACTGTGTGTAACTGCATTTGTATTTGTGTGTATTTAATAAAATTTATATTTTATAACAATAAATGTATTGTTTTGAGTCTATTTGTTTTGAAGGAAAATTTATATGTATGTATATATGTTATATATAATCTATAATATACAAGCTTTGGGAGTGTTTTCATGCGTGTGAAATGGTGTGGGTACAACATTGTGTGTGCGTATATTTGTGTTAAGTTTGTTTTGAACATTTATTTGTTTAAAAAAAAATGTGTATGTATATTTCTTTAAATGTTTATATATGCATACAATGGTTTTTATGTATTTTGCGTGTGGGTTTGCATTGTATATTTATTTTATATATAAAGTTTTTGGTGTGTTACACAATATATAAATTTATAAAATATCTTGGTATGTATTGAACTTGAACTATATATATATGTTATGGTTTTACCATCCGTGTATGTATATATATAAATATATATATAATATTTGTAAAAGTAAATGTTGTGTTTATATTTTAAGTCGGTTTGGTGTTGAGCTTAAAGACCGTTCTGAAACCCAGTAGCCTTACTGATCCTTTGAGACATTCCCTATCCTCCTCTTATGAAAAAATAATAATGAGTAAGCATCGAGCTGAAATTATTCTGAATCGTGCATGGAAGTCGTCGTTTCAATTCTGCATAAATTCATCTATTGTCTTTAATCTGCGCCACGAAAGGTGAGTTTATCTCACACCTGACTCACATTACTTCATAGATGTTAGATCAACTAAATGAACTGTTATGAAATGTATAGGATTGCCAGTAGAAATTGTTTGTTTAAAATATGCACTTTCATATGTGACACGATATTCATATGACATGTATGTACACTGATTATATATGACTGTGATGTGATTGATGACATGTGATGATTTGTTATGTTATAGATACCCCTAGTTTAGGAAAAATCACTAAGGGTTGAAATGATACATACCCGAACGGACATTAGATTAAGGAAAAATCGTTATGGGTTGAAATGATAGACCTGAACGATTTTTATTGAATTTGGGATTGCGGGTTGAAATGATAGACCCGTAGAAATTATATAAATTGCGGGTTGAAATGATAAATATCCGTATCACTTGACCATAGGGTAGAAAACTATATACGGACACCGTTGGTCGTATTTTCGAAGTAAAGTGATTTAGAAAATGATTTTTAAAATAATACCTTAATATTTTATATTTATATTTATTTTAAACTTAAATTTTGTAAATTTTAAATTATATGTTTTAAAATGATTTTATGAGTAAAAATGTATTTAAATGCTTATTTAAGATTTTACTTATAATTAATTTATTTTAAACTATATAATTTAATCATATATGTATTTTTAACTATAAATTAATATATTATAATAAATTATTCTTTTAAACCCTATTTCTAAATTAATTTAAACCTATATATGTTTATAAAGTTATTTCCTATATAAATTTATAACTTATAAACAATATTTTCAATGCTTATTTTATATATATTTTATAAACTTTAATAATAAACTCAAAAGGTGGATAAGTTTTGATTTTGCGATTTAAATGCGAGGTTTAAAGAATTAAATTTATATAATGATACTTGATTAATAAATTTGATTTTTAAATCAACTAAATGCGAATTTTGAATTGACTTAAATATTGAATTGTATAGGAAATGAACGTGAACTACGTAATTAATTGGAATTTGAATTTATAATTGAATTCGATTATAAATTGACTAACTATGAATTGAAATAATTTTATATATGGAATTGATTCATAAATTATTTGGTTTGAAATAAAGAAATTTCTTAAATCAATTTTATTTCAGAATATGATTTTATTAAAATGGCCACGGTGTGAAAATGTAAACGTTTGGTTGTTAAAGAGACCGGGATCGGATATTGTCATACTCTCTGCCAATACCGAAAACCACTTTAACAACTGTGTACGCGGTGGAGTTCCAGAATGAAGTAGGATGGTTTGGTGGCGATTACTGGATTGAAGAAAGAGAACGTTGATGGATAGCCTTGACCTTCGGGTCATAATTAAAATGACTAAAACAGGTGCTATACCGTGATTAAGTGAGGTCGCACCTCCATCGGACACACTTCTTCGAACTATATCTATTACTTTGTGATTTGATTAGTGGCCACCCTTGATTATGGGAGTGTTGTTCGAGGTGGGCGGTAGTTGCGGCTATGCGTTACCACCGGTCCGGGCATGCATCGGTAGAATCCTACCGTGGGTATTCCTCGTGTGCCTTGTCATATTATCCTGATCGAGCCCCCTACGATTTTGATTTAGCGTTGTCGTATCACGGCGCATCCCTATCCGCCGACGTACTGGTGTGTTATATGCAAACTGTACGATAACGGTATAAACGGTGTAAGGGTAATAATGGTAATCCCGCTTACACTATTTTCAATAGTATATTTAAACATAGACACTATTGTAATAGCGTATTATATTATATGATATTAGTTTAACGGATCCTTAGAGGATGGTGATCCCAAACATCCTCTAAGTTACTGATGCATTTCATTGAATATTTCATTTAAGTTGATTTACTTCCATGAGAATGTTAGTCCTGATCCGAGTTGTTTTGTTTTGCATTATTGCTCGGGTCAGATCGAGTATTGCAGTGTTGAGATTTCACCTTTTGAAGCTGGAGACTATTGAAGATATCACTCTACCTGTTGATTCTGGCTATTTCTCCTTTGTATTAGAAATTCTTGTATTTAGACTTCCGCTGTATTTAATTTTGTAACTCTGATATTATGTATAAACTTTGATTTTATTTAGTAGCTTCATGAACTACTATTGTATAATTTATTTATTCCGCTGCGAGATATTCTGTTTTTCTGTGTCTGTGATTCTGTGATTTATTCTATTTACCTCAGAAGCTAATAACATTCTGTCATTTCGGACGGTTTGAGTTGGTTTAATTACCAGCTTGAAGCGGACGAAAGACGGTATGTTACAATATGTTTCAAAAACAATTTCAATCATAATGTATCAATCCTAGGAAGCATAGATACCATATATTATGCCTCCATACTAGTAATACAATCAAAACCGCATGAGGTCGTATTGGAAAATGGGTTTCCATCATGAGTCAAGGCTAGGGAGAAGCTCCTTACCGATTCGAGACACTCTAGCTAATGTCTCAGGATCCCCCGCAGTGAACCCTTGGAAAGCTGCAGGGTCGGTCCTTACATACAGCTTTGAGGATTGGCAATTCCTGAACACACGTTTCCCGGTCCTATAGGACCTATCATCCGAGGCGCCTCATTCCATCATCCACATAAGTAAAATGCCGGGCCGTGTTAAAACCCAAACACCACTTCTAGCTAGAAAGAAACGTGCCGCTCTCCCTACGTTCCCTTCTCCCGTTTTAGACTCCGCCGGTGTGTGAGGCTCGCGAAGTCACGCTATACACAAAGCTACGCCTAAACAGGTCGTGCTTTGATCATCAACCACAAGGCCTGCTTTTCAACAAAAGCCTTGATCATTGCATCTTAGTATGCCACACTATCACTCCATATCACACTACCAATCCTTTGCCGAAATATATGAAAGGGTGTTAAGCAAGATAATAAATTCTCCGCCCCCAAACATTCATACATTTGGCAGAAAATCAATAAATACAATATAAAGGAGTACAATGTCAGACACACATTCCATTTATAAGCTTATGCTCCGGGTCTGAGCGAAAGCCAAATCCGTACAAATCAACACTACGTCTGGACGGCCACCACTGTAGCCCCTTCAAGGAAGCTACTCAATCACGGGCATCTGCAGTTGTTATCCATTCAATGTGAAGATCGCCAGTCTTCAATCACCGTCTTCAACACTTCGACTTTCATTCGTCGTATGATCATTTGAATTGAGATTGAACTCGGACTTTTCAAATGATCCTCGCATTTATATATTTAAAAATCATTTCATATCGTTGATATTAATTTATAACGATCAACCTTTATTTTTATTTATATAAAAATAATTAAATTCCATTTAACGACGCTTCAAGTCAAAAGGACGACCTTGGCGTTGTTTTCACCCAAATTTGTTTTACACATTTCTCTAAATCTAACCGTTGGATTTTAACACAATTCATATCGTTGGAAAGATCATCCCAAGGCGAACCTAACGGTTTCAGATTTGGGAAAATCCGCCGGTCGGATATTTCGGTATAATCAACTAAAAGTACAATTCTATAAAGTGAACTACCATGCTCTATTTGTTCAATTAAAATTTGTTTATATATATGATTATATATATACATACAATTTCTTCGGCCATTTCATTATTGCGGTAATCATGACAAGTAAAGATATATAACATAACACACAATAATGTTTATTTTAATTCACATACACAACCTATACATGCAATGTATTTTTTTTTTCTTTTTTTTTTTTCAATTTACACAAACATGCAATTTCTTGTGCGTTATTCCTAATTCAACAAAAATGATTATTTTGTGTCATTCTTTTCTTTACAAGAAAAATGATATTCTTGTGTTTTTAATCTTTTCACATGAAAATGTAAATTTCATATCTTTAATCTTTTTAATGAAATCAAATTCCTTAAAATGTAAATTCCATCATTATGACTTTCATTGAAAACTTATTTACATAAAAAATGTAAATTTCATATCCTTATCCTTTTCAATGAAAATCCAATTACATAAAAAAAATGTAATTTTCTTATTAATGCTTTTAATGAAAATCTATTTACATTAAAAATGTAAATCTTCTCCTTAATCTTATTCACATTAAAAATGTAAATTTTTCTTTTCAATCTAATTACATTAAAATGTAAATTTTCTCCTTAATCTTATTCACACTAAAAATGTAAACTTTTCTTTTTAATCTAATTACATTAAAAATGTGATTAAGATTACCATGTAAGTTCTATTTCTTCTTATTACATTAAAAATGTAACATAACTTCATTCTTTTTAATTCATTTAAACATAAACTTAAAATTTCATTTATTTTTCTTTCATAAAAAAAACGTAAGCTTTCATTCTTTTAATTACTTTCCTTTAAATAGAATAGAAATGTAAATAATATTGCTTCATTAAGTTTCATTCTTTTATAACAAACATGACGGTGAAAATATTCATACCATTATTAACACATGACGGTGCAAAATGTTCATTTCTAATTTAATACATAACGGTGTAAAAATTGGTCCTTACATTTCTAACAAATGGCGGTGCAAAATAATGTCAATTTCATTTTACCAAGTGACGGTGAAAATAATGTCTATTTCATTTTAACAAGTGACGGTGAAAATCATGTTTATTTCATTTTGACAAATGACGGTGAAAATCATGTCTATTTCATTTTAACAAATGACGGTGAAAATCATGTCTATTTCATTTTAACAAATGACGGTGAAAATCATGTCTATTTCATTTTAACAAATGACGGTGAAAATCATGTTTATTTCATTTTAACAAATGACGGTGAAAATCATGTTTATTTCATTTTAACAAAATGAACATTTGATATAACACAAATCTAGTTAATAAAAATGCTATTTGTGCTTAATTCTTTTAGTTAACAAAAATGTCCTTTTTGTTTCAACCATCTTAATTTGACAAGATGTACATTTTTGTCTCAACTAATATATTTGACAAAATTTGCCTAATTTGTTTCAACTAGCATAAATTAAAAAAAGTGCTTATTTGGTTTCAACTAATGTAAACCGACAAAGGTGAATAATTTGTTTTAACTAATGTAAATTGACAAAAGTGCTAAATTTTGTATTTCAATTCTAATATAATATAAAAGTACTATATCTTGTTTCATTCTTTTAATTTAGACAAAAATGAGTATTTTTGTCTACTTTGACTTAAATGATAAAAATGAATGTTTAGCTATTCATTTTTTTTTTCAATGACGAAAATGAAACATTTTCAATCCATTCATTTTAATAACTATTTTTGGACAAAGACCATGTTTTAAAGAAAACAATAAAAATGAATTTTTTATTAATAAAGTTACAATCTTTTTATTAATAAAGTTACAATCTTTTTAAATTACATAAAAAGGTGACTTTGATTCCATTTGTCAAATTTCTCTTTTTACTTATGCTTTAATTACATATAAAAATGAAATTTTATTTAATGTAAATTCTTATTCTTTAATCTCATATAATGTAATTCTCTTTTCTTTGTAATCTTGATTCATATTTACATTAAAAATTTAATTTTAATGTAAAACATTTTTATTCCAAATCTTATCTTGACAAAAACAACCAATTTGTTTTAACAAATTTATTTTGACAAAATGACAAATTTGTTTCAACTTTTAGTTTTCAACAAAAATTGAAAATTTTGTTTCACTATTTGGTAACAACAAAAATGGTAAATTTTTGTTACAATCTTTTTATCACAACAAAATGATATATTTGTTTGCAATAATTTTATAAAACAAAATGACATATTTGTTTCATAAATTCTATAATAACGAAATGGCATATAAGATTTCACACAACGTATACTGGCAAAATGACAGTTCTAATTTGTCAATTGGATTCAACATAGATGTCATGTTTATTTTGTCATGTTTAATTCACCATAAATGACATGTTTATTTTGTCAAGTTTAATACGACCAAAATATTCCGTCAAATTAACAGAACAACAAACAGCAACAAACATTTAAAATCAAATCATGAACATACAAAGATTACTAAACATGATAATAATTAACTTATTTTTAATTATTTAAAAGGAAAAAAAAATTCTCACATTGTTATTGATTTCTGCTCCGTTCAGCTCCAAAATTTGTCAAAAATTCAACTTGCTCCTTTTCAGATCTGTTTTGTTCTACGGTGTAGATCTCGGAAAGACGATTCCAACGGATTTCGTTTCATCAAATTCTGATTTGATTTGAATGAGATATCATTGTTTATACGTTAACTAAAATTTTAAACTAATTAATTAATAATTTAATACCCTTGAACTCTTCTCCCTCTACAATCCTTCTTTCTCCTGACAGACTAAGGCCGATAGTTTTGGACTTCACCCGTGCCAGGCCATCACCATGAACTCGAAGGTCCCTTAGAGCCTCGAACTGCATGCTTGCGACGGTGGTTTGGAGAGGAAATCCGGCCACCACGATGCTTTGTTTCCGATCACCTCCTTATCACTTTGATGCTCACGCTTTGCTCTTCGATTTGATGTTGGGTTTGAAATCTAATTCGATTCGGATTTGGATATAATGATGGATTTAAAATCTTCCATTTCTGTCCGTTCAAGACTAGTGGCGGCTGAGTATATTAGTTAGGGTTTACTGTATACGGTATATAGGTGTATTTATAAACGTATTTTCCTATTTATTTAATTCCTTTAACTTGGAAAATAATGGTTCGTTGCTACAACTCCAAACCGGACCCAACGAGTGTCGCCCCTAGTTAATAACCCCCATCGCAGACACAATGGAACATGTTTCGTAACCCAAATCAGCTGTTACGATATGTTTTTCTTTTAAATTAAAATATAAATCAATATATATTAAATTCAAACGTACATTTTAAATTACCGGGGCCACATACGGACTCTAAAAATTACAGAAAAAAATATTTCTAGCTTTGTTTTGACGATACGGTTCTAACAAAACTAATTTCGTTCAATTCTGAGTTTATTTGAAAAATGGCCCTTTTCAAGGCGTATATATTAAATATTAAAAATACATTTTTAAACAAATAATTTCCGAAACTCGAAATATATAAGTGTTTACTGTTTTTCAATGCAGAAACGTCATTCCGAACTCAATGGAAGTGGTTTTGAGTCCAAATTCCTTCGTATGCAAAAAGTAGCATTTTTGACCTTTGTAAATTTCATAGCAACCTTTCTAAATTTCAATTTTGACATAACTTTTGATTCCCGCTATGAAATTTCAATTTTTCAGATTCGTTAGAAAGATATTTTTAAATAGATTCTAATATTTTTGGTTCCACTAAAATCCGTTAAATTTTGCATCTTGTACGGTCAGTCAAAGTTCAAGTTTGACTTTCAAACTACCGCGCTATTTCTAACTCCTTTTATAATTAAAATTAAATTATTCATTCTAACTTCGATTTAAATAAATTTTTAATCATTATTATTTTAAATAAATTATTTTAAATATCAAAAACTCATTAAAATTACTTAAAATAAATTTTTAAACTTACCCCAAAATTCAGGGTTGTTACAGTCTCCCCCACTTAAAAACTTTTCGTCCTCGAAAAGGAACGAAGTTAAAAGTGTTTAATTATCCTACTCAATTTCCTTTATTTCAATAATTTTATTAGTTGAATTAACAATCACACAATACAACCATCAATCAATTAGTTGATTAGCTTTTTAAATATTTATAACTTTTGTATATTCAAAAATCATATTTTCTAAAATAGATTATAATTACAAATACGTATATTATAAGCTTGTTACTCTCTACCCATTCTAGGGCATTACTAACCCCATCTCTAACGAGTTTTCTCATTCTAGGATACTACTGATCCTATCTCTAATGAGTATTCTTATTGGATATTACTAATCCAATCCCTGATGAGTCTTTTGTTCAGTTCTAATGAGTTGTATCCCAAAGATTTGAGCTAACCAAAGCTCTGATACCAACTGTAACGGCCCGGATTCCGCCTGACCCGATCGATCGCAAAATCGACCAAGACCGTTCAAAACCCGAGTACGTTAACTCTGGGAATGCAACAACATCAGAACAATAACAGCAGACTTTTATAAACATTACAATAATGTTACATCAGAGTACAGAATATCAGAGTACATCGAATAAAAATTACAGCGGAAGATAAATTACAATATTTTAATACACTGCAGCGGAAATAAGATAACTAAGGCAGCGGAAGACAACTATGCTCTGGACAGAGCTTTAGGCTTCAATCCAGAATCCTGCTCGAGATAAGAACCTGTGGATAAACTACTCGACTGCCCGTGTGGAAAGAGGGCACCCGAGTTTGTAAAGGTGGAAACAAACAACGGGTCAGTCATGGGACTGGTGTGAGAATTCTTAACTAAATTAACTAATAGTAATAAGGCAAATCCAAAGACCACGCCGCTAACGCGGAACGGGTTTTATTCCAATGGATTGCTGTGCATAACAGTAAAGTAAATTGTAATGACCCGTATTCTACACATCATAGGATCGTAGAATATTTATTTCTTTCCCATGTGGAGTCGTATGGTCATGTAACTTTGGGAAACATCTATTAGAGTCATTCCCCATGTTCATGATTTTTGTCGATTTTTAAATGACCATTTTGCCCCTAGTTGGTACTGTTTTGGCCATAACTTTTGATTGGAAAGGAATTTTGACCTGAAACCACTTCCATTAGATTCGTTTGATGGTTTACCTTTCCGTAGAGTGGTCATAGTAGCCAAACGGACTTACCGTTTGGGAGATATGGCTGAAACAAGGTTTGGAGGGTGAAAAACTGCTTAACCGGGCCAAATCGGGTGATTAGTGAGTAGGCCCATAACCCATTTCGGGATTAGGGTTATGGGAGGGCTGAAATGAGATGGAGAATCATTCCATTTCAGTTTTCTAGCCTCCACTTATCACCAAGGATCCCTAAAAATGGCCTCTAACTTTTAAATCACCTCCAAATCATCTTTTGGTCAAGGATTTGGCTTAGCAACCCCTAATCAAGGAAGATCTTCACCAAATCAACATAGGAGCTGCTGTTGGCATTGAGATTCACATCAAATCAGAGAATTATTTCAGATCTTAGTTTATTTTGTGGCTAAGGTGAGTGATTTGCATAGTTTTACACTAATTATGGCTAATTAGGGGTGATTAGTGCTAATTAGCGAATTTAAGCATGATAAAATTCGGGAAAAATGTTCATAAATTCCTAAATGATGTTTTAGACCTCTGATATGAATTTGGGTTAATTTGGTTAAGTTTTGCTAATCATATCACTAGTTTCACCTAAACATGCTTAAGGGGAAGATATGGGATTTTGGGTATGTTTGATCCATTTTACATGCTATGATTTATGTTTTGATGTTTGGGATCGATACTACATGTTGCTATGACTGTATGGTATGCTCTGTGATTGTTTAGAAGTGTTAGATTGGTCGAAAACGCCGTCGAATGGCGTAGAAACAGTCGCAGGAAAACATGCAGGAAATGACCCAGAATCCGGATCGGATCGGTGGAGGGGAGCGCGACTCGACCCGCTCCAGCGTGGGCGTCACGATCCGTTTGAAGGAGCAAGTTACGACTCAGCTAAGTGGCACGATCCGGTAGTAGAAGCACGACCCGAACCAACGAGTATTCACGATCCGAACCAGGAGGAGGAGCTCACGAGTCGATGGGTACTAGGGCGCGACGAACCGACCCGATCAGAAGGCGCGACACAACCCGGATGAAGCAACCCGATCTGACCCGAAGTGGTGACGCCGATCCGAACCAGGAGGAGGAGCCACGAGCTGGAGGACCACGACCCGATCCGACGTAGGAGGCGCGACCCGACCCGAATGACTAAGGCCGATCCGATCCGATGAAGAATGTGAAGGCTGATCCGATCCGATTCGATTGTGATGACCAGTAACCCGAGATGCAAAGGTAGTCCAAATGGGAGTTAGAGCTCAAGGTCCTGGAACCAGTTGGGAACCAATGAGTTCACTTCATGAGTTGGGCTTTACTGCGGGACGTGTGCTAAGGAGTTGTCGACGTTCATAACTTCGATTCACCACTAAAAAGGAATGATGGGCTACTTATCAGTGCAGTAGGGTCATTATGACCTGAGGGGCAAAGTGATGGTAGCAAGACTACGTTATCAGTGCAGTAGGGTCATTATGACCCGAGGGGCAAGGTGATGCGTAGTAAGACTATGAGCCAGTGCAGTGGGGTTCTTGTGACTCCATGGGGGCAGAGTGGACATAGTAAGGATTAGTAAGGCTATGAGCCAGTGCAGTGGGGTTCTAGTGACTCCATGGGGCAAAGTGAACATAGCAAAGGATTAGTGGCTACGTTACCAGTGCAGTGAAGCCATTTATGACTTCATGGGGGCAAAGTGATCGTAGCAAGGAATGTTGGGTGATCGAAGTGGTGAATATCGTACGCTTTACGCACTGAGTGAGAGATGTGAGGATGGATGCTATGCTTGATTGTTTGCCATCATTATGACACGCACACCTCCCCCACCTCCGTATCTTTACACTGTTTGATATGATACCTTAGAGTGTTGTACAGTATGTAGTGCTAACTCTTTGGTTGCAGGTTCAGGTATGTTTTAGTCTACCTGTTATTGTTCACTTTAGATGCTTATCGCTCATACCAGGCTTTATGTCTGACCCAGAGTTTTATGTCTCCTCTTATTACTCTGGGTGCTCACACGAGCAGACTAGAGACAGGTTAGCTGGTGATGTGCGAGTAGCTGATTCGGAGGCGGGCAGGAGGCTTCCACGTATGATATATATATATATACACATTCTCCCTGTGTCGTTGGTGGTCGCTACTTGGGCATTAGTAGTGTACCTCATTTATCTTACTTTTGCTTTGAGACAGTTTGAAAGTTGTAATAAGCTGTATTCTGAATTTCCGCTGCTATGATGTTTAGTTCTGATTTTCAGCTTATGCACTGTCTCTCCTGTTTTATGTCAAGTATGTTATTATTATACTTTATTCTATGCGCTGTGAGACATTCTACAGGTTCTTTGTATGTTCATTTCCTTCTTCCTTTTTCCTTCTGACGACCCGTTCCGTGCTAACTGGACATGTGTACAGCGCACTTTTGGAGTAAATGTCGGTTGGTGCGGGGCGGGCCGTCACATAAATCGTTAAAACAACGCAATGCTTTTTAGAAAAATGAAACCATCATAAGACCCAAGTCCCATCACACAATGCAACGCAAACCGGAGGATAGGGTTTTACCTTATAATGGTCAAAAGATGCTTGATACGATAGAAACGGATTTGATATTATTATTAGTGTATATATGTTTCAAAAACAATTTCAATCATAATGTATCAATCCTAGGAAGCATAGATACCATATATTATGCCTCCATACTAGTAATACAATCAAAACCGCATGAGGTCGTATTGGAAAATGGGTTTCCATCATGAGTCAAGGCTAGGGAGAAGCTCCTTACCGATTCGAGACACTCTAGCTAATGTCTCAGGATCCCCCGCAGTGAACCCTTGGAAAGCTGCAGGGCCGGTCCTTACATACAGCTTTGAGGATTGGCAATTCCTGAACACACGTTTCCCGGTCCTATAGGACCTATCATCCGAGGCGCCTCATTCCATCATCCACATAAGTAAAATGCCGGGCCGTGTTAAAACCCAAACACCACTTCTAGCTAGAAAGAAACGTGCCGCTCTCCCTACGTTCCCTTCTCCCGTTTTAGACTCCGCCGGTGTGTGAGGCTCGCGAAGTCACGCTATACACAAAGCTACGCCTAAACAGGCCGTGCTTTGATCATCAACCACAAGGCCTGTTTTCAACAAAAGCCTTGATCATTGCATCTTAGTATGCCACACTATCACTCCATATCACACTACCAATCCTTTGCCGAAATATATGAAAGGGTGTTAAGCAAGATAATAAATTCTCCGCCACCAAACATTCATACATTTGGCAGAAAATCAATAAATACAATATAAAGGAGTACAATGTCAGACACACATTCCATTTATAAGCTTATGCTCCGGGTCTGAGCGAAAGCCAAATCCGTACAAATCAACACTACGTCTGGACAGCCACCACTGTAGCCCCTTCAAGGAAGCTACTCAATCACGGGCATCTGCAGTTGTCATCCATTCGATGTGAAGATCGCCAGTCTTCAATCACCATCTTCAACACTTCGACTTTCATTCGTCGTATGATCATTTGAATTGAGATTGAACTCGGACTTTTCAAATGATCCTCGCATTTATATATTTAAAAATCATTTCATATCGTTGATATTAATTTATAACGATCAACCTTTATTTTTATTTATATAAAAATAATTAAATTCCATTTAACGACGCTTCAAGTCAAAAGGACGACCTTGGCGTTGTTTTCACCCAAATTTGTTTTACACATTTCTCTAAATCTAACCGTTGGATTTTAACACAATTCATAACGTTGGAAAGATCATCCCAAGGCGAACCTAACGGTTTCAAATTTGGGAAAATCCGCCGGTCGGATATTTCGGTATAATCAACTAAAAGTACAATTCTATAAAGTGAACTACATGCTCTATTTGTTCAATTAAAATTTGTTTATATATATGATTATATATATACATACAATTTCTTCGGCCATTTCATTATTGCGGTAATCATGACAAGTAAAGATATATAACATAACACACAATAATGTTTATTTTAATTCACATACACAACCTATACATGCAATGTATTTTTTTTTCTTTTTTTTTCAATTTACACAAACATGCAATTTCTTGTGCGTCATTCCTAATTCAACAAAAATGATTATTTTGTGTCATTCTTTTCTTTACAAGAAAAATGATATTCTTGTGTTTTTAATCTTTTCACATGAAAATGTAAATTTCATATCTTTAATCTTTTTAATGAAATCAAATTCCTTAAAATGTAAATTCCATTATTATGACTTTCATTGAAAACTTATTTACATAAAAAATGTAAATTTCATATCCTTATCCTTTTCAATGAAAATCCAATTACATAAAAAAAATGTAATTTTCTTATTAATGCTTTTAATGAAAATCTATTTACATTAAAAATGTAAATCTTCTCCTTAATCTTATTCACATTAAAAATGTAAATTTTTCTTTTCAATCTAATTACATTAAAATGTAAATTTTCTCCTTAATCTTATTCACACTAAAAATGTAAACTTTTCTTTTTAATCTAATTACATTAAAAATGTGATTAAGATTACCATGTAAGTTCTATTTCTTCTTATTACATTAAAAATGTAACATAACTTCATTCTTTTTAATTCATTTAAACATAAACTTAAAATTTCATTTATTTTTCTTTCATAAAAAAAACATAAGCTTTCATTCTTTTAATTACTTTCCTTTAAATAGAATAGAAATGTAAATAATATTGCTTCATTAAGTTTCATTCTTTTATAACAAACATGACGGTGAAAATATTCATACCATTATTAACACATGACGATGCAAAATGTTCATTTCTAATTTAATACATAACGGTGTAAAATTTGGTCCTTACATTTCTAACAAATGGCGGTGCAAAATAATGTCAATTTCATTTTACCAAGTGACGGTGAAAATAATGTCTATTTCATTTTAACAAGTGACGGTGAAAATCATGTTTATTTCATTTTGACAAATGACGGTGAAAATCATGTCTATTTCATTTTAACAAATGACGGTGAAAATCATGTCTATTTCATTTTAACAAATGACGGTGAAAATCATGTCTATTTCATTTTAACAAATGACGGTGAAAATCATGTTTATTTCATTTTAACAAATGACGGTGAAAATCATGTTTATTTCATTTTAACAAAATGAACATTTGATATAACACAAATCTAGTTAATAAAAATGCTATTTGTGCTTAATTCTTTTAGTTAACAAAAATGTCCTTTTTGTTTCAACCATCTTAATTTGACAAGATGTACATTTTTGTCTCAACTAATATATTTGACAAAATTTGCCTAATTTGTTTCAACTAGCATAAATTAAAAAAAGTGCTTATTTGGTTTCAACTAATGTAAACCGACAAAGGTGAATAATTTGTTTTAACTAATGTAAATTGACAAAAGTGCTAAATTTTGTATTTCAATTCTAATATAATATAAAAGTTCTATATCTTGTTTCATTCTTTTAATTTAGACAAAAATGAGTATTTTTGTCTACTTTGACTTAAATGATAAAAATGAATGTTTAGCTATTCATTTTTTTTTTCAATGACGAAAATGAAACATTTTCAATCCATTCATTTTAATAACTATTTTTGGACAAAGACCATGTTTTAAAGAAAACAATAAAAATGAATTTTTTATTAATAAAGTTACAATCTTTTTATTAATAAAGTTACAATCTTTTTAAATTACATAAAAAGGTGACTTTGATTCCATTTGTCAAATTTCTCTTTTTACTTATGCTTTAATTACATATAAAAATGAAATTTTATTTAATGTAAATTCTTATTCTTTAATCTCATATAATGTAATTCTCTTTTCTTTGTAATCTTGATTCATATTTACATTAAAAATGTAATTTTATTGTAAAACATTTTTATTCCAAATCTTATCTTGACAAAAACAACCAATTTGTTTTAACAAATTTATTTTGACAAAATGACAAATTTGTTTCAACTTTTAGTTTTCAACAAAAATTGAAAATTTTGTTTCACTATTTGGTAACAACAAAAATGATAAATTTTTGTTACAATCTTTTTATCACAACAAAATGATATATTTGTTTGCAACAATTTTATAAAACAAAATGACATATTTGTTTCATAAATTCTATAATAACGAAATGGCATATAAGATTTCACACAACGTATACTGGCAAAATGACAGTTCTAATTTGTCAATTGGATTCAACATAGATGTCATGTTTATTTTGTCATGTTTAATTCACCATAAATGACATGTTTATTTTGTCAAGTTTAATACGACCAAAATATTCCGTCAAATTAACAGAACAACAAACAGCAACAAACATTTAAAATCAAATCACGAACATACAAAGATTACTAAACATGATAATAATTAACTTATTTTTAATTATTTAAAAGGAAAAAAAATTCTCACATTGTTATTGATTTCTGCTCCGTTCAGCTCCAAAATTTGTCAAAAATTCAACTTGCTCCTTTTCAGATCTGTTTTGTTCTACGGTGTAGATCTCGGAAAGACGATTCCAACGGATTTCGTTTCATCAAATTCTGATTTGATTTGAATGAGATATCATTGTTTATACGTTAACTAAAATTTTAAACTAATTAATTAATAATTTAATACCCTTGAACTCTTCTCCCTCTACAATCCTTCTTTCTCCTTACAGACTAAGGCCGACAGTTTTGGACTTCAGGTTCGAACCTAGGGCTAGCAAATTCCGTCGACACCATCACCGAGAACACGATCCAACCCCACCACAACCTCCGCCTTGGAATCCTCCACCCGTGCCTGGCCATCACCATGAACTCGAAGGTCCCTTAGAGCCTCGAACTGCATGCGTGCGACGGTGGTTTGGATAGGAAATCCGGCCACCACGATGCTTTGTTTCCGATCACCTCCTTATCACTTTGATGCTCACGCTTTGCTCTTCGATTTGATGTTGGGTTTGAAATCTAATTCGATTCGGATTTGGATATAATGATGGATTTAAAATCTTCCATTTCTGTCCGTTCAAGACTAGTGGCGGCTGAGTATATTAGTTAGGGTTTACCGTATACGGTATATAGGTGTATTTATAAACGTATTTTCCTATTTATTTAATTCCTTTAACTTGGAAAATAATGGTTCGTTGCTACAACTCCAAACCGGACCCAACGAGTGTCGCCCCTAGCTAATAACCCCCATCCCAGACACAATGGAACATGTTTCATAACCCAAATCAGCTGTTACGATATGTTTTTCTTTTAAATTAAAATATAAATCAATATATATTAAATTCAAACGTACATTTTAAATTACCGGGGCCACATACGGACTCTAAAAATTACAGAAAAAAATATTTCTAGCTTTGTTTTGACGATACGGTTCTAACAAAACTAATTTCGTTCAATTCTGAGTTTATTTGAAAAATGGCCCTTTTCAAGGCGTATATATTAAATATTAAAAATACATTTTTAAACAAATAATTTCCGAAACTCGAAATATATAAGTGTTTACTGTTTTTCAATGCAGAAACGTCATTCCGAACTCAATGGAAGTGGTTTTGAGTCCAAATTCCTTCGTATGCAAAAAGTAGCATTTTTGACCTTTGTAAATTTCATAGCAACCTTTCTAAATTTCAATTTTGACATAACTTTTGATTCCCGCTATGAAATTTCAATTTTTCAGATTCGTTAGAAAGATATTTTTAAATAGATTCTAATATTTTTGGTTCCACTAAAATCCGTTAAATTTTGCATCTTGTACGGTCAGTCAAAGTTCAAGTTTGACTTTCAAACTACCGCGCTATTTCTAACTCCTTTTATAATTAAAATTAAATTATTCATTCTAACTTCGATTTAAATAAATTTTTAATCATTATTATTTTAAATATCAAAAACTCATTAAAATTACTTAAAATAAATTTTTAAACTTACCCCAAAATTCAGGGTTGTTACAGTCTCCCCCACTTAAAAACTTTTCGTCCTCGAAAAGGAACGAAGTTAAAAGTGTTTAATTATCCTACTCAATTTCCTTTATTTCAATAATTTTATTAGTTGAATTAATAATCACACAATACAACCATCAATCAATTAGTTGATTAGCTTTTTAAATATTTATAACTTTTGTATATTCAAAAATCATATTTTCTAAAATAGATTATAATTACAAATACGTATATTATAAGCTTGTTACTCTCTACCCATTCTAGGGCATTACTAACCCCATCTCTAATGAGTTTTCTCATTCTAGGATACTACTGATCCTATCTCTAATGAGTATTCTTATTGGATATTACTAATCCAATCCCTGATGAGTCTTTTGTTCAGTTCTAATGAGTTGTATCCCAAAGATTTGAGCTAACCAAAGCTCTGATACCAACTGTAACGGCCCGGATTCCGCCCGACCCGATCGATCGCAAAATCGACCAAGACCGTTCAAAACCCGAGTACGTTAACTCTGGGAATACAACAACATCAGAACAATAACAGCAGACTTTTATAAACATTACAATAATGTTACATCAGAGTACAGAATATCAGAGTACATCGAATAAAAATTACAGCGGAAGATAAATTACAATATTTTAATACATTGCAGCGGAAATAAGATAACTAAGGCAGCGGAAGACAACTATGCTCTGGACAGAGCTTTAGGCTTCAATCCAGAATCCTGCTCGAGATAAGAACCTGTGGATAAACTACTCGACTGCCCGTGTGGAAAGAGGGCACCCGAGTTTGTAAAGGTGGAAACAAACAACGGGTCAGTCATGGGACTGGTGTGAGAATTCTTAACTAAATTAACTAATAGTAATAAGGCAAATCCAAAGACCACGCCGCTAACACGGAACGGGTTTTATTCCAATGGATTGCTGTGCATAACAGTAAAGTAAATTGTAATGACCCGTATTCTACACATCATAGGATCGTAGAATATTTATTTCTTTCCCATGTGGAGTCGTATGGTCATGTAACTTTGGGAAACATCTATTAGAGTCATTCCCCATGTTCATGATTTTTGTCGATTTTTAAATGACCATTTTGCCCCTAGTTTGTACTGTTTTGGCCATAACTTTTGATTGGAAAGGAATTTTGACCTGAAACCACTTCCATTAGATTCGTTTGATGGTTTACCTTTCCGTAGAGTGGTCATAATAGCCAAACGGACTTACCGTTTGGGAGATATGGCTGAAACAAGGTTTGGAGGGTGAAAAACTGCTTAACCGGGCCAAATCGGGTGATTAGTGAGTAGGCCCATAACCCATTTCGGGATTAGGGTTATGGGAGGGCTGAAATGAGATGGAGAATCATTCCATTTCAGTTTTCTAGCCTCCACTTATCACCAAGGATCCCTAAAAATGGCCTCTAACTTCTAAATCACCTCCAAATCATTTTTTGGTCAAGGATTTGGCTTAGCAACCCCTAATCAAGGAAGATCTTCACCAAATCAACATAGGAGCTGCTGTTGGCATTGAGATTCACATCAAATCAGAGAATTATTTCAGATCTTAGTTTATTTTGTGCTAAGGTGAGTGATTTGCATAGTTTTACACTAATTATGGCTAATTAGGGGTGATTAGTGCTAATTAGCGAATTTAAGCATGATAAAATTCGGGAAAAATGTTCATAAATTCCTAAATGATGTTTTAGACCTCTGATATGAATTTGGGTTAATTTGGTTAAGTTTTGCTAATCATATCACTAGTTTCACCTAAACATGCTTAAGGGGAAGATATGGGATTTTGGGTATGTTTGATCCATTTTACATGCTATGATTTATGTTTTGATGTTTGGGATCGATACTACATGTTGCTATGACTGTATGGTATGCTCTGTGATTGTTTAGAAGTGTTAGATTGGTCGAAAACGCCGTCGAATGGCGTAGAAACAGTCGCAGGAAAACATGCAGGAAATGACCCAGAATCCGGATCGGATCGGTGGAGGGGAGCGCGACTCGACCCGCTCCAGCGTGGGCGTCACGATCCGTTTGAAGGAGCAAGTTACGAATCAGCTAAGTGGCACGATCCGGTAGTAGAAGCACGACCCGAACCAACGAGTATTCACGATCCGAACCAGGAGGAGGAGCTCACGAGTCGATGGGTACTAGGGCGCGACGAACCGACCCGATCAGAAGGCGCGACCCGACCCGGATGAAGCAACCCGATCCGACCCGAAGTGGTGACGCCGATCCGAACCAGGAGGAGGATCCACGAGCTGGAGGACCACGACCCGATCCGACGTAGGAGGCGCGACCCGACCCGAATGACTAAGGCCGATCCGATCCGATGAAGAATGTGAAGGCTGATCCGATCCGATTCGATTGTGATGACCAGTAACCCGAGATGCAAAGGTAGTCCAAATGGGAGTTAGAGCTCAAGGTCCCGGAACCAGTTGGGAACCAATGAGTTCACTTCATGAGTTGGGCTTTGCTGCGGGACGTGTGCTAAGGAGTTGTCGACGTTCATAACTTCGATTCACCACTAAAAAGGAATGATGGGCTACTTATCAGTGCAGTAGGGTCATTATGACCTGAGGGGCAAAGTGATGGTAGCAAGACTACGTTATCAGTGCAGTAGGGTCATTATGACCCGAGGGGCAAGGTGATGCGTAGTAAGACTATGAGCTAGTGCAGTGGGGTTCTTGTGACTCCATGGGGCAGAGTGGACATAGTAAGGATTAGTAAGGCTATGAGCCAGTGCAGTGGGGTTCTAGTGACTCCATGGGGGCAAAGTGGACATAGCAAAGGATTAGTGGCTACGTTATCAGTGCAGTGAAGCCATTTATGACTTCATGGGGCAAAGTGATCGTAGCAAGGAATGTTGGGTGATCGAAGTGGTGAATATCGTACGCTTTACGCACTGAGTGAGAGATGTGAGGATGGATGCTATGCTTGATTGTTTTCCATCATTATGACACGCACACCTCCCCCACCTCCGTATCTTTACACTGTTTGATATGATACCTTAGAGTGTTGTACAGTATGTAGTGCTAACTCTTTGGTTGCAGGTTCAGGTATGTTTTAGTCTACCTGTTATTGTTCACTTTAGATGCTTATCGCTCATACCAGGCTTTATGTCTGACCCAGAGTTTTATGTCTCCTCTTATTACTCTGGGTGCTCACACGAGCAGACTAGAGACAGGTTAGCTGGTGATGTGCGAGTAGCTGATTCGGAGGCGGGCAGGAGGCTTCCACGTATGATATATATATATATATACACACATTCTCCCTGTGTCGTTGGTGGTCGCTACTTGGGCATTAGTAGTGTACCTCATTTATCTTACTTTTGCTTTGAGACAGTTTGAAAGTTGTAATAAGCTGTATTCTGAATTTCCGCTGCTATGATGTTTAGTTCTGATTTTCAGCTTATGCACTGTCTCTCCTGTTTTATGTCAAGTATGTTATTATTATACTTTATTCTATGCGCTGTGAGACATTCTACAGGTTCTTTGTATGTTCATTTCCTTCTTCCTTTTTCCTTCTGACGACCCGTTCCGTGCTAACTGGACATGTGTACAGCGCACTTTTGGAGTAAATGTCGGTTGGTGCGGGGCGGGCCGTCACATAAATCGTTAAAACAACGCAATGCTTTTTAGAAAAATGAAACCATCATAAGACCCAAGTCCCATCACACAATGCAACGCAAACCGGAGGATAGGGTTTTACCTTATAATGGTCAAAAGATGCTTGATACGATAGAAACGGATTTGATATTATTATTAGTGTATATATGTTTCAAAAACAATTTCAATCATAATGTATCAATCCTAGGAAGCATAGGTACCATATATTATGCCTCCATACTAGTAATACAATCAAAACCGCATGAGGTCGTATTGGAAAATGGGTTTCCATCATGAGTCAAGGCTAGGGAGGAACTCCTTACCGATTCGAGACACTCTAGCTAATGTCTCAAGATCCCTCGCAGTGAACCCTTGGAAAGCTGCAGGGCCAGTCCTTACATACAGCTTTGAGGATTGGCAATTCCTGAACACACGTTTCCCGGTCCTATAGGACCCATCATCCGAGGCGCCTCATTCCATCGTCCACATAAGTAAAATGTCGGGCCGTGTTAAAACCCAAACACCACTTCTAGCTAGAAAGAAACGTGTTGCTCTCCCTGCGTTCCCTTCTCCCGTTTTAGACTCCGTCGGTTTGTGAGGCTCGCGAAGTCACGCTATACACAAAGCTACGCCTAAACAGGCCGTGCTTTGATCATCAACCACAAGGCCTGCTTTTCAACAAAAGCCTTGATCATTGCATCTTAGTATGCCACACTGTCACTCCATATCACACTACCAAACCTTTGCCGAAATATATGAAAGGGTGTTAAGCAAGAGAATAAATTCTCCGCCACCAAACATTCATATATTTGGCTGAAAATCAATAAATACAATATAAAGGAGTACAATGTCAGACACACATTCCATTTATAAGCTTATGCTCTGGGTCTGAGCGAAAGCCAAATCCGTACAAATCAACACTACGTCTGGACGGCCACCACTGTAGCCCCTTCAAGGTAGCTACTCCAATCACGGGCATCAACAGTTGTCATCCATTCGATGTGAAGATCGCTGGTCTTCAATCACCGTCTTCAACTCTTCGACTTTCATTCGTCGTATGATCATTTGAAATGAGATTGAACTCGGACTTTTCAAATGATCCTCGCATATATATATATATTTAAAAATCATTTCATATCGTTGATATTAATTTATAATGATCAACCTTTATTTTTATATATATAAAAATAATTAAATTCCATTTAACGACGCATCAAGTCAAAAGGACGACCTTGGCGCTGTTTTCACCCAAATTTGTTTTACACATTTCTCTAAATCTAACCGTTGGATTTTAACACAATTCATAACGTTGGAAAGATCTTCCCAAGGCGAACCTAACGGTTTCAGATTTGGGAAAATCCGCCGGTCGGATATTTCGGTATAATCAACTAAAAGTACAATTCTATAAAGTGAACTACCACGCTCTATTTGTTCAATTAAAATTTGTTTATATATATATACATACAATTTCTTCGGCCATTTCATTATTGCGGTAATCATTACAAGTAAAGATATATAACATAACACACAATAATGTTTATTTTAATTCACATACACAACCTATACATGCAATGTATTTTTTTTCTTTTTTTTCAATTTACAAAAACATGCAATTTCTTGACTTTGGTGGTACTTGGGAAGACCACCTACCTCTCGTTGAGTTCGCGTATAATAATAGTTACCAAGCTAGCATAGGAATGGCACCATTCGAAGCTTTATACGGAAGACCGTGCAAGTCACCAACTTGTTGGTGGGAGTCGACAGACAAGCTCATACTTGGACCCGACAGGATAAGGGACACTTCCGAGAAGGTTGAGTTGATACGAAGACGGATGAAAACGGCCCAAGATAGATAGAAATCCTACGCGGACAAGAGAAGAACATACCTAAAGTTCGAAGTCGGAGATATGGTCTTTATTAAAGTTTCTCCTTTACGCAATGTGGTTCGCTTTGGAGCAGTTGGAAAGTCAGCACCGAGGTTCGTAGGACCGTTCCCCATCATCGAGAGGATTGGACAGATGGCCTATAAGGTAGAGTTACTCGAGAGGTTGGCCGGAGTACACAATGTCTTTCACGTTTCGTATCTCCGAAAGTGCTTACATGAGTCTGCCGAAGTGGTTGAGCCAAGCATCCTTGAAGGCGTAGAAGTGGAAAAAGAAGCAACGTTGAGGCGAGTACCGATTCGTATCTTAGGAACAGAGATCAAGAAGCTATGGAATCGAGAAGTCAAGCTAGTTAAAGTACAGTGGAGTGAAGCCCAAGAAGACGCAACTTGGGAAACCGAAGAAAAGATATGCGCGCTATACCCAATTCTTTTTGAGGGTACATTCTCGATCTCTTTTTCCTATAAGTTTACATACCTTCGTATCATGTACATGCTTTTGCTATCCATGATTGTCTTGTTATCTTCTCAACCCTATCTTGACAACCAAAGGTAGAAACCCTTTTGGATGTAAACATGTGATTGAAACATGTTATGGTTGATGATTGCAAGTGGTTACAAGTGGTTGCAAATGGTTGCTCGTGGTTGCATAACACACATTAGGCACTAGATCGGCTCAGCCACATATTTCATATTGCATATGCATGGGTGCTTATACTTGTATATGGATGGAAACTTGATATGCTATCATTTGGATGTTGCATATGAATGAATGTTTGTGCACTCATGTAGAGATTATAAAGTATGTTAGGAATTTGCATACATGTTGGACTCATTACACTAACATATTTTGCATTAAGGAGGTCTACTGAATCAGTAACCGCCCGATCTTTTGCATTAGATAAGTACATATACACACACTCTTGCATAAGTTCATACATTATTAGAAATCTTTTAAGGAGAATGGTTGCTTGTGGATGATGGTTGAGTAAATGGATGATTGGATGATAGGATGTACTCTTCTTAACTTGAAGATTTCGGGGACGAAATCCTTTAAGGAGGGGAGAATGTAACAACCCGTATTTTTATAACATGTTAAAACCATAAATCAAGGCAGAATTAAATTTTAAAATAAGAATCAAGGGGAATGGGTTGCGCCATTGCGTTCGTCTCGAAATTCTGGTTGGAAACGAGTCTGAGTTTTCGAAAAACGGATTCCATATGAGGAATATATGACCCTCCGAAGTTTCAGGAATTTTCAGAATCGAAAACAGCTCGAAATTCGAATTCAAACCCCTGCGCAGACTGGGCGGGAATTTTCCCGCCCAGGACCAGGTTGACCCGGGGGTCGACACTATGGTCGACCTCCCAGGGGCCAGGTCGACCCTATGGTCGACCTGGGGGTCGACCTGGTGCCAAAACCCAGTTTTGAGCCTGGGTTCATTCTGATGTTTTTGGTCTCGTTTTCAGTCTAGATTCGTTCGCCTAATCCTATATAAACAGCCCCCCTAACCCCATTCTCTTTACACCATTCTTCTCTAACCTTATGCTGCACAAATTCTTGATGGACATGGCTTCTTCTTCTTCTTCTAATTAAATTAAAAATAAATTAAAATAAAACACGAAGACTATTTCTTGAAGACTACGGCTAGGAATTGCATATTGGGGATTTTCTGCTATAATCAAATCAAGATTCAACGATTCAACAATTCGACGACTAGTTTCTAGATTCAACTTCTGCATCTCAATTTCTTAGTCCACGATCTGTAAGTTCTAGTTACTTTGAGATTTAAACTTGTTAATTGTAATTTGGACATGAGATAAAGTGAAATTGGACTTAAGTATGATAATCGATTCACATCTATTCTAGTTTCCATCTTGGATCTTGACATTTGGGAATATTGCTATGAAATCAGTTTGGACCTATTCATATTGTAAATCAGACTCTTTCATGTCCATAACATTATCATGCCTGTGATGTTGAATCAGTCTATTATTTACAAGTTTGGGACTATCACCTTATTATGCTAGATTTGAAATCCTATTATTTTCTATATGCCAGTGATGTTGTAACCAATTATCTCAAGTTATGTCATGCTAGTCTTGTAATCCCTTTTATCACTTTATGCTCGTCCTTTTTGCCTATCATAGTTTTGATGTTATTCCCTTTAATTCTGGATTTGGATTTACTTGTAATTTAGATCGATTCACGTTTACATGCGATGGGAATACGATTTGGGTAGATTAGGCAAAACATGAATTGGTTATGAACATGAATCATGAACTTGATAATAGGCATAAGTTGAAACATGAAACTTGACATGAAACTTGCCATGAAACTTGACACAAACTTGACATGAAATTTGAACATGGACATGACACTAAAATGAACTTGAAAATGGCCAACTCGAGGTTGGGTTGAGTTTGCAGTGTAATTCTGCCCGGAACCGCCCGGCAAATCCAGTTATTGCAAACAATAGGATCCAATGTGGGTAGTTGGTCATATCGTGCTTGAAACCCGAGGTCAGACTGAGTTGTGGTGTAAATCTGCCCGGAACCGCCCGGCATATCCAGTGACCACAACAACAGGTCTGATGTGAGAGGTTGGGGTGCATTAATGAATTAATGCCACATGATAGGGTTAAGTCATGAACATGAAAGACAACACTTAACCAACTTGACATGCTAAAATGATAAGGGTTAAGTCATGAATTTAAATGACAACACTTAACCTGTTGGACGGAAACCCTAGTTATGCGGTCCATTTCAGCAGTAACCCACTTAGATGTATCATGGTACCCTGGAACTAGGCAGGGTGGAGCACGATTACTAGGCTGAATGTAAGCGACCAGAACGACGACTGAGTTGGTGCGTCAGTGTAGGTTCAGGCGGACTATGGTCGTGCACGTAGTCAGGAGTTGAAAAAGCTGGCATTGGGCATCAGTAGGTTTACACTGTGCGTGCTTGATTCGTGTCGGTGGTTGGCACCCTAGGGCTTGATACACCCTATGGTGGACCTATCACAGGTGACTACATTCGTGATAGGGCCGTATGACACAGACACACGACGAGCTAGAACTTGTAGGGAGCCGATCGATTAATGGATCGTTCCGTAGGACCCCCAAATGGGTCATTTCATGATATTGGGCCAATGGATCATTTCATGGTTAATATATGACATGGGTTTGGGATACTAGTACAGTTAGTGCAACGAATCTTGAACATGCGATGCTATACTTGATTTATACTTGATTTATCATGTTATCTTAGTCTATCTTGCCCATCTTGACAGCATCCTTATGTTTACTTTCAGTTTATACATGTCATGTTACCTTTACCTGTTTTTATGCTGAAAGTCACTAGGACTTACCAGTCTTTATGACTGACCCGTTTTCTTCCGCCTCTTTTTCTTTCGTCCCCCCAGGTTCTTAGGGAGGAAACTCTAGTACTTCGCTTGGATTTCACTTGCTTTCGGTTCAGCTCATGTACGGTTTGATCTTGAGCTATGCTATGGCTGCATTTCTGCTATCTTTGGGGAATTAAGCTACTTTTGTTGTTTTAAGTTTTATGCTTCTTTATTTATTCAAGGCAGAAATTGTTGTAATGGAAAATGATAGTTGGTACTTTGGATGTAAAAGGTTTTGACTTATTTTGAAAGTAATGAAATTTATCTTTTGATTCTTCCGTTGTTTTATTTAGGTTCTGTCTTGTAATATTTCTGTGTTTGTTTACCTCGATAACGCTCCTCCAAAACTAGTGCATTCCCTTTTGTGAGTGACCCTAGCGGAGGTGGGGTGTTACATATGCGAAACTTTTATTTCATTTTCAAAATTCAAACAACGTTATACCGTCATTTAATTCTTACCTATTTTCATTGATTGTAGGTTTATTTTGAAAATCCTTTAGAAACATGATGCATAGATCTTAAATATATTGGCAATTCTACATGAATGCAATATTTTGAAAATCAAAATATATTTTCATCCAAATTTTCCCACACTCTTATAGAGCAAGAGCGTAGTTCATCCAATTGCTGCATCCAGAATCCTACCAACCATCTTCAAATTTCGAATTTCAGAAAAATCTAATTTTCTAAATTGTATTTCTTATGTTACAAAAAGGTAGAAAACTGAAAACTTCACATCCCCCGTTTTTCTTTTTTGCACCTTTTCTATCTACACTTGGATTTTGTACAACTATTCTATAAAGATTCCCTATTTTCCTATCCAAGCATTGCCTACATAAGAAAACTTTCTTTGGTATAGATTTTCTTTTTCAACTTATATTGGAAAATTTTATTCTTATTCACATTTTCTCATAATTTTCCATTTTTAGTTATGCAGTTTCTCTTTTCTTAGCTTATTTAACTTAATCCTCTGATCTAAGTTTAGTTTCAAATAAGCCTTCTAGTCCTTCAACTAAAACAGGAAAACAGACGCTCTACACAGCTACTACTAAGGGCCAAGAATCTCAAGACTATGTCCCCCTCAGACAGAAAAGTTTGAACCATGGGATCAAAGACAGGTTTAGGTGTTACCCTAACTACCTAACAGGAACAAAATAACAAAATGATCCCAACAAAAATGTAATAAGGGGTTTTACCCCTAACAGGAAAATTAGTAGCAAGGTCTAAACACTTAACTTCCCTTCACTATCTAGTGGTCACCACTAGTCCTGGTTGTGTAATAACAGTCATTCCCAAGCAACATCCTAGGCTTTTCAATGCTTACGCATTCAACGTGAACTTACCATTATTCCAAGATAATTCTCGCTATCTACTGCATAGCCTCAAAAACTTTCCCCGTCTTCTCTAGGCACTAATCCTTACCTACTCCATGATTTTTAAAAACGTGGTTTGGCTTCCTTATTTTATTTTCCTTCCAAAAGTTAAAAGTGTTGAAACTTTATTTTCCTCCCCAAAGCTTACTTCTGCCAAACCATAAAACATGTTATCTAAAAAAATGCAAATCATTTTTTTTTTCAAATCACAAAAATTGGAGTAGACAAGGATAACTATTTCTCAATTAGGTTAACAATTGTTCTAACTTACAATGTCAGTTCAGCTACTCACAGTTAGGTGCAAACATCTACTCTATTCTTAATTTCTACAACTTAATTCGTCCATCTAACAAAATTTTATGTTAAAACAATTATCAAAAATGATTTTCAAAAGAATAGAGATTTCAAAACTTTCTTTACTAAAATTTCTAGTTTTCAACAAAATGCAACCTTTTCTATGTTTTGCTTTTTATCCTTTCATACTATATAACTTGAAAACTAGTGAGCTATACAAGCTCTGTAATATGCACCTTTTACTGAGAGAATTTATTTTAGACAAAATTTTCACAAGAAATCACTATTTCCAAAATATACCTCATTTTACTTTAAAACTCAATATGTACTTTCCGAATATGCTCCTTACATATTTTAGAATAGTAACTTTTAAGATCTAAACTTGAAAACACCATAAACCATCTTCCAAATTTTCTTATAATTTCAAGTTCTTAAAAGTTAATAATTGGGTTAGACTCACAGTGGGTTTCCAACTTACCCAGGCTTTCCTAGACACTCCTACAAAGTCAATTCTCTCAACTATATATGTTCCTAATCCATTTTTATCTTTTTAAATTTTCCAATTTATAAGGTTTTATTGCCAAACCCACTAACCTGAAATACTAACGTATGGGATTCATCTTTCCTCTATACAAAGTATATTGTACACTTACCACCCAAATTACCTAAGGGTCTCAAATTTCCATGTTCATTCCTTTAGTGTACAAAAAAGATATCCCAACTTTTACCATATCATGCTTTCTCTGTATAGTGGGTTCCTCTATGGACCAAGGTACATATATATATATTTTAAAAAATACAATGTTTACTCACTATCTATACAGGAATCATAAACATAGGCTCTGATACTAGATATAACAACCCGAACTTCGACAAACCGTTTTTTTTTAATTCCAATCTATCAAAACTCGAGTTGGCTTGTCTGGTATCCTGCAGAAAAGACAGAGATAAAGAATATATCATAACTCAGAAAAACATCTCACAACGGAACGAAATAAAATATAATAAAATCAAATATAGCCTTACCAAGGTAATAATACTATCTAACCAGTATCCAAAGCTATCATATCTCTGTCACAAACCTAACCTGTAAGTGTGTTATAAGGAAGGGGTCAGAACACAAGTTCTGGTGACTGGACATAAACTACACATTTTCGATAACCCTACATATACCGTTTAGTTGCATTTTCTTATTTATTATGTTACTTGGGTCAACAACACTCAATGCTTACACACACGTCATACCCATCTACTCCCCAGTAGATTAACCTAATACATTATATAAATAGCTACCATCAATATTAAGGTACACTCCATGGTACCCCACCTGCACGGTCTCCGCTGTAACACCACATAAATATACGCAGTCCCTCACCCTACGTCGGAACGACGTACGGATCTCTGTATAACAATGTTATATCCCGCATAGAACCACCATCGCCATGCTACATAAGCATTGCCACCTTCGAACCATTATGTAACGACCCGATGATTTTGACCTCGGAAATCAACAAAACACACCATGTTGACTATTCAAGTATCGGAAATACCGAACCATTAATAGAAAAAAGTTAGAGGGTGAGGAATAAAAAGAAGGAAAGTTAGAATAGAAGAAGAAGATCACAACAGAATCAGAGTAAACACGAATCTCACAGCGGAATGAACAAATATATTATATAACAACTTTTGAAATACAAAACTATAACTATATATACATAACAGTATAACACATAACATCACAGCGGAAATATACACTATATATATAGTTGAAGCCTCCTACTCCAAGATCCTCCAAGTATATCTGTAAAATCCCGACTACTTGACTGCCCATACAAATTTGGGTACCCAAGAGTTTAGGGTAAAACAAAACAAAATAAACTCTGGGTCAATCATGAGACTAGTGTGAGTAAACTCTAATCACTTGGTTCAACTTTTAAAATCCTTTTAAAAGAAATGATAATCATAAGACCGATCCACACATAAACACAAACGGTTTTCACCTTACGATAACCCAAAATATTTCTTAAGATCAATATTTTCTGATATTATAATAATGTCTAAATCAAGGAAATAGCAATCTAGCAGAACACTTTCATCTCATGCTCTATCTATATAATATACAATCAAAAACCGTGGGCTCTTATTGGAGGATGGATTTCCCACTATGACAAGGTATGGAACCACTTTCCGATCAGTGTACTTTAAAAGCGATACACTGGAGTTTAACAAGAACATCTTGTAACTCGACCACACATGACCGGCCATTCATTTCGCTTGAATGTTCCGAATACATTGTCACCTTACTGTTGGTATATACCAACATAACTGTTCCCAGGAGATACAGAAATACAAAGAAGTAACAAAAATGAATATTCTCTAGATGGTGACAATATACCCTAATTGGGTGCGACCCACTTAGTCATGCTACCTACACGATTTTTGTCATTTCCCAGTTGATGAGGCTTGAGGTCATAACGTATCTTTGACAAATCACACCTTCATTTACTTTGAATGCAACATCGTCATACCCGCCAAATCACAAATTGATTTCCCCAAAATACCATGGGTATAAAGCTAAGAGAAACGAATTTCTCCGCCACCAACGTAAATACATTTGAAAAGATCTACTTATGCGATTTATTAGATATACTCTATCATACATACGACCATACATGTTGTCCTGGGACTGGACAAACCGAATGCACTATTCTGTAAATCCATCTTAGGAATTTTCTACCTAGGATCGTTAGAATAGCCGTTGCAAAAAATCAGTCTTCAATTATCTTCAGTATATTTGATTCAAAACGTTAATGCCAAGTAAACCTGATCCCGGTCTCTCCGTATTGACAACGGAAAAATGGTCAAAAACATTGATAGCCGGTTATTTAACTATCAAAGGAAAATATGCATACAAACAACAGTCGTATCTCCAAATGGAAATCTTACCGATCAATCATCAATCAACACCAAGCCCCTTAAATTTAAATTTATCATTAAATTATTCATTTCCCAATTTCCTTTCAATGTCTTTACCCAAATATTTCTCTGACTTGTTTAGCTTCTCACGATCCTTGGAAAACATTTACATTTATTCTAAACTATTTATTTTATATATCCCAGAAAATATTTTTATTAACATCAAAAAACATATCCATTTTTATTCACGCATTACTATCCTTCCACGTCCATCGGTCCCTAACTGTAAATTAGTAAGAGGACAACTCCTTAGGTATTAACCCCGAAACTAACATCAGATCAATACCCAGAAAGCCATTCAACTTAACTAGTCTCCAGTCAGTTTCTAATTTCCTTAACTCCATTTAAATCTGCAAAACATTTTCTTTTAAATCGTTATTCACTTTAATGTGAATATTATTCTTCTATAGAAATCTGGACTCAGCTTAATAAATCAAATCTCAATTTAAATAAATATTATCATTACAGTTTGAAATCCCATCTATCTAGTTCTTTTATAAATTCATATTTGTATTCCACTTAAACTTCATTTACAAGTCCACTCCTTGTTAATTATATAATAAGCTTATAACTAAATCTCGATTACACATTTGATTATAAATTATTGGTTTTTAAACCAAATATTACTATCTTGTTAATTTCTAAGTTTTACAAAATCTAAAATTTCTGAAATAAATTATCTTTATAATATTCGACATAGTCGACATCGAAATATAAATCCTTTATGGGTTTATTTCAATTTTATTTACATTTCGAACATCAAAATAAATTTCATCGTTTCTGTTTGAAACGATTACTCAATTTCCCTTTATAAATTCATCTTATACTTCCTAATTATTTAGTAATAATTATTCAACTTTATTTCTAAACATTGTTTATAAATCAACTACTTGCTTTAATATAATTAAAACAAGTTATTACATTCTCGTCCATTTGAAATTCGATTTTTATTTAAAAATAGAATCCTTTTTAAAACTCAAACCATTTCCTAATATATTTTACGGTATTTTAAATACCAATTATTCCGGTCAATGTTATTCAAGCATCCCAAACATACCAAAAATCAATACCGGATTATTTATCACATTATATAATACAATATTTGAAAAACAACAATATAATTGTTGAGAAATCCAGTTGGATTCCCCCAACCTGTTTCCCTGCATCCACAGATGTTAATCAACATAAATAGCACTAATTTCATATCAATATGAAATTATCAAATCAGTATTTACCAACGACTTCATATATATAACTATCAACCAATTTATTTGTAAATCATCCAAACAACCATCACACAACATTCAACCATTATTTATCAATATTAAATAACATTTATAATATTATAAAACTGGACAGGGTTAGTGAGTTTACTCACCTTGGTCGTTAATCATTAAATAAAGGTTAACGTTGGCTAATTAAATCGGACGTTTTATTTTGTCTAAAATTTTTAACATGCTCCAAAACTTTCCAAACCAGTTCCAGTATGTAGTCGATGACCATATGATTCCAACGTGATTGATTGTTCACAATTCTGGTCACGCATGGACCAGATATTATAGTAGCAAGTTTGTATCTATTATTTAATTAATAACTAAATATAATTATTAGAAACGGGCCTCACCAATTTAAACCTAGCCTACATCTTCAATACCCGAGCTATTTCTTGTTCCTATTTCACGAAATGCAAACCGCTCACCTTAATTCTACCCCAACTAAAAAACTCTTCTCTTCCCATATAAGGTTGCATTTGCACGAGCTCCTCTTTCCATCCTTTTTTAAATAAAGCCCCGCGTAATTGGAACTGGCCCACCCCCCAACCAAAATTTACGGCCCGCCAACCTATCTTCCCTTTTTACAAAACATTCTGCTCCAAAACAATATTCTTTTCTCCCCTCACCAGTTTATACGCTGCTCTATATATATTATATATATTTTTCTTTCACATATGGGCTTTACCTCAATTTGAATTTCCCATGTTTACACGTTAAGACCCAGACCGCCCACTGTACAAATATTCATCTCCTACAAAAACGTGGCCATCTCCATTACAACAACTATGCCAAACTCAAACTCCATCCCTCATTCAAAATGTAGAAATCACCTGCCCCTTATATAACATCATTTCAAAAATAAATTTCAAGCTTCGCACCTCCCTATTTCTTCACGCTGAAACCCAACCCTGCTAGCTTCTTCTTTCTACTAATAGCCGCAAGCTCAAGTATACCATCATGCAGCAAACATACCCATTCCTTTCCTTTATCCACATCTGATCATGCCACTCCCTATGCATACCCACAGAACTTCACTTGCATGTAGATGCAAGGAACAAGCTAGCTCAACTGCGCTTACAAGCTTCTCCCCATTTCCCGCCTTCTAAATGATTGTCTCCCTGTTTCTTGCTTCGCATCATGAAATATACATATACCCAATTTATTATTATTACTTTTTTCCTTTTCATCTCTCATGTGACTTGTGATTTAATTAGAGGATAAGGTTTTGATCGAAAGATCCATGTAAAGCAATGAAAGTTTCGAACAACAGAAACAGAAGAGAAGATGGCTTCCGTGTATATATAGAAGAAGAGATAAGAAAGACTGCTTTCAACATACAATTATTTTCATTTACGTGAATTGTCAGTGTCAAAGACTTGGCTTAGGGTAGGGAAAAACTTAACCGTGAAGGAATTGGTTATATTATATATGTATATATGTTTGTTAAAGTTAACGTGGTATCGACGACGCAAAATTCCGTTCATTTGCGACAACTATGGACAAAAATAAAAATATTATCGTGTCAAGCGATGTGCCATGATCCTAAAGATATAATAAAATAGACAAATTAACTTATATTGTGATATCCCAAAAACATTGGTATAGGGTGTAAAATACTTCAAATAAAAAGTTGCTTATTTTCCAAAATAAAATTTTTGAAAAAATTCTATAAATTAAAATAAAAATACATCTTAGAAATCTAGTCCAAATTCGAAATCGATATTTAATTATATTTAATATACAGTTATGGTTTATAAACGATTCCATAGCGACTATTTGAAAATTCTATTTGGACATAACTCACGATCTGTAAGACGAAATCTCCATTTTTCACTTCCATTAGAAAAATATGATCCAATAGATTCAAAGTTTCTTGTTTCATTGATTCCAACTTAAAACGGATTCTGCATATTCAATTGAAGTTCCTAACTCAATATTAGAAACTACCGCGAGGTTACGAGTTCGTTTATAATTATATTATAATTGATACGTTCAACTATCGTTTTTTTTTAAATAATATATTCGTTACTGAAATTCAATTCTAAACTAAATTAAAATCATATACTATCCAAATTACACAATAGTGCAAATTCAACCATTTTTCGGCTATTTCAGAAATAATGATATTATCCTAGTATTTATTTTAATCAAATATTCAAAATATTTCAATCCGAATCATTTAAATTGCCGAGTCAATATTCGTCGAATCACCTAAGCCACCATACAGCCTTCTGACTGCCCACTATCGTGGCAATCAAGGTATACTCACCGGTTAGTAACGCGCAGACCCAACATCTGCGAGCAGAGCCTAAATGATGCCAACCCACAGAGGACTACTAGGAGTACCCTCCACGTCCCACGATGTCGTGTTCTTCCCCATCCATTCTTTCGGAGCCAATAGAACAACAGGAAGAACAACCAGAATAATCAGATGGACGTGCGCTCCCCTCGTGTCTCATGACATCACAATGATCTACCCCGTTGGGTTCTTCACTTTCAGACGTAAGGACTGGTCCAAGCACCTTTGGTTAACGTATTATTAGGCCCTATGTCCAAACGTTTAATTACGCGCTTGCTCTACATCACTAGATTTCTAGTTAACTTAGTTATTTTAAATCATATTAACTTCTTATTCAGGTTACCAAGTTCTTCTTGCTTATTAATTTCAGTTATATAACTTACCCCATTTAAGTTCATTAATAAGCCTTTAACATGTTATTCTTATTAGCAGATTTCAAATCTCAGGTTTTGAGATAACATGTTCTTCTTATCAGTGGGTTTCAGATTCTCAGGTTTACACATTACTTAATGTATAATTAAGTACAACTTATTGCATTTCATGAGTTTTCCCTTCTTTTCTCTACTTATTACAAACAACAGGTTTCAGGTCTCCAGATCTACATATTACTTAATTTATAATTAAATACAACTTTTCTCATTCCATAAGTTATTTCATTTTCTCTATCATTTATTATAACCAAAGTTATAATTTCCATTTGTCCCTAGGACAAACCTACCTGTTATCTTTCCTTTTCCCATTCATATTTATTCATGATAGGTTATCATCATTCCCCATTCATTTTAATATTTATATTGTTGTAACATTCATTCATTTAAATTAATTACAATTAACTCATTTATTTCTATCCTGTTATATACATATATTCATATATATGTTTATGCACCAGACCTCTCACATTAAGCCAACCACTTGTGGATGTTGGATTTGCCGGGAGGTTCCGAGCAGTCTTCTACCACAAGTTGAACTTAACCTCGTGTCTTAGCACCATTATATGTATGTTTACGCATCGGAACCATCACATTAAATTAACCACTTGTGGATGCTAGATTTTCCAGGCGGTTCCAGGTAGACTTCTACCATAAGTTGAATTTAACCTCGTGTTTAAGTGCGGTTACAATTTTCTGTTTACTATAAATTTAGGCATATTCATTCTTCCAAATTTTACTGTAATTCTCATTTACGATCTTTTGGCATAATAATATTCTTAAACAAATATTCATGTTCATTGTAAATTTCATAATTACAGCATTAACAAATTTTCCCAATTCAAACAGGTGATTTATGGAAATAGGCTTTATACAGCAGAAATTTTCTCAGTTCAGGTTTCAGGATTACAGTACTACAGAAGTTCCATCATTTATACGAAGGATACAATTCATTTTTAATTACAACAGTACTAACTTTAACAGATTTCAGCAGGTTAAACAATTCAGCAGATTAATCATTTCGACAGATTAAACATTTCAGTAGTTTACAACATGTTAAACATTTAAGCAAATTAATCAATCCAGCAGATTTATTATACATATTCACGGGGAATGATAAACGATAGATATACCATTATCAAAAAGGTATAACTCGAATCCACTCACTTAATAGCTTTCCAATTCATGATTCTAGTCAAGACCTAGCATTCCATGGCTCTCCTAACTGAATCTAGAATCTAAATAACTATGGATTCACAAATCTCAGACTAAAAGAAAAGGGGAAAAAAGAAGAGAAATCTAAATTAAACAGACCCAGAATTTACCTCACTTTGATCGGAATTCTAAACACCCATTTATAAATATACATTCTTTTCCTCCATATCTTGGATAAGAATTTCCTTAAACTAATTATTCTATTTTCTGAAGAGATTTGAGGAGGAAGAAGAATGGCAGAGTCTAGATACCTCTCAGAAAATATAACATTTAGGCTAGGCTCTGCTTATCTATTTATAGGTGTTCAAGAAAGTGGATATAATCTTGTACACTCAGCGTTGAGTCAGCAACGAATGTGGTTTGAAAAATAGTCTAGATTCGCTGAATGAACCAGCTCAGATCAGGGGTGGGTTAACCTAACTACCCCTGGGTCGACCCTAGGGTTAACCCAGCCCTCTTGGGTCGACCCACAGGTCAACCCAGGCACACCTTGGGTCGATCCATATGGGTCCAGGTTCCCTCTTTACTTTCCCGCTTCATTCATTTGAATTTCTGGAATTATTTAAATATCATGTTTACGTATAAACTCCTTATACATATTCAAAGCTTCAAATGCCCATTTTACATATATATATATACGCGTAACTTTTGTTTCAATTTCAAAATTCAAACAGCAATATATCGTCATTTAATTATTACCTATTTTCATTGATTGCAGGTTTATTTTGAATTTCTCTCTTGTATGTGTGTGTGTGTGTATATATATATATATATATATATATATATATATATTTGCACGTGTATATGCATATATTTACATATGCATGTCTACATATATTTTTGTACTTCCTTATATGTATAATTTTCCTTATATGTGCATTTATATCTATTTTCCTCTTAGAACATGTATTATTTTAGTCGTTCCTCTAAAATAAAAATATGGCGCACGCTGGAATCGAACTTGCGCCACTCTCTTGAAACACACATGCTCTTACCAACTGACTACATAGGCTTTTGTTAACAAGACTAAAAATAATGGCGGTCATTATTCTTTTCTTATACCTCCCTTTCATGTGCTGTTGTGATATTTCATTTTAAGGTATATCTTTCATCATAAATCCGTTTTTTGCAATCCATAGGTCTAAATTGACCAGAAAATTACCACGGACGCAATGATGCTAATACTGTGACCAAATTTTGGAAGTTCTTTAAATTTTATTTAATTAAAAATGCAGGGTGTTATAGGAGGGAACCGTAGAAATGCGTAGAGATCCAAATGGATGAAGGTGCATATTTCATCGTACAACCTGGATTCGCTATCAAGGTTGGAGCAGCGATGAGGAGGTGGATATCATGGTATATCGTTGTTGTGGACGAGCATGGGGAGGAGGTCGGTCAAGTTCTAGAACCTACGAGAGGGGTGCTCGATTTCTAGAGCTCGTGACTTGGAACAATGAGGTAAAGCTACATCTAGAGGTGATGGAGTGCGGGCTATCGACTACTCCATCAGGTGCGTGCTATAAGCAGGGGTTTGCGAGGGAGCAGCGTGCGATGCTTGGGTGTGAACGAGTGGAGATTGTTGTTGACGGAATTTTGGTAAGAAATGAATACAGTGAGTTATTTGTAACTCACTGTACTATCCCTAATTATAAATATTCCTGTTGCATGATGGCTTATGAGTCACTTATAAATTGCATAGAATTTTAGTTGCGATTAGACTAGAATAATTGAATAGATTGCATGATACGTATTTAATTTGTTTGATAATTGAATTCGTTATTCACAATTCACTCTATTATATCCATATAATTTCTTATCGCATGCATGTTTATTGAATCACTTATAAATTACATAGAATAGTTGTAGTGATTGGATAAATATAAATGAAGAATATTGAATGCTAGGGATTCACATTGTTTGATGGATGAATCGATTGAAAATGTGTTATATGACTAATGTTATGGAAATTGGCATAGTGCATTTCCTGTTGTTATATGTTTTGTTGAAATTCCTAGCTTGCTTCGGGTGCTTTTCGTGTTGCATTTTCTGAAGTCCAATCTCCTTGATTTGCTATGGCTTCATCTTAGCTTAGTAAATTTGTATCATGAATAAAACATAGTCCGGAGTTGTAAATTTTGGTGGTTTATTTGATGTATTTTCGTGATGAATTTTGATGGTTTCACAATCGGGCACGGTTCGAAAATAGTTTCTTATCTAGTTATATATATACACACACACACATACACACATATCGATTTCTCTAAAGCTTTGGGACAAAATGAATTTATTTTTTTCAGTTTCACTAACGAATGGTCTTAAAGAAATAGTACAAATTTATTTTTGAAATTGTAAGAAGGTTTCCAAGAATAAAATCAATTGGTTTCGAGGTCGTTTATAATCTCATTTTGGAAAACCAAGTATTTTCTATGTCTATAAAATCACATATTTCTGCACCATTCGATAGGGCGTAATGGGAATTAAACGAGATCCTAAACCCTATGGCATGGAACACAACGGTATACGAAATCGGTTAATCGAAGCCAATGATTTAATGTTTCTCTCGATTTGATGATTTCCAATATTTTCCATTGTGGAGCTGACTAGCTGATAGTAAACCGGTGGAAGGAAAATATTGTATGGGATACACAGTTATCACTAATTAGGTCACTAACTAAGAGTTTGTAACAGATATTTTTGTTTGTTATTGTGCCAATACCCGCTTCTAGGGTGAAGCTAGACTCAGTGGGAGTTGCATATATGTATTCACATGGCCGAGGGGGTTAAGTTACACTTGGCCTGGAGGGATGTAGTGATAGGCGCCTGAATACGAATATAGTACTTGGCTAAGCTCAAGGGATCTTATTAGCACGTGCAAAACTATTTGTTTCAGATCCAAATTGTTATTTTGATAAATTTGTTGTTTTGGATCCATTTCATGATGCTATTGTTGACTTTGTTGATTTTCTTGTTATCTGATGATTTAGATCTAATTTATGATTTTATATCTAGATTTCATTATTTTGATTTCTAGAGTTGTTGAATTACAAATGTTTTCACCTTTATCGTTGACGTTGATATATATATATATATATATATATATATATGTATGTATATATGTATAAGTATATATATACATATAGCCGTTAAAGCTATGATATAGAAAAGAAGGTAAGCACATAAATGTTTCTTTGAACTCTTGCACGAGTTCTATATGTGGATTTTGCGTTTATCTCCATCTCGTTTCATTGTATTTCGAGGTTTTTATTTAGATAGCATAGCCTCAAATGAGATGAGATGATGGATTTCCATGTAAACAAAAACATTCGGTATAATAAAAATCAAGAAACAACGTAATGGCGTCTCTTCCAAAACTATCTAAATCTCACTCATTCTTCAACGCTCGTTTGGATTATGATTATAGATCTGCTAAGCCTCCTGATTTATCTTCGTCTCCACAACATGCAAGAGGAGCTCGTTCTTCTTCTCAAGGCAGCGCTCGAAGTCCAGATCTGGATTCAAGAGTTAATTTTGCAGATTTCATACCTATTGCGCTGCTAAACTCCACTCTAAATAACTCTTTTCAAGCTAAAAGGTGGATCAAAGTAATTTCAGAGAACACCATGCTTCAAAATGTTATACAAGTGGATTATTATGAGACTTACTCTCGGGAAAACCTTAAAATAGCATTTATAAGTGATAATTTGGATAGGATGTGGCAATTGAAAGGTGGTTATCAATTATTCTCGAGAGACAATGGAATTTTTATAATAAAATGCGAGCTAGAAGAAGATAGTGAAAGAATTTTAGCTTCAGGACCACATTTCTATAATAAAAGGTTAATTTTTATGAAAAGGTGGTTCCCTGGAATGAAGTTATGAAAGGAATTTCTTAATTCATTTCCGATCTGGATTAAATTGCCTAATTTAGATCTTTATTTTTGGTTAGTTGAAGCTATTAGTAGGATAGTGTCTACATTGGGCAAGCCAATTCATATGGATAATATTACTGAGAATGCATGTCGAATATCTTTTGCAAGAGTTTTAGTTGAGATTGACATAGATTTTAAATTCCCTGACTCTATTCCAATTCAATATGAAAATGGTACTTAATGTAGCAAAAGGTGATTTACGAATGGGTTCCCCATGCTTGTTCATTATGTAAAGTTTTTGGCCATAATTGAAACAACCCGAACTTCCCCGTGAAGGAAAGCCCGGATTGAATTTGAGAACAACACACATCGGGACACAAATAGAAGAACATTTCATTGCTTATTACAATAATTTCATCAGAATACAAGAATATACAGAGTATAAATAAATATTACACATTTACTAAATATCAGAGATTTACAAGTTACAATGCAACGGAAAATAATACAAAACACAACTGAAAGAGATACACGGATACAGAGCTTTCCGAATATCATTCCAGCTGTAAACCAGGATCCTATGAATATAAATCTGCAAAACCAAAACTACTAGCTGCCCATGTGGATAATAGGGGAACCCAGAGTTTAGATTAAAACAATAAACTTCGGGTTAGTCATGTGACTGGTGTGAGAACTAAAACAGTTATTAATCTTTGTTTTAAAGTTCGGTAAATCAAGGGACCACGCCGTAAAACATGGAACGGATTTCCTCCCAAGAATACTAGTGCATAAAACAAACAGCGCAATGCTAAATAAAGAACAATGAAGCTATTATAAGACTCAGGTCCCATCACACAATGTAACGCAAGCTGGAGGATAGAGTTTTTACCTTATAATAGCCAAAAATGCTTGGTACGTGAAATTTCATCTTTTATTATTATTATTATAAGTGTATAGAGTCAAAACAATTTCAATCATAAGTATCAATCATAGACGACATAAGTGCCCCATACCACTATGTCGCCATATATAGGTTTACAATTAAGACCGCAAAATGTCGTATTGGAAGTTGGATTTCCATCTGTAAACCAAGGCAAGGGATCATCCTTACCGAATTCGAGACGCTCTAGCCCATGTCTCAGGAACAGCCACAACTGTACCTTGGATCTTCAGGGCTGGTCCACACGGAGTGGATTAAAATGCCTGAATAATGCGATTCCCCCGCCCTATGGGGCGTCAACTGGTCATATCCCAACCAAACTATCGGTCCCGGATCGACCGATATAACCGAGGCGCCTCGCTATCCATCATCCACATAAGTAAAATGTCAGGGATTGTAAAACGCTGACACCACTCCTAGCTAGAAGAAACGCATGCCCTCCCTGCAGTCCTCTCCCGTTTCTGGTTCACACCGGGCTGTGAGGCTCGCGAATTAACGCTACACAAAGCTACGCTATATTAAAGCCATGCTTTGATCATCAACCACAAGACCCTGCTTTTCAACAGAAGCCTTGATCATTTGCATCTCAGCATGCCACACAGGCAATTCACGCTATGCAACCGATGTCTATAAATCACACAGAATGAAATCCGATGTTAGACACACATCCATTTACAAGTTCGTTCTGGGTCTGAACGAAACCGGAGGCACCTTATTCCTCCCTCATATGTTCAATATAGGGGAGAGGTCCTCGCATATCCGTCGATCTCCAAGTACGCCTGGACGATCACCACTTATTACCTTGTCTTGGGTGTACAGCCCAATCAAAACAACAGTAACCATCCAAACGATGTGAAGACCTCCTGTCTTCAACCACCGTCTTCATCCTCGACACATCGTCGAATTAGTTATTCAGAATGGGATAAACTCGATCTTTCTGAATAACTCGCATATATAATAAACAAGTGCTATAAAAACACAACATACGCCTCATTCCAATCCAGAATATTCCTTTATTCAAATATTCTTATACTTTGGGAAAGTTTCCCATTAATTTTATCAAAGATAAATTCTTTAAATTTATTCTTTAATCTTCCTTTGGATATCATTTCAATCTAATTAAAGATGCATTAAAACTCCACTTGGTTTTAATCTTCCCAAAAATCAATATTAACGATAGTTTAACTTGGGAAATCATATCCTGTCTTTAACTGGGTTAAAGAACCAATGTCATTTAAAACACGGTTCACGATAAACCCAAAATCACATTCCATTCCATCAGCCTTTAACCGTAAATTAGCAAGTGAACAATTTCCTAAGTATTAACCTCGAAGGCCGAAACCAACATCAGATCAATACCCAGGAAACCATTCAACTTAACTAATCTCCAGGTAGTTTCTGATTTTCTTAACCCATTGGGTCTAAGAACGGTATTATTTAAGATACCATTCACGACAACCCAAAATCTTATTCCTGTCTTTAACTGGGTTAAAGAACCAATGTCCTTTAAAACACGGTTCACGATAAACCCAAAATCACATACCATTCCATCAGCCTTTAACCGTAAATTAGCAAGTGAACAATCCCCTAAGTATTAACCCCGAAGGCCGAAACCAACATCAAATCAATACCCAGGAAACCATTCAACTTAACTAATCTCCAGTTAGTTTCTGATTTTCTTAACTCCATTGGGTCTAAGAACAGTATTATTAAAGATACCATTCACGACAACCCAAAATCTTATTCTATTGTTAATCGGGTTAAAGAACAAGTGTTATTTAAAACACCGTTCGCGATAAACCCAAAGACCAATTTCAATTCAATTCCAATTAAATATTAATTAATTGGTATACTTCATTAAATCTAAATAATTTTTTTTTATCTTTTCTCAACTGGGTTCAAGAACAGTGTTAATGAAGACACCATTCACGACAAACCCAAAATCACATTTGATATTAAATACAAGGCTCTGAATAGAAATTATATCGGCTTATATTTAATATTAAATACTACAACCAACAAATATCGTATTGGAAATAACGATATAAATATATCTTTCAAATTTCCACAACAATATCTGTCTAATCACGAAATCCAACATCGAAATATTCCGAAGACAATTTCGATTCAAATCCATTTCCAATTTATATATTGATAATTCTAGTTATTTTTAAAACCATTTCAAATCAAATTTATTTATTTTAAAAATAATTGGATTATAATTCTAGTTCATTTTGATAAAAATCTATTTTTATCTTTTCAAATACGGAATTTTTCATCCCAATTCTTTCCAAATCATTTCTTATGATTTAACACTAATTATTGATATTTTTAATAATTTTATCAAGGCCCGTATAGTCGATTTCCATAAACAACCATCGAACTACACTTACAGCGACCTTTTTCAAATTTGATTTGGACATAATTCCAAATCCAACTATTAGATTTCAAATCTTCAATATTCTTTGGAAAGCTCTTTTCGATACAAACCCAATGATTCCGGTTTTAGGAGAATCCAACGGTCGGATCTCCCGTAACGTGCATTCGAAGTCAATGGTCGAAATTCGCGAACTACCGCAGTGCGACGCGTTCTATTCAAGCCATTATATATATATTATATATTATATATATATTTCATTGATTTCCATTCAAACGTATTTTATAAATCGTTTTAAATTCTTTTTCCAATCGATTTTAACTTTATATTCAATTTCAAATCTAAATTGAATATTCCATATCATCGATATGTAAATGATAGTATTTTCAAAACATTATATTTTGAAATCAAATCCTTTTCGATGTTCATTATAGAAATGAATAAAATCGATATAAATATCGTTCACGTCAAAATGGCGTTAATCTAATCAACACGGCTTTATATATTTAAATATTTTCGTGCCCATCCCAAATCGGACATCAAAATCAGATTTTGATCTTTTACTGAATATTATTTTAAAATATTCGTTATTTTAAAATATTAATTCTTTTCTGAACTGGAATCAGACACAGTCAATTACCATATAACGTGATTATATGGATTTCATACAATACATGTATATAACAACAATAAAACACAGTCAACCATCATCCAGAGTGCATTCTACACTGCATAAGCATCAAATATAAATATTTAACGCTTACAACAGCCTGTCAATCAATCGATCGACATACAGCTAATTATTGGGACTAGTGTATGTCATATATCATCCCAATACCCGTGTGGGGTTTCAATCAACAAATATCGTATTTTATTTGTGTAGTTGGGCAACGTGTAAAATTTATCGTCCCAATCAGTATCAGTCAAATGTGTGTACATAAAAAAATCGTCCGATTTGTTTATAAATATTTATTTTATTCATATACACGTCAAAAATTATATTTTTAACTATAAAATGTTTATTTCCATTCCACATCACACAATCAATTTTCAAAACACAATCAAACAAATAAACAAGTCGCTCATGGTCTGTGGACGACGGGTGTCGGGTGCTGCTAAGCACCGTTTACATCCTAATATATATTTTAACTAGAAAATAAAATTCAAAGTGAGAAGTTCTCACCTTTGGATTCCACTCCACCGTGCTTTGGTTGTCGATCTATGTAGTATAACTACGTTAAAAATTATATTTTTAACCAATCAATAATTATTTCTTTGTATGATTATTTTATAAATAACATACATAGGCTAAAAATTATATTTTTATCTTTCTAAAAATAATTTCATATTTTTATAACAACGCTACATAGATAAAAATCACATTTTTATTCCGTTATTATATAGATAAAAATCAAATCTTTCTATCGCTAATGAATATATAAAAATCACATTTTTACATTGCCATTCAATTGATAAAAATCATATTTTTACTTTGCTACATATATGATAAAAATCACATTTTTATATCGTCACTTCATATATAAAAATTCGCATTTTTATCTATAAAGATCACATTTTTATTATCTATATAATATAAAAATCGTATTTTTATTGTCTCTATAATATAAAAATCACATTTTTATTATCTATATAATATAAAAATCATATTTTTATCTCAGGACAATTCAAACCTTTTTGTTTATAAAATCAAACCTTTCTTCGTTTATACTTCCATTCAAAATTCAGATTTTTAAAACAATGTCATTATATATAAAACTGAAATTTAAAACAATGCAAGTAAAAAAAACTCACTTATAAATCGATCGGAGGGGTGCTTGCTCGCGTTGGTGGTCGGTGAAGGACTTGACGGAGGTGGGGGAGGTCGCTGTGTCGAAGCTGGCGGCGCTAGGGGGCCCCACGGCGGTGGCGGTCTCCAATTGGGGGTTCAACGGTCCAAGATTGGGGAGGGGGGTTCAAAGGGAGAAAGGGAAGAGGAGAGAGGAGAGCTGGAGGAGGGGAGAAGATGGAGGTGGAGCCGAAGCTCGGGCGACGCGACGGCGGACTTGCGTGGGGGGGGGGTGAGGCGAGCGCGATGATGTTTTTTTTAAATCGATTTTTGACTGGTAGGAGAGAGATAAGGGAAAGGGGGAGGGAGGTTATATAAATATTTATATATTTCATTATTTTTAAATTTCAAAAAAGCACTTTTTATTTTGATCTCGAAATCGAACCCACCGACTGTCGTCTCTAGCTAATTACCCCCATTCCTAACACAATGGGATATGTATCGTAATCCAGTTTGGCTGTTTCGTAGTCAAAATCAAAATATAAATCTATATATTGAATTTGAACGCACTTTTCAATTTACCAGGGCCACATACGGACTTTAAAAATTCCTGAAAAATATTTTCTAGCTTCGTATTGATGATACAGTTCTAACAAAACTAATTTCGTCAAATTTGAGATCGTTTGAAAAATGGCCATTTTCTGGTCGATCCAAATTGACTGAAACTGTCAAAACACGTTTTACTTCGCCACGCTCACATATTGATTTCAAAAATTATGAATTTTGGAATCTAGCAATAATTTGACATCCTGGATTCAACAAAAGTGGGTTTGTTGAAAACGGAGGTCATTTGCAAAATTTCCATTTTTAAGGGCCAAAAATTCCATAGCGACTATTCTGAATTTTCAACTGGGCATAACTTTTTATTCCCGCTATGAAATTTTGATCTTTCGGATTCGTTGGAAATATATTTTAAAATAGATTCTAATATTTTTGGTTTCGCTAAAATCCGGTTTATTTTGAATCCTGTACGTTCATATGAAATTTGAAATCGAATTTTCAAACTACCGCGCCATTTTCAATTCCTTTTATAATTAAAAATAAATATTTATATTTTAACGTCGATTCAAATAAATATATACGTTCCAATTCTATTCAAAATAAATTTCTCATCTTTATTATTTAAAATAAATCATTTTGAATATTCAAAATTCACTAAAATTGCCAAAACAAAAAATTTAAACTGGTTCACATTTTCCGGGTTATTACAATCTCCCCCACTTAAAATCTTTTCGTCCTCGAAAAGGAACGGAGCTGAAAGTTGTTTAACTAGTCAACTCAACTTTCATTATTTTCATTATGGCTTAAGTTCTTCAACTTTTCAGTTTCTAAGAACTAACCAATTCTTCAAAAATTTGGCTAACACCCTAAATTTTCGAAAAATTTCGCCATAACCTCCCCTGTACGGGAGCACCAGGAAAATCCCGAAATCGCCATACGGACCTTTCCAATCTAAAAAGAAAAAGAAATAGCCAAGCGGCTCATAAAAATCATCAAAAACCCCAAGAAATACAATAAACATGTACCTATTTGTCGGGCAAACAATTTTATTCCTCTTCTCTAGCCTCCTTGCTATATGACCTGTTCGATATATATGCAAGTATATGCATACAATTCCAAACAATTTTCAATACAGTTCAATATTTGGTCCAATTTGGCCTAAATTTACCTTTCTTTCAAATGTTGATTTAAATCAATAATCACACAACACAATCATCAATAAATTAGTGAATTAACATTCCAAATTCATAATTTTTGGTACATATACAGAAAATTAGGGTTGTTATGGTAATGGTAAAATTACCAGTACCATACCAATACCAAGTAATTGGTAAAAAAAATTAAGCCACTTTGGTTTACCAATGTTATCGGTATGGTAACGGTAAATTTACCATTGTTAACGGTAAATATAGCGATAAAGAATAGTGAAAACCAGTGGTAACGGTAAATTTATCGATCATATTAAATTTATTTTTCACTATTAGATCAAACCTTAACCATAGACACTTTTAACGATACGTCGTGGTTTTTAAGAAGATTTTGTAGTATTATTTATGATGATGATTCTTTTTAAGTTTTGTAAGGCTTAAAGTTTGAGATTATAAATTTTATAATCTCATATTATTGTAAATAAGCTGTGATGGATTAAGAAATACTTAGATGTCAACTAAAACATGTCATAATACTAATATAAATATCATAGATTAATAATAAAAAACAAGATAATTGTTTTTTTTTTATTTTAGTGCAACAAAATTTGAATGTTTGTTGTACTGGTAAATTTCCCATTACCAGCCAGCGGTATACCAGTTTATCGGTATACCAATGAATATTTTACAATTGGTAACGGTAAATTATCGGTAGCTATTTTTGACTTACCAGTAGTACTGGTACGGTGATAATTCGCATGTATCGATAGCGGTTACCATTACCATAACAGCCCTACAGAAAATCATGTTTTTGGTGCCAAATCACAACAATTAGTCCTATCTAGTTTTGGTTCTCACACCAGTCAGTTGGAAATATATAGACGTCCCACTTTCGAAACTCGAACACAAATGCTGATGATGTTTAGACTATCATCAAAATCTCTCCGGGCGACTAGAGTGTGATTCTATATCTATCCAGTATATTAAAACTACGAATACACGTTTGCAAGGCGTATATATAAAATCTTTATATATTGGACTGCCCAAATTCAATACAAACAAAATATTCAAATACGTATGAAATGGTTTAAATTTTCAAAACAAAATTTGTTTCCATTTTTATTTTAAAAAATAATGCTCTTCACACTCGTTCTAGGATACTACTGATCCCATCTCTAACGAGTCATTCTTATTGGATATTACTAATCGAATATCTGATGAATTCTTTCGTTTGGTTCTAACATGTCTTGTTCTCGAGCCCTGTAAGCCAGAGCTCTGACACCAAAATGAAACAACCCGAACTTCCCCGTGAAGGAAAGCCCGAATTGAATTTGAGAACAACACACATCAGGACACAAACAGAAGAACATTTCATTGCTTATTACAACAATTTCATCAGAATACAAGAATATACAGAGTATAAATAAATATTACACATTTACTAAATATTAGAGATTTACAAGTTACAATGCAGCGGAAAATAATACAAAACACAACTGAAAGATATACAGGATACAGAGCTTTCCGAATATCATTCCAGCTGTAAACCATGATCCTATGAATATAAATCTGCAAAACCAAAACTACTAGCTGCCCATGTGGAAAATAGGGGCACCCAGAGTTTAGATTAAAACAATAAACTACGGGTTAGTCATGTGACTGGTGTGAGAACTAAAACAGTTATTAATCTTTGTTTTAAAGTTCGGTAAATCAAGGGACCACGCCGTATAACATGGACCGGGTTTCCTCCCAAGAATACCAGTGCATAAAACAAACAGCGCAATGCTAAATAAAGAACAATGAAGCTATTATAAGACTCAGGTCCCATCACACAATGCAACGCAAGCTGGAGGATAGAGTTTTTACCTTATAATAGCCAAAAATGCTTGGTATGTGAAATTTCATCTTTTATTATTACTATAAGTGTATAGTGTCAAAACAATTTCAATCATAAGTATTAATCATAGACGGCATAAGTGCCCCATACCACTATGTCGCCATATATAGGTTTACAATTAAGACTGCAAAATGTCGTATTGGAAGTTGGATTTCCATCTGTGAACCAAGGCAAGGGATCGTCCTTACCGAATTCGATATGCTCTAGCCCGTGTCTCAGGAACAGCCACAACTACACCTTGGATCTTCAGGGCCGGTCCATACGGAGTGTGTAACACCCCGTAAATCGGTTAATACTAATATTCACAAATTAAAAGAATTAATATTGAGAATTTGCACGAAATAGCCTTAAAAAGGCGTATAACAAATTTGAGATATGTGAATTGCCTTAAAAGGCGAAAAATGGAATTAAGACATTAATTGGAAAATTAATGTGTAGAAATGGTCATAAGTTAATTATGGATTAATTTGAATTCATGAATAGGTGCGTGTGTATATATATATATATTTATATATATATGGGCAGTTAATGTAAACATGAATAGAAGTTTATTAATTTGCTGAGTGTTTGCTAAGTCACTTCTGACTCATTGCTGAGTCAATAAGATAAACCCCATCTTGTCTGAACGACTGCGGTTATTTCTAGGTTAAATCTAATGGCCTAAATGAATCCTAAATTCTATAAATAAGTGGGTAGTCTCTCATTCTAATTCATATGAAAAATTGGAGAGCTACCGACATGCCGTTGCCATGGAGTTCAGCGGAGCCGTCACAAACTAAAGAAGAAGGAGAAAGCCGAGCCTACAACTAAATCTACTCAACAAACAAATTAAATCAAAGACTCTTTCTATTTCTCTTCTTTTTGTGAGTATGCTGATTCTCACAATGTTATTATAAAATAATTCGATTAAGTTATGAATTGGATCACAAGAAAGTGATATGAATTGTTATGTATTTGTAAATTTTGTTGTGGATCTCTTATGCTATTATGTTATCATATATATATTGTTATGTTGTAGTGATTATGTTGTAAATAATCCTATGCTATGTCATATGTGATTAATCATGCTATGATATGTTATAAACCATGTTATGCCATGTTGTAAATCATGCTATGCTATGTTGTAAATCATATCAAGCTATGTTGCAAATTATGATATGCTATGTTGTAAATCTTACATATGTTGTAGATCTCATATTATCATATATGTTGAAATACTTATGTTATATGATAATGATGTCATGTTAAGTTGTGTTGAATCATGCAAGTTGTAAAATCATGATGTTATTATTTATGCGAATTGGATCATGTTTAAAGTTTATGTTTTTTTTTAAAATAGATCTTGAATATGGGAATTTGCCTATTAAGTTAGGTGTACCCATATACATGAATCTATGATTAAATGAATTTTGATTTTTGGGAATTTGCCTATTGAGTTAGGTGTACCCATATAAAACCATATTGTTAATGATGTTGATTCACACATGTCCAATACAAGTTTATGGAACTTGATCAAAATCATATTATGTGAATTATGAATAAGTTGACACCCTTAGACCCATGACATGTATAACCTTATGCAAGTTGTAATTTTGATATATGCAAGCTTCACCCCTTGTTAGTATTCATTTAGTCACATATATATGTTGTTGTTGTGAATATTTTCTTTTATGCTATGAGTTAGACTAATCGGGTCTAGCATACATTTTGCGAATAAACGTTCAAACGTGGGGTAGGGGTAATATTAGGAAATTAATAAATTGGGGTGCAATTGATATGTTTTTGCATGCCTTAAATGGATGTCCATAATTGAGTCAATTATGGACATTGCTAAATTTGGAATTAATTAATAATTCAAATAGGGGATTATTAAAATTGGGGAAAGTGGATTATTAATAATAATCAATGCTTAGGACACGAGGTTGGACCCGTTTGTGACGTAAACCTGCCCGGATCCGCCCGGCAAATCCAGTAGTCACAAATGTCGGCCCAATGTGAGAGGTCCTAGGCCCAAACTAAAGCATAACAGTTGTAAAGACACGAGGTTAGACTCTTTTATGGTGTAAGACTGCCCGGACCCGCCCGGCAAATCCAGCTGCCATAGATGCCAGTCTAATGTGAGAGGTCTTTATGAGGTTATGGCCTTAATAAATTAAGAAATACTTAACCAGATAATCATGTAAGGTGGGACATGGGGGTTAAGTAGGTGCCTTGGGTGGCATGAGGAATCTAGTGGTTGCCTTTAGAGGCATTTGAAATACGATTAGACTTAACCAAACACACGTGTAACGAACATGAATAGTGGGTTAAGTGGGATTGACTAAGGGGACAAGCTTAGGTGGAATGCTTGTGGGAGATAACGGGGGCCCATTTCAACCAGTATCCCAAAACTTATCTTTGTGGGCTCGACCCAAGTCGAGGACGGGACACGCATACTGGGTTTGACTATAAGAGGCCAAAACAGGGAGCGGTGGCAACGCAAGTCCAACGGGTTTCATATGCGTGTGTGGACCCGGGCTGGTAGGTAAGACGTTGTTGCATCGTGTAGCTATAAGCCGTGCATCTCCGTTATATCGGGTTGCCACTTTAGGGGAATGATACACCCCACCGTGGGGCCAGCACGGGTATCTACGAGTAGGGAGCCGATCGAAAAATAGAAAGTGGGGTACACCTAGTGGAGATAGGGGCAGGCGACACCTATGTAGTCAGCTAGGAGTACGTAAAGCCATTAAGAATGTTTCTAAGTGAAGCTAAGTGGGATCAATCTTTAGGGTGACTGGTGTGGTGCAGTATAGTGTTTATCCTTAGTATTTAGGAGCGCCTATAACGTTTCCTTTAGCGATTGTCTATGTCCTTAATCTGCTCTTTCATAGACATTTCCTTGTTTTCCAGCTTATGCCTTAGTCCAGTTATTTTGATAATAGTATTGTAGAATTATCATACTCGCCAGACTTTATGTCTGACCCCCCCCCCCTCTTTTTCATCCTTTTCTCCCTTCAGGTCCTCAGGTTGGGCCAAGTTCCAGTGGAGTCTGATTGGATTGCTTATCTCTTGGAAAGCTTGGACTGCTGAAGTAAAGTCCAGCTTGTTATCTTTCTTTTTAATGGCTATTTATGTAATGGGATTATGTACTTGTTTTATCAAGATAGATATTGTACTTGACTTTGATTATGGTGTTATGATGTAATCAAACATGTTTTGACTTCTCCTGCGATTGAAATAAAGTTTTTTAAATTTCCAAGTACTATTTTATATCTGTCTTGTCGAAATTTTACTGTTCTATATTCACCTAAAACCTCCATAGAAGTTAATGCATTCCCTTTGTGAGTGACATTAATGGACGTGGGGTGTTACACGTGGTATCAGAGCATAAGGTTACCAGAACAGATAAAATTTTTAGAAAAATATTTTTCTAAAGTATTTTTGGAAGAAGTGCTTTCAAAAACATGTTATTTAAAGAGAGTTTTTATGAAAAACATAATCCCAAATAGCCATATCCTTATCTTTATCTTTCGAATTCTCCATTTTGAATCTTTCCTTTTTCGTTTCAGCATGGCTGAAGATCTTAATCTCCCAGAAGGTGTGACGATTCCAGGGTGGTTTAGGAGATGTTTGGAGGCTAGGGCCACCACTGCAGGCCCAGCAGATGTTCCTCCACCCCCAGTTGCACCCATTCCTCCTCCTCCTCCTCGTGTTGATACTTTTGCAAAGACGTGCAAGGAATTTAAGGCTATGGGAGGAAAGTCCGTTTAGCTGCTTGGTTAATGAAGGGAGAGGCCTCGTTTTGGTGGGAGGTCACTAACGGGGAACGTCCAGTTGATTCATGGGCGGATTTCAGACGAAGGTTTGAGGCAAAGTTTCTTTCAAGGGCAGAGGAGAATTTAAATATGGAAAAATTCCTGACATTAAAGCAAGGGAGCTTATCAGTGAAGGAGTATGTCAATAAATTTAATCAGTTAGCAAGGTTTGGCTTGGAGTTGGTGAACACGCCAGAGAAGAAAGCTTTGAGGTTCGTTAGAGGCTTGAATGAACCGTTGCAAGGGTTGGCTATGACCCACATCCCTATGGGAGCCACCTTTGAAAGGCTAGTAGAAATGGCACTTATGCATGAGGATAAGGCAGTTGAAAAGAAAGGGGATCAGAAGAAACCCCAACAGCAAAATAAGAAGGGTGGTAAAAACAATAATGGCAAAGGGAAGAAGAGATGCTTCAATTGTGGGACGCCTGGCCATCTCAGCAAAGATTGTAGAAAGAAAAAGAAGACTGGTTGTTTTCATTGTGGAGATGCGGGACATTTGGTGAAGGACTGCCCAAAGAAGGGGCAGAGGGCAGGGTCTACCTCGGGAGGACAGGTGCAGGCTCTTATGGCACCAGGGCAGGCAAGGGGGCAAGTTCAGGCTATTGCGGCCCCACCGCTGCAAGAAAGAGGTAGAACAATTTCTGTTGAAAGCTTAGTTTTTCTGTTTGATCATCCTGTCCGTACCTTATTCGATTCTGGCGCATCTCATTCGTTTATCTCTGCATCATTAGTTGAATTACTGCACTTGAACACCAGTTTAGTAGAGGATCCCTTGGTTGTTTCAAATCCAATTGGGGGTTCGGCTCATTTGACCATGATATGTTTGGATTTGAAAATCTCTATACTTAGCGTTGAATTTAGATGTGATGCTTATGTATTGGGCTTCACGGGCTATGGGCTAATTTTAGGAATGGATTGGTTATCTAGAAATGGGGCCATTCTTGATTGTGAAAGGAGAGTAGTTAGGCTTGTGACTCGCCTTGGTAATGCTCTCGACATCTTTTGTAGTCCCATAAATTCCATTATGCTAAGTTATCTTGAATCGCTTGACGCGTCTGTAGAGAATCTGCGAACGGTAGAGGTGGTCCGGGAATATCCGGATGTGTTTGAGGAGGTGAAGGGCTTACCTCCAAAGCGGGAGATAGACTTTCGAATTTATCTTGTGGATAATGCTAAACCCGTATCTTTGCCAGTGCGCCACATGGCCCCTCGTGAAAGGAGGGAACTCAATAAGCAAGTGAAGGAGTTGCTTGAGAAGGAGTTCATAAGACGTAGTATATCGGAGTGGGGTGCTCCAATAGTATTTGCTACAAAGACCGATGGGTCCCTTAGACTTTGTGTGGACTATAGAGAACTAAACAAGCTTACTAAAAAGAACCGGCACCCACTGCCAAGGATTGACGATCTCTTTGATCAGTTAGTTGGCGCCTCAGTGTTTTCGCAGTTGGACTTAGCCACTGGCTTTCATCAACTGAGAGTGGCTGAGGATAGTATAGATAAGACTGCTTTTAGGACTCCTGACGGATTCTATGAATGGCTAGTGATGCCCTTTGGTTTGACAAACGCCCCCGCATATTTTGTTGATTTGATGAGTAGGGTGTTTAGGGAGTACCTTAACAAATTCGTGGTAGTCTTTGTGGATGACATCTTAGTCTTTTCTAAGAATGAAGAAGAGCATGCCCTACATCTTAGGGAAGTGTTGGAAACCCTTCGAGCGCATAACCTTAAGGCAAAATTTTCTAAGTGTCACTTCTGGAGGAAAGAAGTACGGTTCTTAGGGCACGTGGTTTCCAAGGAAGGGATAGCAGTGGATCCCGCAAAGGTGGTGGCCATCCAAGATTGGAAGGTCCCTAAAAATGTAACCGAAGTAAGAAGTTTCTTGGGGTTGGCTGGCTATTATAGGAAGTTTATCAAAGACTTCACAAAAATATAGCTCCATTAACACGGTTAACGAAGAAGAACCTGGTTTTTACGTGGGACGAAGATTGTGATGATGCGTTCCAACGTTTAAAGAGAGCCTTAACTTCAGCCCCAGTCTTAGTGCTGCCAGACGGGAATAAACCGTTTACCGTCTATACCGATGCTTGTGGGACGGGACTTGGCGCGGTCCTCATGCAAGAGGGAAGAGTAATAGCCTATGGTGGAAGGCAGTTGAGGGTTCATGAAAAGAATTACCCTACGCATGACCTTGAGTTAGCCGCAATTGTATTCGCGCTTAAGTCTTGGCGTCACTATCTTCTTGGTGAGAAATCCGAACTGTTCACTGACCACAAATCATTAAAATACTTATTCTCTCAGAAGGATTTGAATTTAAGGCAGCAACGGTGGATGGAATTCTTAGCCTCCTACGATTTTGAAATAGCATATACCCCGGGCAAGGGTAACGTGGTAGCAGACGCCTTAAGTAGGAAAAGGTTGTCCTTGAGTCCGTTGTTTGTTGAACGACGAAGCTTAGAATTCATCTCCATGTTTGACTTTAGACCCTCCGTTGACCTAGTACCTGGTTTGTTAGCATCCTTGGAGGTTAGACCTACACTTCTAGGACGAGTTGGTGAGGCACAGCAAGACGACCCCCAGTTGGTTGAGATAGTAGAAAAGCTCAAAGGAGGGGAGTCGTCTAGCCATCTTCGTAGGTATACCCTAGACGATAAGGGTTGGTTACGAAGGGATAATAGACTTTGTGTACCACAAGACGAAGACTTAAGGAAGGCCATTCTTGATGATGCTCATCGCTCAAAGATGACCATTCATCCCGGCGGAGACAAGATGTACAAAGATATGAAGCGGGTTTTCTTTTGGGCCGGTATGAAAAAGGATGTGGCCGAGTACGTCGCTAGATGCTTGGTGTGCCAACGAGTAAAAGCGGAACAAAAGAAACCCGGTGGGTTGCTTCACCCATTGGAAGTTCCACTATGGAAATGGGAAAGCATCTCAATGGATTTTGTGGATGGATTACCAAGATCAAGGAAGGGTAATACGGGGATTTGGGTTATAGTAGATAGACTTACTAAGAGCGCCCATTTTATTCCCGTGAAAAGTAAGAGGACTGCTCCGTGGTTGGCTTCTGTATACATTAAAGAGATAGTTCGTTTGCATGGTATTCCTTCTAGTATAATAAGCGACCGTGATCCCATCTTCACTAGCGAATTTTGGAAGAGTTTACAAGAGGCGGTAGGGACTCAGCTATGTTTGAGCACCGCATATCATCCTCAGACGGACGGCCAGACCGAGAGGGTGAATCGTATTCTAGAGGATCTTTTAAGGCTTTGTATCCTAGACTTTGGGGGTACATGGGAAGAGCACCTTCCGTTGGTAGAATTCGCATATAATAATAGCTTTCAGTCTAGTATTGGCATGGCACCTTTCGAAGCTCTTTATGGAAGGCCTTGCCGTTCGCCTACATGTTGGTGGGAATCTACCGATAAAATCCTACTTGGGCCCGATATGGTTAGGGAAACCTCGGAGAAGATTGATTTGATTCGAAGGAGGATGAAAGCAGCACAAGATAGGCAGAAATCGTATGCTGATAAGAGGAGGACAGATCTTGAGTTTGACATTGGGGACATGGTTTTTATCAAAGTGTCTCCGTTACGGAATGTTGTTCGCTTTGGGTCCGTTGGGAAATTAGCGCCAAGGTTTGTAGGGCCGTTTCCTATAAAAGACAGGATTGGGAAGATGGCGTATAGGGTGGAGTTGCCTGAGAAACTTAGTGGAGTACACGACGTATTCCATGTATCACATTTGAGGAAGTGTTTGCACAAGACCGCGGAGGTGGTAGAGCCGAGCTTGCTTAAAGAAGTGGAAATAGAGCGTGATGCAACAATTAGACGAGCTCCTACATGCATTCTTGGGTCGGAGATCAAAAAGTTGAGAAATCGAGAGGTCAGACTAGTTAAAGTGCAATGGGGAGATGATGAGAGCAACGCTACTTGGGAGACAGAAGGGAAGATGCGTTCGCTATACCCTTTTCTTTTTGAGGGTATGTCTTTTAATTTCTCCTTTATCGCTTAGCTTATCTTATCTTATCTTTAGTATGTCCTCTCATTAGTATCTTTGACCTTTAGTTAGGATAATCCTATGGTTGAAACATGTGTTTGAGACATGTTATGTATGATGGATGCAAAATGGATGCAAGTGGTTGCTAGTGGTTGCTCGTGGATGCATATATACACACACTTTAGGCACTAGATCGGCTCAGTCACTACATATTGCATATTGCAGAAATGAATGTATTTAGTATAATGGATGTATAATGGTTGTACCATCATATAGATGCTGCATTCGGTTGAATGGATGTGCACGCATATAGAAGTAGTATGTAAGCAATTAGGATCTTTTGCATACATAATGGATGCATGGCACTATCATGAATTGCATCAAGGAGGTCAACTGAATCAGTGGACCGCCTAATTTTGCATTAGATACGGACATATACACACACTATGCATTTAAACATAAAAGCATTAGAAGTCTATAAGGACAGTGGATGCCAGTGTTTGATGATTGAGTAGATGGTTGATTGGATGTTAGGTTAAACATTCTCCTTGATTTGAAGATTTCGGGGTCGAAATCCTTTAAGGAGGGGATAATGTAACACCCCGTAAATCAGTTAATACTAATATTCACAAATTAAAAGAATTAATATTGAGAATTTGCACGAAATAGCCTTAAAAAGGCATATATCAAATTTGAGATATGTGAATTGCCTTAAAAGGCGAAAAATGGAATTAAGACATTAATTGGAAAATTAATGTGTAGAAATGGTCATAAGTTAATTATGGATTAATTTGAATTCATGAATAGGTGCGTGTGTATATATATATATATTTATATATATATGGGCAGTTAATGTAAACATGAATAGAAGTTTATTAATTTGCTGAGTGTTTGCTGAGTCACTTCTGACTCATTGCTGAGTCAATAAGATAAACCCCATCTTGTCTGAACGGCTGCGGTTATTTCTAGGTTAAATCTAATGGCCTAAATGAATCCTAAATTCTATAAATAAGTGGGTAGTCTCTCATTCTAATTCATATGAAAAATTGGAGAGCTACCGACATGCCGTTGCCATGGAGTTCAGCGGAGCCGTCACAAACTAAAGAAGAAGGAGCCGAGCCTACAACTAAATCTACTCAACAAACAAATTAAATCAAAGACTCTTTCTATTTCTCTTCTTTTTGTGAGTATGCTGATTCTCACAATGTTATTATAAAATAATTCGATTAAGTTATGAATTGGATCACAAGAAAGTGATATGAATTGTTATGTATTTGTAAATTTTGTTGTGGATCTCTTATGCTATTATGTTATCATATATATATTGTTATGTTGTAGTGATTATGTTGTAAATAATCCTATGCTATGTCATATGTGATTAATCATGCTATGCTATGTTATAAACCATGTTATGCCATGTTGTAAATCATGCTATGCTATGTTGTAAATCATATCAAGCTATGTTGCAAATTATGATATGCTATGTTGTAAATCTTACATATGTTGTAGATCTCATATTATCATATATGTTGAAATACTTATGTTATATGATAATGATGTCATGTTAAGTTGTGTTGAATCATGCAAGTTGTAAAATCATGATGTTATTATTTATGCGAATTGGATCATGTTTAAAGTTTATGTTTTTTTTTTTAAATAGATCTTGAATATGGGAATTCGCCTATTAAGTTAGGTGTACCCATATACATGAATCTATGATTAAATGAATTTTGATTTTTGGGAATTTGCCTATTGAGTTAGGTGTACCCATATAAAACCATATTGTTAATGATGTTGATTCACACATGTCCAATACAAGTTTATGGAACTTGATCAAAATCATATTATGTGAATTATGAATAAGTTGACACCCTTAGACCCATGACATGTATAACCTTATGCAAGTTGTAATTTTGATATATGCAAGCTTCACCCCTTGTTAGTATTCATTTAGTCACATATATATGTTGTTGTTGTGAATATTTTCTTTTATGCTATGAGTTAGACTAATCGGGTCTAGCATACATTTTGCGAATAAACGTTCAAACGTGGGGTAGGGGTAATATTAGGAAATTAATAAATTGGGGGTGCAATTGATATGATTTTGCATGCCTTAAATGGATGTCCATAATTGAGTCAATTATGGACATTGCTAAATTTGGAATTAATTAATAATTCAAATAGGGAATTATTAAAATTGGGGAAAGTGGATTATTAATAATAATCAATGCTTAGGACACGAGGTTGGACCCGTTTGTGACGTAAACCTGCCCGGACCCGCCCGGGAAATCCAGTAGTCACAAATGTCGGCCCAATGTGAGAGGTCCTAGGCCCAAACTAAAGCATAACAGTTGTAAAGACACGAGGTTAGACTCTTTTATGGTGTAAGACTGCCCGGACCCGCCCGGCAAATCCAGCTGCCATAGATGCCAGTCTAATGTGAGAGGTCTTTATGAGGTTATGGCCTTAATAAATTAAGAAATACTTAACCAGATAATCATGTAAGGTGGGACATGGGGGTTAAGTAGGTGCCTTGGGTGGCATGAGGAATCTAGTGGTTGCCTTTAGAGGCATTTGAAATACGATTAGACTTAACCAAACACACGTGTAACGAACATGAATAGTGGGTTAAGTGGGATTGACTAAGGGGACAAGCTTAGGTGGAATGCTTGTGGGAGATAACGGGGGCCCATTTCAACAAGTATCCCAAAACGTATCTTTGTGGGCTCGACCCAAGTCGAGGACGGGACACGCATACTGGGTTTGACTATAAGAGGCCAAAACAGGGAGCGGTGGCAACGCAAGTCCAACGGGTTTCATATGCGTGTGTGGACCCGGGCTGGTAGGTAAGACGTTGTTGCATCGTGTAGGTATAAGCCGTGCATCTCCGTTATATCGGGTTGCCACTTTAGGGGAATGATACACCCCACTGTGGGGCCAGCACGGGTATCTACGAGTAGGGAGCCGATCGAAAAATAGAAAGTGGGGTACACCTAGTGGAGATAGGGGCAGGCGGCACCTATGTAGTCGGCTAGGAGTACGTAAAGCCATTAAGAATGTTTCTAAGTGAAGCTAAGTGGGATCAATCTTTAGGGTGACTGGTGTGGTGCAGTATAGTGTTTATCCTTAGTATTTAGGAGCGCCTATAACGTTTCCTTTAGCGATTGTCTATGTCCTTAATCTGCTCTTTCATAGACATTTCCTTGTTTCCCAGCTTATGCCTTAGTCCAGTTATTTTGATAATAGTATTGTAGAATTATCATACTCGCCAGACTTTATGTCTGACCCCCCCTCTTTTTCATCCTTTTCTCCCTTCAGGTCCTCAGGTTGGGCCAAGTTCCAGTGGAGTCTGATTGGATTGCTTATCTCTTGGAAAGCTTGGACTGCTGAAGTAAAGTCCAGCTTGTTATCTTTCTTTTTAATGGCTATTTATGTAATGGGATTATGTACTTGTTTTATCAAGATAGATATTGTACTTGACTTTGATTATGGTGTTATGATGTAATCAAACATGTTTTGACTTCTGCTGCGATTGAAATAAAGTTTTTTAAATTTCCAAGTACTATTTTATATCTGTCTTGTTGAAATTTTACTGTTCTATATTCACCTAAAACCTCCATAGAAGTTAATGCATTCCCTTTGTGAGTGACATTAATGGACGTGGGGTGTTACAGAGTGGATTAAAATGCTTGAACAATGCGTTTCCCTGCCCTATGGGGCGTCAAATGGTCATATCCCGACCAAACTATCGGTCCTGGATCGACCGATATAACCGAGGCGCCTCGCTATCCATCATCCACATAAGTAAAATGTCAGGGCTTGTAAAACGCTGACACCACTCCTAGCTAGAAGGAAACGCATGCCCTCCCTGCAGTCCTCTCCCATTTCTGGTTCATACCGAGCTGTGAGACTCGCGAATTAACGCTACACAAAGCTACACTATATTAAATCCGTGCTTTAATCATCAACCAAAAGACCCTGCTTTTCAACAGAAGTCTTGATCATTTGCATCTCAGCATGCCACACAGGCAATTCACGCTATGCAACCGATGTCTATCAATCACACAGAATGAAATCCGATGTCAGACACACATCCATTTAGAAGTTCGCTCTGGGTCTGAACGAAACTGGAGGCACCTTATTCCTCCCCAATATGTCCAATACAGGGGAGAGGTCCTCGCATATCCGTCGATCTCCAAGTACGACTGGACGATCACCACTTATTACCTTGTCTTGGGTGTACAGCCCAATCAAGACATCATTAACCATCTAAATGATGTGAAGAACTCCAGTCTTCAACCACCGTCTTCATCCTCGACACATCGTCGAACCAATTATTCAAAATGGGATAAATCCGGTCTTTCCGAATAACTCGCGCATATAATAAACAAGTGCTATAAAAACACAACATATGCCTCATTCCAATCCAAAATATTCCTTTATTCTTATATTTTGGGAAAGTTTCCCATTAATTTTATCAAAGATAAATTCTTTAAATTTATTCTTTAATCTTCCTTTGGATATCATTTCAATCTAATTAAAGATGCATTAAAACTCCACTTGGTTTTAATCTTCCCAAAAATCAATATTAACGATTGTTTAACTTGGGAAATCATATCCTGTCTTTAACTGGGTTAAAGAACCAATGTCATTTAAAACACGGTTCACGATAAACCCAAAATCACATTCCATTCCATCAGCCTTTAACCGTAAATTAGCAAGTGAACAATTCCCTAAGTATTAACCCCGAAGGCCGAAACCAACATTGTAACACCCCACACCCGCTAAGGTCACTCATAAAGGGAATGCCTTAGCTTCGGTGGAGTATTTAAGTGAATATAGAACTGAAAAATTACAACAAGACAGATATAAGTAATACTTGAAATTTAAAACATCATTTCATTGCAGCAGAAGGTAAACATGTTTGGTTACATCTCAAAAAACCAACAAGAGTCAAGTACAAAATATCTATCTCGTTAAAACATAAGTACATAATCCCACTACATACTAATAGCCATAATAGAAAAGACAACCGAGCTTTTCTTCTAGGGTCCAAGCTCCAAAAGATAGATAAAGCAATCTGATCAAAGCTCACTAGTGCTGGGCCCACTCTGAGAACCTGAGGGTTGGGGAAAAAGATAAAAACAACGGGGTCAGACATAAGTCTGAGTGAGCCCTATAACCTTAACAATACAATCATTAAAGTAATTAGGGTATGATATAAACCTGGTACGGTACGACTGGGGATAAATAACTACACTAAGTAGCCAACTAGACTTAGGATAAACTAAGATAACGGTAAAGACGCGCCTATCCACCCAAGGATAAATACTATTCTGCACCACCCCAGATCTACCCACCCAAGGGTAATTCCTACACTGCACCACACCAGTTCTACCCACCCAAGGGTAATTCCTACTTAAAAGGTTGATCCCACTAAGTGTACTTAGTAATTTTACCCAGTAGTTTCTTGTACCCCTAGCTGACTACATAGGTGACGTCTGCCCCTAACTCCGCTAGGTGTACCAACTACTTCCCAAGCGATCGGCTCCCTAACATAGATACCCGTGCTGGCCCCACAGTGGGGTGTATCACTCCCCAAAGTGGCAACCCGATAATATCAATGGTGCACGGCTTATATCTACACGATGCAACAACGTCTTACCTACCAGCCCGGGTCCACACACGCATATGAAACCCATTGGACTCGCGTTGCCACCGCTACCCCGTTTTGCCCTCTTACAGTCAAGCCCAGTACGCGTGTCCCGTCCTCGACATGGGTCGAGCCCAATAAGATACATATGGGTTACTGGTTGAAACGGGCCCCCCACAAGCTACTACTTAAGCTTGTCATTTTATCTAGCGCATCCCACTTAACCCCTTTTCATTATCATGCCCACTTACATGTTAAGGTTTGGTTAAGTCATCTAATCTTATTTCAATTGCCACTCAAGGCCCCACAAGCTACTACTTAAGCTTGTCATTTAATCATATTTCAATTGCCACTTAAGGCCACACAAGCTACTTCTTAAGCTTGTCATTTAATCATATTTCAATTGCCACTTAAGGCCCCACAAGCTACTTCTTAAGCTTGTCATTTAATCTAGTGCATCCCACTTAACCCCTTTTTCATAATCATGCCCACCTACATGTTAAGGTTTGGTTAAGTCATCTAATCATATTTCAATTGCCACTCAAGGCACCCACTAGATTTCCTCATGCCACCCAAGGCACCCACTTAACCCTTTAATCATGTTTAATTACATGTCCCACTTTGGTTAAGTATTCTAATCTTATCTTCTATTGCCACTCAAGGCAACCACTAGATTTCCTCATGCCACCCAAGGCACCCACTTAACCCTTTAATCATGTTTAATTACATGTTCCCCTTTGGTTAAGTATTCTAATCATATTTTCTATTGCCACCCAAGGCAACCACTAGATTTTCTCATGCCACCCAAGGCACCCACTTAACCCTTCATGCCCCACTACATGCTTATCTGGTTAAGCGTTTCTTAATTGATTAAGAACGTAACCGTTGTAAAGACCTCTCACATTAGACTATCTTTTATGGCAGCTGGATTTGCCGGTTGGGTCCGGGCAGCCTTATGCCATAACCGAGTCTAACCTCGTGTCTATACACTTGTCACGTATTTAGTTTGTGCCTAAGACCTCCCACATTGGGCCAATCATTTGTAGCCGCTGGATATGCCGGTCGGTTCCGGGCAGTCTTATGCTACAAAAGGGTCCAACCTCGTGTCTTAGTCGATTAATTACACCTAATTAATCACCCCCATAATTTGTATTAATTATCCCTAATTAATTAAAAATTTAACGATGTACATAATTGACTCAATTATGTCCATCCCCTTTATGGTATGCATAATCATACCAACTTCACACCATTTCATTAATATGTTTATTAACCCCATCGTTCCCCACGTAATTCGCCAACATGACATAAAAGGGAAGATTCATCACAAATACAATGGGTTCAACTTGCATAACATTAGCATCAACATGGGTTTAAAGGTGTCAACTTGCATATAGCATCAACCCAACTAGCATAAATAATCAACCCCAAACTTGCATGAATCACATATGTCATAAAGAGGTTAACTTGCATAAGTGTCTTATATCATTCAAAGGGGTAAACTTGCATATGTATGTATGACATACAAAGGGGTTAACTTGCATATGTATGCATATCATACTAAGGTGTAAACTTGCACATGTTACTTGCATATCTTCAAACACCAAACTTGCATAACATGTCATATGTGAACTTGCATATAATCATACACCAACTTGCATACATATCATAGATGAACTTGTATATAATCATACACCAAACTTGCATAATATCATACATGAACTTGCATATCATCATACACCCAACTTGCATAATCATGGTGTCATAGTGGATCAATGTTTATCATAGCAACTAGCATCATGAACACTTGCATAACTTGCATAACATCATGATCATATAGCATATAGCTTGCATAACTTGCATAACATCATGAACATGTAACTTGTGACTTGCATAACTTGCATAACATCATGAACATGTAACATATAGCTTGCATAACTTGCATAGCATCTCAAACATGTAGCATATTACTTGCATAACTTGCATAATATCACAAACATATAACATATAACTTGCATGACATGCATAACATCATTAACACATACATAGCACATAACTTGCATAACATGCATAACATCATTAACACATAGCATACAACTTGCATAACTTGCATTGATCCACATTCATAGCCATAACCTCATTATATCCTATCATAATCATTTCAATAATTGGTCATTAAGGCTATAGAAAACTCACCACTTGTTGATTAGCCTTCTTATGAATATATTAAAAGATTGAGACGAAGCCACTAAGCTATCAACTCAAAAACTCCAAATAAGAATGCTCCAAATGAAAACCCTTGAGCCAAATCAATAATAAAGATCCTAGCTTTGATGAAGAAAAGCCTTGAATCAAACTTAGAAACACTTAAGCAAGCTTAGGAACTCTTATACTTCTTTAGAAACTCTCTCATATGATTAGAGATGGAGATTATGACAAGAGGATGAGGGTGGAGGCCATGAGAGAACATTTTGGCATAGCTTAGCTATAGGATTGAATAATGAGCATTTAGGTTTAGGTTAGGGGTCTTTTTATAGAAGACTAGGATAGTTTTAGCCATAGGATAAACCTTAGTTTAGATCTTAGCCATCAAAGCATGTCTTGGGGAAGAAGTCAAGTGTAGGAACCATCTAGGGCCTTTAGATTAAAGCTGAACCATGAGAACCATTCAAATGCAAAATCTGCATTTGAGCGAATCGGCCCACGGGTTGACAGCCAAACACCCCTAGTCGACCCAGCGGGCTCGGGTCGACCTCAAAAATCGGCCGGTTAGGTTATTCCCCTCTCCCAATTCGCCGTTTTGAACATTTTTGCATATTTATTTATTTAATTTTCAATTATATATATATATATATATATATTAATATATATATATTTCTCTGCGCAACCCATTTCACTTAATTAAGTATACTTTAATTTGTGAATTTTTATGTTCAAATTACGGGGTGTTACATTCTCCCCTACTTAAAGGATTTCGTCCCCGAAATCTCTAAGTCAAGAAGAACGTATCCTACCATCCAAACAACCATCTACTCAAACCATCAAACACTGGCATCCATTGTCCTTAAAGTTTCTAATGCTGTATGAACATATGCGAAGAGTGTGTGTATATGTTCCCTGTCTAATGCAAAATTAGGCGGTCCACTTATTTAGTTGACCTCCTTAATGCAAACCATGATAGTGCCATGCATCCAATATGTATGCAAAAGAACCCTATCGACACACACTATCTCTACATGAGTGCACAATCATTCACCAAAATGCATCATCCATGTGATAACACGATCATTATACATTCATTAATATAGCTACCTACACACAATTATATGCAATATGCAATATGAAGTGACTGAGCCGATCTAGTGCCTAGAGTGTGTGTATATGCATCCACGAGCAACCACTAGCAACCACTTGCATCCACACGCATCCATCAATCATAACATGTCTCAAACACATGTTTCAACCATAGGTTTACCCTATCTAAAGGTCAAAGGTACTAATGAGAGGACATACTAAAGATAAGATAAGCACTAGACAAACGATAAAGGAGAAGTTAAAGGACATACCCTCAAAAAGAAATGGGTATAATGAACGCATCTTCGCTTCTGTCTCCCAAGTAGCATTACTCTCATCTTCTCCCCTTGGCACTTTGACTAGTTGAACCTCTCTGTTTCCCAACTTCCTAATCTCTGACCCAAGGATGCGGGTAGGAGCTCGTTGAATAATCGCATCACGCTCTACCTTTACTTCCCTAAGCAGGCTCGGCTCTACCACCTCTGTGGTCTCATGTAGGCACTTCCTTAAATGTAACACATGGAATACGTCCTGTTCCCTATGCAACTGAATTATCTCTCGAAGATAAACTGAAGCTAGCCATGGAACAGTCCTCTTGCTCTTCACGGGTATGAAATGGGCGCTCTTAGTAAGTCTATCTACCACAACCCAAATTCCCGTATTACCCTTCCTCGATCTAGGTAACCCATTAATCAAAATCCATCGAGACGCTATTCCACTTCCATTGCGGAACTTCCAATGGGTGAAGCAACCCATCGGGTTTCTTTTGCTCCGCTTTCACCTGTTGGCACACCAAGCATCTAGCGGCATACTCGGCCACATCTTTCTTCATACCGGCCCAAAGAAAACTCGCTTCCTGTCCTGGTACATCTTGTCCCCACCGGGATGAATAGTCATCCTAGAACGGTGTGCATCACCAAGAATAGCCTTTCTTAAACCCTCGTCTTGCGGTACACAAAGTCTACCGTCTCTACGTAAGCACCTCTTATCGTCTAGTGTGTACCTACTCAAATGGCTGGACGACTCCCCCCTTATGAGCCTCTCTACCAACTCAACCAACTATGGGTCGTCCCTCCGTGCTTCTCCAATCCGCCTCAAAAGAGTAGGTCTAACCTCCAAGGATGCTAGCAAACCGGGTATATAGGCAACGGAAGGTCTGAAATCAAACATCGAGGTAAATTCCAAGCTTCGTTGTTTCATGAACAATGGACTCAAGGACAACCTTTTTCTGCTCAAGGTGTCCGCCACCACGTTACCCTTACTGGGGTGTACGCTATCTCGAAATCATAGGATGCTAAGAACTCCATCCACCTTTGCTGTCTCAAGGCTATGCGCTCGAAGAGTCTCCAACACTTCCCTAAGATGTAGGGTATGCTTTTCTCCACTTCTGGAGAAAACCAGGATATTCTCCCATACAAAATCGTCACAACTATCCATCTCTCATGCAGACCATCCTAGTCGAACTCGACATCCCCCAAGTGCAAGCCCCAAAGGCCTAAACCAATATCAGACAAACACCCAAGGGATACCTCCTTCGAATTCAGACGACCTACGTGAGATGATACTAGTAAAAACGGCTAAATAATTAAGCCTCTTGTCCAACTCTGGATGTCCTTGCCAGTCTCACTCCAGAACCACCGTTGATCAAATAACTGGCTTTGCTTAACCCATTAAGCATACATGAAAACTTATTTCGCTCTTCTTCACTCTTAGAAAATACTAAGATGTCATCCACAAAGACCACTACGAAGTTGTTTAGGTACTCCCTGAACACCCTACTCATCAAATCAACAAAATATGCGGGGGCGTTCGTCAAACCAAATGGCATCACCAGCCACTCATAGAAACCATCCGGAGTCCTAAAGGCGGTCTTCTCTATACTACCCTCAGTCACTCCCAACTGATGAAACTCCGTGGCCAAGTCCCACTGCGAAACACTGAGGCGCCAGCCAATCGATCAAAAAGATCATCAACTCTTGGCAATGGGTGTCTATTCTTCTTTGTGAGCTTGTTGAGTTCTCTATAGTCTACACAAAGTCTGAGGGACCCATCTGCCTTCGTGGCTAAAACTACTGGAGCACCCCACTCCGATATACCTCGTCTTATGAACCCCTTCTCAAACAACTCCCCTACTTGCTTATGGAGTTCCCTCCTCTCACGAGGAGCCATGTGGCGCACTGACAAAGATACTGGTTTAGCATCATCTACCAGATATATTCGGAGGTCTATCTCCCGCTTCGGAGGTAAGCCCTTCACCTCCCCAAACACATCCGAGTATTTCCCGGACCACTCTAACAGATCGCAAACTCTCGACCGAAGCGTCAAGCGATTCAAGATAACTTAGCATAACAGAATCTATGGGATTTCAAAAGATCTCGAGAGTGTTACCCGAGCGGGTCATAAGCCTAACAACTCTCCTTTCACAATCAAGAACGGCACCATTACTGGATAACCAGTCCATGCCCAAAATCAACCCATAGCCCGTGAAGCCCAAACAAAAGCATCACCCCTAAACTCAACGCTACGTATGGAAATCTTCAAACCCAAACATATCATGGACAAATAAGTGGAGCCCTCCCAATTGGGTTTGAAACAACCACGGGATCATCTACCAAACTGGTGTCTAGGTGCAGTGACTCAACTAATGATGATGAGATAAACGAATGTGGTGCGCCAGAGTCGAATAAAGTTCGAACAGGATGATCGAGAGAACCAAATTTCAACTTAGACGGTCCTACCCCCATCAGGTATACCCGTCGTGAGGGAATACATCTACCCCCCCCCCTCCCCCCGAAGATCCTGTACTTTGTCTTTACCTCTTTGGACAACCCTAATAAGGTGTCCTATTTCTCCAAAACAACTAGCCTTCCCCTTCCCATTCTCCTTTCGTGGCCTTCTTACCATGATGAGGTTTCGTCCTTTATTTACCTAATAGCTATTTGAACCTTCCTCTCTCGTCCATCTTAAAGGTACCCATAAGCCCTCCACCTCCTTGGACTAACTTTTTGGCCTGGAAAACGTCTTAGTCCCTTGAAGTGGTTCTTCCGACCTTCATACGGAAGTCCTTATTTATCTTAAAAAGACATCTACACGCGGAGGGGAAATTCAAAAAGAGAAAGAGGAAGAGATTCAAAACGGAGAATCCGAAGGATAAAGATATGGCTATTGGGGATTATGCTTTTCTTTCAAAAACTTTTCTCTCAAAAGACATGTTTTTGAAAATACTTCTTCCAAGAATGTTTTTAGAAAAATAGTTTTCTAAAAATTTTATCTGTTCCGGTAACCTTAAGCTCTGATACCACGTGTAACACCCCACACCCGCTAAGGTCACTCATAAAGGGAATGCCTTAGCTTCGGTGGAGTATTTAAGTGAATATAGAACTGAAAAATTACAACAAGACAGATATAAGTAATACTTGAAATTTAAAACATCATTTCATTGCAGCAGAAGGTAAACATGTTTGGTTACATCTCAAAAAACCAACAAGATTCAAGTACAAAATATCTATCTCGTTAAAACATAAGTACATAATCCCACTACATACTAATAGCCATAATAGAAAAGACAACCGAGCTTTTCTTCTAGGGTCCAAGCTCCAAAAGATAGATAAAGCAATCTGATCAAAGCTCACTAGTGCTGGGCCCACTCTGAGAACCTGAGGGTTGGGGAAAAAGATAAAAACAACGGGGTCAGACATAAGTCTGAGTGAGCCCTATAACCTTAACAATACAATCATTAAAGTAATTAGGGTATGATATAAACCTGGTACGGTACGACTGGGGATAAATGACTACACTAAGTAGCCAACTAGACTTAGGATAAACTAAGATAACGGTAAAGACGCGCCTATCCACCCAAGGATAAATACTATTCTGCACCACCCCAGATCTACCCACCCAAGGGTAATTCCTACACTGCACCACACCAGTTCTACCCACCCAAGGGTAATTCCTACTTAAAGGTTGATCCCACTAAGTGTACTTAGTAATTTTACCCAGTAGTTTCTTGTACCCCTAGCTGACTACATAGGTTCCGTCTGCCACTATCTCCGCTAGGTGTACCAACTACTTCCCAAGCGATCGGCTCCCTAACGTAGATACCCGTGCTGGCCCCACAGTGGGGTGTATCACTCCCCAAAGTGGCAACCCGATAATATCAATGGTGCACGGCTTATATCTACACGATGCAACAACGTCTTACCTACCAGCCCGGGTCCACACACGCATATGAAGCCCGTTGGACTCGCGTTGCCACCGCTACCCCGTTTTGGCCTCTTACAGTCAAGCCCAGTACGCGTGTCCCGTCCTCGACATGGGTCGAGCCCAATAAGATACATATGGGTTACTGGTTGAAACGGGCCCCCCACAAGCTACTACTTAAGCTTGTCATTTTATCTAGCGCATCCCACTTAACCCCTTTTCATTATCATGCCCACTTACATGTTAAGGTTTGGTTAAGTCATCTAATCTTATTTCAATTGCCACTCAAGGCCCCACAAGCTACTACTTAAGCTTGTCATTTAATCATATTTCAATTGCCACTTAAGGCCACACAAGCTACTTCTTAAGCTTGTCATTTAATCATATTTCAATTGCCACTTAAGGCCCCACAAGCTACTTCTTAAGCTTGTCATTTAATCTAGTGCATCCCACTTAACCCCTTTTTCATAATCATGCCCACCTACATGTTAAGGTTTGGTTAAGTCATCTAATCATATTTCAATTGCCACTCAAGGCACCCACTAGATTTCCTCATGCCACCCAAGGCACCCACTTAACCCTTTAATCATGTTTAATTACATGTCCCACTTTGGTTAAGTATTCTAATCTTATCTTCTATTGCCACTCAAGGCAAACACTAGATTTCCTCATGCCACCCAAGGCACCCACTTAACCCTTTAATCATGTTTAATTACATGTTCCCCTTTGGTTAAGTATTCTAATCGTATTTTCTATTGCCACCCAAGGCAACCACTAGATTTTCTCATGCCACCCAAGGCACCCACTTAACCCTTCATGCCCCACTACATGCTTATCTGGTTAAGCGTTTCTTAATTGATTAAGAACGTAACCGTTGTAAAGACCTCTCACATTAGACTATCTTTTATGGCAGCTGGATTTGCCGGTTGGGTCCGGGCAGCCTTACGCCATAACCGAGTCTAACCTCGTGTCTATACACTTGTCACGTATTTAGTTTGTGCCTAAGACCTCCCACATTGGGCCAATCATTTGTAGCCGCTGGATATGCCGGTCGGTTCCGGGCAGTCTTATGCTACAAAAGGGTCCAACCTCGTGTCTTAGTCGATTAATTACACCTAATTAATCACCCCCATAATTTGTATTAATTATCCCTAATTAATTAAAAATTTAACGATGTACATAATTGACTCAATTATGTCCATCCCCTTTATGGTATGCATAATCATACCAACTTCACACCATTTCATTAATATGTTTATTAACCCCATCGTTCCCCACGTAATTCGCCAACATGACATAAAATGGAAGATTCATCACAAATACAATGGGTTCAACTTGCATAACATTAGCATCAACATGGGTTTAAAGGTGTCAACTTGCATATAGCATCAACCCAACTAGCATAAATAATCAACCCCAAACTTGCATGAAACACATATGTCATAAAGAGGTTAACTTGCATAAGTGTCTTATATCATTCAAAGGGGTAAACTTGCATATGTATGTATGACATACAAAGGGGTTAACTTGCATATGTATGCATATCATACTAAGGTGTAAACTTGCACATGTTACTTGCATATCTTCAAACACCAAACTTGCATAACATGTCATATGTGAACTTGCATATAATCATACACCAACTTGCATACATATCATAGATGAACTTGTATATAATCATACACCAAACTTGCATAATATCATACATGAACTTGCATATCATCATACACCCAACTTGCATAATCATGGTGTCATAGTGGATCAATGTTTATCATAGCAACTAGCATCATGAACACTTGCATAACTTGCATAACATCATGATCATATAGCATATAGCTTGCATAACTTGCATAACATCATGAACATGTAACTTGTGACTTGCATAACTTGCATAACATCATGAACATGTAACATATGGCTTGCATAACTTGCATAGCATCTCAAACATGTAGCATATTACTTGCATAACTTGCATAATATCACAAACATATAGCATATAACTTGCATGACATGCATAACATCATTAACACATAGCACATAACTTGCATAACATGCATAACATCATTAACACATAGCATACAACTTGCATAACTTGCATTGATCCACATTCATAGCCATAACCTCATTATATCCTATCATAATCATTTCAATAATTGGTCATTAAGGCTATAGAAAACTCACCACTTGTTGATTAGCCTTCTTATGAATATATTAAAAGATTGAGACGAAGCCACTAAGCTATCAACTCAAAAACTCCAAATAAGAATGCTCCAAATGAAAACCCTTGAGCCAAATCAATAATAAAGATCCTAGCTTTGATGAAGAAAAGCCTTGAATCAAACTTAGAAACACTTAAGCAAGCTTAGGAACTCTTATACTTCTTTAGAAACTCTCTCATATGATTAGAGATGGAGATTATGACAAGAGGATGAGGGTGGAGGCCATGAGAGAACATTTTGGCATAGCTTAGCTATAGGATTGAATAATGAGCATTTAGGTTTAGATTAGGGGTCTTTTTATAGAAGACTAGGATAGTTTTAGCCATAGGATAAACCTTAGTTTAGATCCTAGCCATCAAAGCATGTCTTGGGGAAGAAGTCAAGTGTAGGAACCATCTAGGGCCTTTAGATTAAAGCTGAACCATGAGAACCATTCAAATGCAAAATCTGCATTTGAGCGAATCGGCCCACGGGTTGACAGCCAAACACCCCTAGTCGACCCAGCGGGCTCGGGTCGACCTCAAAAATCGGCCGGTTCGGTTATTCCCCTCTCCCAATTCGCTGTTTTGAACATTTTTGCATATTTATTTATTTATTTTTCAATTATATATATATATATATATATATATATTAATATATATATATTTCTCTGCGCAACCCATTTCACTTAATTAAGTATACTTTAATTTGTGAATTTTTATGTTCAAATTACGGGGTGTTACAAACATCAGATCAATACCCAGGAAACCATTCAACTTAACTAATCTCCAGTTAGTTTCTGATTTTCTTAACCCATTGGGTCTAAGAACAGTATTATTAAAGATACCATTCACGACAACCCAAAATCTTATTCCTGTCTTTAACTGGGTTAAAGAACCAATGTCCTTTAAAACACGGTTCACGATAAACCCAAAATCACATTCCATTCCATCAGCCTTTAACCGTAAATTAGCAAGTGAACAATCCCCTAAGTATTAACCCCGAAGGCCGAAACCAACATCAGATCAATACCCAGGAAACCATTCAACTTAACTAATCTCCAGTTAGTTTCTGATTTTCTTAACTCCACTGGGTCTTAAAACAGTATTATTAAAGATACCATTCACGACAACCCAAAATCTTATTCTATTGTTAATTGGGTTAAAGAACAAGTGTTATTTAAAACACCGTTCACGATAAATCCAAAGACCAATTTCAATTCAATTCCAATTAAATATTAATTAATTGGTATACTACACTAAATTTAAATAAAAAGATTTAATGTTTTCTCAACAAGGTTCAAGAACAGTGATAATGAAGACACCATTCACGATAAAACCCAAAATCACATTTGATATTAGATACTAGGCTTTGAATAGAAAATATATCGGCTTATATTCAATATCAAATACTACAACCAACAAATATCGTATTGGAAATAACGATATAAATATATATTTCAAATTTCCATAACAATATCTATATAATCACGAAATCCAACATCGAAATATTCCTAAGACAATTTCGATTCAAATCCATTTCCAATTTATATATCGGAAATTCTGGTTATTTTTAAAACCATTTCAAATCCAATTTATTAATTTTAAAAATAATTGGATTATAATTCTAGTTCAAAACTAGTTCATTTCGATAAAAATCTATTTTTATCTTTTCAAATATGGAATTTTTCATCCCAATTCTTTCCAAATCATTTCTTATGATTTTACACTAATTATTGATATTTTTAATAATTTTATCAAGGCCCGTACAGTCGATTTCCATAAACGGCCATCGAACTACACTTACAGCGACCTTTTTCAAATTTGATTTGGACATAATTCCAAATCCAACTGTTAGATTTCAAATCTCCAATATTCTTTGGAAAGCTCTTTTCGATACGAACCCAACGATTCTGATTTTAGGAGGATCCAACGGTCGGATCTCCCGTAACGTCCATTCGAAGTCAATGGTCGAAATTCGCGAAGTGCCACAGTGCGGCGTGTTCTATTCAGGCAATTATATATATATATAATATATTATATATATATATTTCATCAATTTCCATTCAAAACGTATTTTATAAATCGTTTTAAATTCATTTTCCAATCGATTTCAACTTCATATTCAATTTCAAATCGAAATTGAATATTCCATATCATTGATATATAAATGACAGTATTTTCAAAACATTATATTTTGAAATCAAATCCTTTTTGATATTCATTATAGAAATGAATAAAATCGATATAAATATCGTTCACGTCAAAATGGCGTTAATCTAATCAACACGGCTTTATATATTTAAATATTTTGTTGTCCATCCCAAATCAGACATCAAAATCGGATTTTGATCTTTTACTGAATATTATTTTAAAATATTCCTTATTTTAAAATATTCGTTATTTTAAAATATTCATTCTTTTTTGAACTGGAATCAGATACAGTCAATTACCATATAATGTGATTATATGGATTTCATACAATACATGTATATAATAACAATAATACAAAGTCATCCATCATCCAGAGTGCATTCTACACTGCATAAGCATCAAATATAAATATTTAACGCTTACAATAGCCTGTCAATCAATCGATCGACATACAGCTTATTATTGGGACTAGTGTATGTCATATATCATCCCAATACCCGTGTGGGGTTTCAATCAACAAATATCGTATTTTATTTGTGTAGTTGGGCGACGTGTAAAATTTATCGTCCCAATCAGTATCAGTCAAATGTGTGTACATAAAAAAATCGTCTGATTTGTTTATAAATATTTATTTTATTCATATACACGTCAAAAACTATATTTTTAACTATAAAATATTTATTTCCATTCCACATCACACAATCAATTTTCAAAACACAATCAAACAAACAAACAAGTCGCTTATGGTCTGTGGACGACAGGTGTCGGGTGCTGCTAAGCACCGTCTGCATCCTAATATATATTTTAACTAGAAAATAAAATTCAAAGTGAGAAGTTCTCACCTTTGAATTCCACTCCGCCGTGCTTTGATTATCGATCTATGTAGTATAACTACGTTAAAAATTATATTTTTAACCAATCAATAATTATTTCTTTGTATGATTATTTTATAAATAACATACATAGGCTAAAAATTATATTTTTATCCTTCTATAAATAATTTCATATTTTTATAACAACTCTACATAAATAAAAATCACATTTTTATTCCGCTACTATATAGATAAAAATCAAATCTTTCTATCGCTAATGAATATATAAAAATCACATTTTTACATTGCCGTTCAAATGATAAAAATCATATTTTTACTTTGCTAATCGTCACTTCATATATAAAAATCGCATTTTTATCTATAAAGATCACATTTTTATTATCTATATAATATAGAAATCATATTTTTATTGTCTCTATAATATAAAAATCACATTTTTATTATCTATATAATATAAAAATCATATTTTTATATTAGGACAATTCAAACCTTTTTGTTTATAAAATCAAACCTTTCTTCGTTTATACTTCCATTCAAAATTCATATTTTTAAAACAATGTCATTATATATAAAACTGAAATTTAAAACAATGCAAATAAAAAAAGAAAACTCACTTTTAAATCGATCGGAGGGGTGCTTGCTCGCGTTGGTGGTCAGTGAAGGACTTGACGGAGGTAGGGGAGGTCGTTGTGTCGGAGCTGGCGGTGCTAGGCGGCCCCACGGCGGCGGTTGTCTCAAATTGGGGGTAAGGGTTCGGCGGTCCAAGATTTGGGGGGAGGGTGTTCAAAGGGAGACAGGGAAGAGGAGAGAGGTGAGCTGGAGGGGGGGAGAAGATTGAGGCAGAGCCGGAGCTTGGGCGACGCGACGGCGGACCTGCGTAGGTGGGGGGCGGGGGCGAGCGCGATGATGTTTTTTTTAAAATCGATTTTTGACTGGTAGGAGAGAGATAAGTGAAAGAGGGAGGGAGGTTATATAAATATTATATATTTTATTATTTTTAAATTTCAAAAAAGCACTTTTTATTTCGAGCTCGAAATTGAACACACCGACTGTCGTCCCTAGCTAATTATCCCCATTGCGAACACAATGGGATATGTTTTGTAAGCCAGTTTGGTTGTTTCGATCGGTTTTCATCAAAATCAAAATATAAATCTATATATTGAATTTGAATGCATAATTCAATTTACCGGGGCCACATACGGTCTCTAAAAATTCCCAAAAAATATTTTCTACCTTCGTATTGATGATTCGGTTCTAAAAAAACTAATTTCATCAAATCTAGAGACCGTTTGAAAATAGCCATTTTCTGGTCAATCCAAATTGACTGAAAGTGTCAAAACATGTTTTACTTCGCCACGCTCACATATTGATTTCAAAAGTTATGAAATTTGGAATCTAGCAATAATTTGACATCCCGAATACAAAAAAAGTGGTTTCGTCGAAAACGGAGGTCGTTTGAAAAATTTTCATTTTTAAGGGCCAAAAATTCCATAGCGACTATTCTGAATTTTCAACTGGGCATAACTTTTTATTCCCGCTATGAAATTTTGATTTTTCGATTTGTTGGAAAGATATTTTCAAATAGATTCTAATATTTTTGGTTTCGCTTAAATCAGGTTTATTTTGAATCCTGTACGTTCATTTGAAATTTGAAATCGAATTTTCAAACTACCGCGCCATTTTCAATTCCTTTTATAATTAAAAATCAATATTTATATTCTAACGTCGATTCAAATAAATATATACATTCCAATTCTATTCAAAATAAATTTCTCGTCTTTATTATTTAAAATAAATCATTTTAAATATTCAAAATTCACTAAAATTGCCAAAATAAAATTTTCCATTGGTCAGATTTTCCGGGTTGTTATAATAATTCAGATGTATGTAAATCTGTTGGTATTCGGGTAGAAAATACTCTTAACAATAACAGTAAGATGGATATGGATGGGAATCTAGACTCTCAAGAGAACCAAGTGAAGGACATTATTAGTGATATGCCTCCGAATCAGGGAGGTAGTGCTGTAAACAAAGGCGATTATGGTCTTGATCTACACAACAAATTTCTGAATAAGGATAGTTTCAATTCTATAGAAATTTGTACCGATAATAATAGAAAGGAGAAAATTGATATGCAGTCTAAAGAAGTTGAAGTTAAAGATGTTTGCATGCAAGAAGTTAATGCTCAGAACAAAGTGTGCAATAAGGAATTCATTAGTTCTGGAGATAATGTTAAGGATGACATTAATTTAGGTAATTGCAGTGATAATCAATTTTCTGACACAACCATTGCCAATGATTCGTTAATGGAAGAATCTGATAGCTCCTCTAGTAGTTTCAGAAGGAGAAAGGTTAAATTCAAAGCAGAAAAATTCAAGGGTAAAGGGTAATTGATATTGGATGAACCACTAGTTGAGGATAACCCTGAATGAACTAAACTGGTCTCACAATATTAGGCAAGGTCAAAGTCTAAGTAATCGAAGGATGAAGTAGGAATTACTAGTGGTGTTATATGCGGAGGAATTTCCAACAAGTTACCAGTAGAATTTGTTGTTTGTTTGGTCCTCCCTATGTGTTTCAGTGCTTTTTTTCTGGAATGCTACTGAAGATGGATTATTCTGTGTCTGTGTGTTTCTTAGAGAATGGTGTTTTTTGTTGAATAGTTGGAGCTGAATTTATTTTGGCTTGCTGGACTTACGTTGAAGCTGTGGTGATTTTGGGCTTTGAAGGCTTCTCGTCCTTGCTAGCTTTGATTTTCTTTTGTGTTTTTTTTGTTAGTTTTGTTCAGTTGGCCTTTAAGTGCTTGTCAATTTGTGTTTTAAAGTATGATGCTATGTAATCTTCTTTTGATTTGGCTTTTCTTTTCCTTTTTACAGTTTTTGTTCTTTTGTAGTTTTTCATTTTTGGCCAACTCAAATGGTATGTATTCTTCTTCATGTAATTTAAGTACCCTTTTGTGTTCAAAAAAACATAGCCTCAAAGCTTAAGCAACATGTTGTTGATGGAAACGTTTGTACTTTGTTGTTGTAACTTAACACATTAGATCATTAATTATTGATTTGGCTGTAGTTATCTCATGTACCTCTGTTGATTTGGAATTTGTATTGCTCCTTCTCTATTGAGAAGAATTATTCCGTGTGAGTTGAATTCCTTTCTCGCCTTTTGAATTTTGAGAGATAGTCTAATCCGTGTATATTATGTACTCGGGTCAGGCCGAGATTTTCTAGGTTACAAGACACATGAATTTGGATAAGATTGATAGCAAGGATTTAAGTCATTAAACATTTTAATAAAGTTCTCTTATGATCATTTATAGATTTATAAGATTTACAGTTAAAGATAATGACTTGTAGTAGATGTATGTTATGTAGGCATAGTGTATATTGTAAACTCTAAATTTGTATAGATAACTATTAATCTACTGTAATCTATTATAATTATTATATATGTTATATTGTTTTGATTCGATAAATCATTGTGTTTATTACTTTAGACCAAGATTGTTCGAGTCAAGAATTCCTTCTGAGATTAAATAAAATGGTAAGTACAACGTGTCAGTGTTCGTTTAATGTTATATTCACAATTGGTCACCCCTAATAAACCATATTCTCTATGTTATTAGAAAACATTATTTATAATGTCCTTTAATAACGTGGGTATAGCGACGAGATTGTTACAAATGGCATACAGAGTTAGGCCACCTTACAGACTTTCTAGAGTTCACGATTTATTTCATATTTCACATTTGCGAAAGTGCTTGCATGATTTAGCTGTGACAGTCGAGCCAGTTTACTAGAGGAAGTGAAGATTGAGTGGGAGGGGTATGTTCGTCGCATGCCTACACGAATTCTAGACTACGAAGTAAAGAAGCTTAAAAAATAAGGAAGTACAACTAGTAATGGTTCAGCGGCGGGATGATTCGAATGAGGCTACTTGGGAAGCTTTCAAGAAGATATGCATTTCCTAACCATTCCTTTTTGATGGTACGCTTTGAAATTTTCCATCATAAGCTTTGAACAGGTCCTATCCTTCATATCCTTTGAACTAGTAGATCTTATGGTATAACTTATGGATGATAGGATTTGGTTGAAATATGCCGATAAAACATGATATGTATGATGTACGCAAGTGTTTGAAAGGAGATGTAGTAGACGCATATACACACAATAGGCACTATTAGTGATCGGCAAATTAGGGCACTAAACATATGCATATGGGTGTGTATCCATTTTTACTTTATTTCCATGGTTGATATAATGGATCATTATTAAATGATTGTTGCATATGAATGATGTTTGGGGCATGCATGTACAACTATCATTTATTATTAGGATTCTTGCGTACATGGATACATTGCAGAAGCTTAATTGCATAAGAAGGAGGTCAACTGAATTAGTAGATCGCCTAATCTTTTGCATTAGTCAGGTCATACATACTACTCTAATGCATAATTACATAAATCACATTAGAAAGCTTAATGACAAAGGATGTTAATGGATCATGTTTGAGTGGATAGTTGTAGGTATTTGGATGAAAATACTTATCTCATTCTTCTATCCTTGGAGATACGGAGGATGAAATCATTTAAGGAGGGGAAAATATAACAACACAAATTTTTAAGGTAATTAATTAATAAAATAATAAGTTGTAAAAATTATCAGAATTTGACTATGAAAAATTGCACCATTGGATTCATGGTAATTTTGTCGTCAATTTGCATATTTGGTTTGCCAAAAACAGAGTCAAGGCTAAGAAGTTATGGCGAAAACAAGATAAAAATAAATAAACCCGGTGTGGGTTAACTTAGGTATGGGATGGGTTGATGCACTTGTATGTCTAGGAGCAAGGTGGGCCTATGCGAGATAATGACGAGCCGAGATATTATTTTTTCATGTTATGCGAGCTGGAATGGCTTAATTATTGCTGGTTTTGAAAGTTTTGCTGATGTGGCAAGTTCCAATTGGTTGTGTGACGTGGTTGTCCTAGATTTAATCTAGAAATCCAACGGCCTAAGATCCCTAGTCTGACCGATAAATAGGCCCCTAGACCTAGCTAATTCTTCACAACACAATCTCTTCCTCTCTAGGTAGTCCCTTGTGACGGGCCTGACCGAAATTATTTTAGGGTAAATGATTTACTAAAATAAACAAATATATATATATATACACACACACACATACACACACCCTCTTCTGGAGAAGGGATTTGCAGAGGCCACAAGGGAATGCTTTGGATCACTGGTGAGTTTGTAATTAGTTTATATTTTTGGTAATTTAGGAAAATAGGGTTTATAATAGTTTTAGATTTTTTTGTAGTTTTTCTTGTAGTTTTTATTAGTTTTCTATAAGTTAGTGTTTTCTGTAAGGCTTTTTCTATAACTTGTTTTCTGTAATGTTTTTCAGTGTTTTTCTTATAGTTTTATTTTATATAAGCACTGTAAGATATTCTTTCAGTCTTCTTCCCTCGTTTTGTGTTTATATTTGTCAGTTAGTTTATAGTTCCTAAGCCAATTTATGGTTATGTCTGAAACATGCCTAGATTTGTAAATGTTAGTATTTTGACCACTGATGTAATCCTTTTTATTTTGCATGCAGAAAAAATAAAATTAAAGAAATAACTATGTAAATCTGGATTAAAAATATGAGACATAATTTATAGAAGAGTGTGCATGGAATATAGTTCTATAATTAAAAAAGGATTGGACTGATATAGGCAAATTAATATAGATTTGCAATTGAATTATGACATGAGCTGTAATTGGAAAAGACTGAACATATTTGCAATAGTAATATTATGATAAATTGTACAAATACACATAGAAATCACGATAGACAGATTCGGCTTATTTGCAATTATAATTAAAACATGATGTTTACAATTGAATGAAATGATGGAAATGCTTATTATTGACATAAACTTGAAACTGAGGTTAAGTTTAATAAAAATCTACTAGTCATGGTCAGTTTCGGCAGCATCGGGTTGATTTAGGAAAATAAACAACACAGTTAATAAGCGCATACTGGTTGTGGTTTGTTCCAATAGCATGGAGGCTGATTGGGGAAAACAAGTTATCAAAAGATAAGACCATGATCAAGGGGGATCTGGGAAATTTAGAATATTTTTTTGCTAGGATCCGTAAAGGCAACATTCTCTTTCAAGTTTATCACCGATAGTCTCACAATCGATGGTGGTGGTGGTTAGGCTTGCTTATGTTGATTAGGGTATATAATAGACCAATAGAGATAGGCTATGTGTAGGTGTGCTCTAATATTACAAAGAATGTGCATGTCCACCGAAGGGGGAAAATAAGCCACTACTATATCCAACAACGATTATTTTATGGCTTTACTGATGGGTAGGGTCAGATTAAACCCGAAATCCATAGTGACATGAGCTACCATGTAAAACGGTAGATTAGTAGTCGATCGATGGGTATTGTTAAGAATCATCCTATGTTTAACAGGTTTAGTAATTGAGGAAGTGTAAATAATCAAAAAAAACTTTGTTTGTATAGTTTAAGTATATTTCTTTGTATGTCATTCCAGTATATTTATCCTTTGTAGTTGTACACAGATACTTTTTTTGTCTGATACTAGAACTATTATTGAGTCTATCTTTCTTTATTACTCAATAATGTTAGTAATTACATCACTCACCAGGCTCTATCTCTAACCCACTCCTCTTTCTTCCTTTTTCTTCGCCTTTAGGCTCGCAATGTGGAGGTTATTATTTTTAATTTCTTGAAGGATTATTCTTGGAGATTCATTCTTGCTGCAGATGTATTCATCTTTTGTTTTATCTCATTTCATGGAATTGGTTATAATGTTGGCTATTTTGTGGGATATTCATACTATTGTACTCTGATTTGTGACTGAGATTTTAATTTCATGAGGCATGCGTGTAACAACTGAAAATTTTAATAAAGCAATTTAAGTAAAAGATTAGTAAAATATTAATTAGAAAAATTTGAGAAATGGGCAATGGGGGGTTGTGCCATTGGGTCCGTTACGAAATTCTGGCTAAGACAAATATTTGGTTTGCTAAAATCAGACTTAAAACGAATAAGATATGAAAAAAAAGAAGTTCGAAATTCGAATTTTAAATTCGAATAAACAACGAATTAATTAACAATTAAAATCAGCCGGAAATTACGTTCAACCTAAGGGTCCACCCACTATAGAATAGGTCGATCTATCTGGGCAACGTGCACAACCTGGTGCGTATGTTTCTAGTGCGATTAGGCGGACTTTGAGTGCATTTTTATGGATACTTTGATCTAATGGCCTAAGTTTTTAACCTAAAATATAACGGTCCTAAATCCCCTAGCTTTATTATAAATATGGTTCCAAACCTAAATCTATTTCTCCCTATTCGATTTCCCCCATTCTCCGACTCTACCTTACACAAATTTCTCCTCAAATATTTTAATGGAATTTTTAGGCTTGGGTTTACACACATCTTTGGAGAATACTTATATATAGATATTTCCTATCGGGACTTATTTGGATTTGCTTAAAATTGTGAGTACTTAGGGTAATTACAAGATTCAGTATAAATTGGGGTTTATTTTGATAGTATAATAGTTATACATTTCTTCAGATTTATGTTTTCTTTTCTGTCAATAATATATGAATACTGATTACTGCTTCTAACCTTTCGTCTGCTTATTTCAGTAATCTATTATGTTACTGTAGTTTTATCCAGTTCATCTTTATCTCTTTTTCTTCGTATATGATTATATTTACAGTACAGGTTCATGCCTATTTTATTTCAGATACGTTCTTATTTATCTAAGCCTAGGCCATTGTCTAGTTTTGTTTTTATGCTGAGTTTAGGTCTTTAAAGATCTTAAACCGTTATTCCATTTTGTTTATGCACGGTTTGGGTTAAAAATATGGATTTTGCAATAAAGCGCGATTGGGGAAAAATATTAATTTTGTATAAAAAGGATAAATTTGGGCTTATTGGAATTATGCAATTGAACTGTAACCTTGATAAACTGAGTAAATGGCATTTGGATAGACGCTAGATGATGGGGATTGGGTTGTACAATGAATTTAAACAAAAGTGATGTTTATAGGTAACCTGTAAATTGAAGTTTACATACAACCTATAGTATGGCAAAAATTTACATGAAGAAAGTAGGCTTATTAATAAATTTAATTCGGCATTAAGTTAAAATAATAATAAGCATGAGTAGTAGTGGTCCATTCCGGAAGCATAAGCTGATTAGGGAAAATAAGTGGCATTTTAAGAAAATATGTAGTACGAGTCCGTTCCGGCAGCAACGACCGATTAGGGAAAATAAGGGGCTCGTAGCAGTGGCCTGTTCCGGCAGCAAAGGTAGGCTGATTAAGGAAATAAGAGGCCAGTTAAAATAATTAACTTATAGTCACCTAGGTATTTGTTAACAATTCTATGGGTGTCTGGGGTAGTTAAGCGATCAACAATAATTCTATGGTGGCCTTGTCGCTATTAAATTAAATTTGGGACTAAGTCTATGGGTGACTTATGTCAAATTGCATTTTTAGTTGGGGATCCATATTTGTCAGTATTCCTTTTTATCATACTACACCTTGGTCTCACGAGGAGGCGAAGGTACGCTTATACTGTATTGGGTAGTAAGGAGTCCAAACGAGGTGGGTACAGGCGTGTTCCAGCAGGGCGATGAGCGTGCATCGCGTCGATTAGCGATAATAAGACACTGTGATGCATGTGATTTATGCTGTCCTTAGAGATGATGGATCTGATAAACCTGAGACCATAATCGGCATAGGTTATCACGATTTTGGTTTAAAAGCCGATCGAAGGGTAGAATTAGGTTATATCCTAATTATGAGTTGCAGTAAATGGTGCAAAATCGAATGATTTGGCAGTCGACTATAGCCTTGCCTATCTTCTAGTTCTTATTTACTGTATTAAGCTTCAAATTATTATTCTCTCTAGATTTCTTCTTTTATCACTCATGCTAGTAATTACTGGACTCACCAGGATTTATGTCTCACTAGTTTTTTTTCTCTCTTCTTCCTTCCTTTCCCCATAGGTTCTTAGGGTGGAGGATCTAGTAGCTGATAGAGCTTTGGACCAGCTTGGCCCATTGGAGATTCTCATTTGTCTTATTTTCTGCTTTTACATGTACCATTCGATGTTTAGTTTGTTTTCTGTACTTGATGATTAGAGGGATTATTTTATTTTGGTACTCTGATTATGTGACGACCGCCCTGTACCTCCTACATTGAACTAAGGAATGGTGCGCTGTATGACATGCCAGGCCGATACATGATGATCACCAGGGCACAATAACTCAAAATGAAACTTTTCGTATAAATCACAACGTATGTATAATATATAATAATAAAATATACAACAGGATATAGTAGTGAAGCATATCTGAACAGAAAATAAAATCTTCATAAAACCATATAATCTCAAGTAAAATACATCTGAGTACATGAATCTCTGAATACAATATGCCTCACTACATCCCTCAGGGCCTAAATAACCATCAACACAACAGATACAGAAAATAAATATCTAAATAGTAGGTAGTAATAGTACACCAGCCTCCTGCTCGTCACCGCACAACATCAGCGGCACCAAACCTTTTACCTACTACTAGGTCTGCTCATGAATAACATTGATGAACAACCTAAGGTAATAAGAGGGAAACATAAAACCTTGAGTCACACAACAGTCTTAGAGAGCAATAAAATAATGAACAACGGTTACACAAGATAATATGAGTATAAGTGGATGAACCATCCGATCTTCCCAGTAGCCAATAAGTTAACACGTGAAAACCATCCATCATATGTCATTATAGAATAGGAAAGGAACAAGTCCCAATCCCACTTCTCTTTGATGTCCAACGGTGATAGCCTACCCATAGAAAACAGAGAAGAAAGCACACAACCAACCATAGCATCCATAACATCCAATATCCTAGCTATCACCTTTTACAGCCTTGAATATATTGATAATCAAACTTGCTTTCAATAATCAAAAGGGCTAATGGAAAACCCCGATTCTAGCCAAACTACCATACGCCATCGTCACTCGTATGTTTGCCTTTTCACATTCACGAAAACTAGGCCCATCATGACTTCCTAGGGTACATGATCTCTCGAATCTGATCCTAACGGGCATCCCAACAATAGCCCTACTTTGAGTCTGCTAGAACACTTCAATAACCAATGATTCAATGGCGTATCAAATCTGTTAAGCCTTTCATCTCGGCGACTCAATTCATTTCTCGAACCATTCCATTATTATCCATAATCAACTCCTACCCTATTAATCTATCGTCGTACGGGATCGTATATCGAAACACGACCAGTGTTACATTAATCCGGCTCCGACCATTCCTGCGTGAGTTCACAACCAAAGCACCATCCATCATTAAGTTGCGCATCAATCATCTGAAGTCCGTTTCAATCCAAACTTCACCTACAACCTCTAGAAGCCAAAACAATCAAGCTTCCCAAAATTCACCATCACCAAGCCTTCCTCCATGGGTCGGTGCCGACCCATCATGGGTCTGTGCAGACCCATCTACTTAACCAATTTATACTAAGTAGTTGGCCACTGCCTATCCTTGTCTTGAGCATGTCTTTCCGATCTATTCCCCAATCAATTCGACATTTATGTTGAGTCTTCTGCTGATCCATTCATATCTCGAGTAATCAGCCTTCGACCCATCGCAATCCAACTCCGAATGACATGAAAATTCACACATGACCTTAACTCATCATCCTTATGCCACGCCATGAAAACTCGCTGCCATCCGACCGTATGTTATGGGTCGGTGCCAACCCATAAACTTAGTGTATTTTGCACAAAATTTACGTGCTCAAATCCCCCGTCTTCCAGAGCACCTCTGCCAAGTTTCATTTGAATTCGATCATCTGAACCTCTGATTTGCTCTATTCTTCAACCTTAAGATCTACAACAACCAATTCTAACAAATAACTCGAACAACGCAACCAATTCAATCAAAAAAAACTTTAATTCAAATAGCACTGAACATATAAACATGAACCATTCTCAATTATGGCATAAACATATCACAAACATAAGATTTAGCATGATTTGGATTTAAACATATGTATAAACATGATTAATCTAACATATATCGGGTTAATATGATCAAATTAGGTTTTTCTAGGGTTTCTGAATAAGAATTAAACATATATGATCAGATCTAAGGTGATTACAACATATATGAATGAAATTAACATAGATCTAACCCATACAATCCTTTGTTTCGGTGTGAGAGATATCCATTACTCACCTAATCCCTGATTCGATGTAAATCCGATGAGATCCTATCTGGATAGTGCTGATAACCCTTGAATTTGATGCTACTTGATGTGATCTAGCTTCCCTTGACAATGATCTATCTTCTAGATGAAATCTGCTATGAATTGGAAAGAGAGTGGAGAAGTAGGACTGTAGGTTGAACCAGAGAATCACGGACGACCAACCTAAAGTTTATAATGAAGAGAGTTAATCCAAGTTCTCTGCCAAGTCCCCTTATTTATATCTGCAAGTCATAGGTCTAATGAGCTTGGCTAATCAGCCCATTAGTTGCTAACCAGTCTGCCTAACATCAGCTGAAACTTAAAACAACAATTCCTTCCAAACCGCCGAACCAAATCTTTCATGTGACCACTCTACAGAATCGTAAACAACCATCTAGATCCAATGAGACTAATTTTAGCACCTGATTCGACCTCAATCAAAAGTTATATCCCAAATAATAAACTCAAGGGGAAAATGGTCATACTTGGATTCAGTTAAAATCATGGATATGTCTCACATTCCACGAACAGCATATTAAAATATGAGAATGATTCAACCATTATGGAATAAAATATAATTATTTTACGATTGGTCAATACGTAAATACGGGTCATTACATTCTCCCCCCTTTAGAAATTTCTGCCTCGAAATTCCAAGCTAACATAAGCAAACAAAAGTATCCTGCATGCCTACCATCCACGAATAGTCAATCTACCATGCAATCTAGCATTTTACAATCCATGCATCCAAAATCCTATCCTAGCATGTAGAACTCCTAACTGTACAAGACACAATGGTATAAGTACGATACGATATATCGGACATACCACTCAAAAAGTTCTGGATGGGTCGACTTCATACTCTCTTTTGTTTCATATGTGAAATCTTTATCGTCCTCGCTCCATTGTAATTTGACTAACTTAATGATATTCCTTCTAAGTTGTTTCATGTCATTTCCTACAATGCAAAGCGGCTTATGAGTGCTAGAAACTTTAGGCTTAACCTCTTAATCTTCCAACTGATCCGGCGATACCACAAAATTCGAGTCATGCACGAACTTCCATAGAAATTATACATGAAACACATTATGCATACCAATCATCTTCTCAGGTAAATCTAATCTATACGCGAGCTTTCCAATTCGCTCGATAATCGGAAACGACCCAACAAACCTTGGCACTGACTTACCTTTCCGAAATGAACCACTTTCCTTAGAGGCAAAACTTTAATGAACGCCATATCTCCAACCGAGAATTCCAAAATCCTTGCATCGCCTATCGGCGTAACTCTTCTGATGATCTTGGGATGCCTTCATTCCTTGTCGAATAACCTCGATATTGTCTGATGTTTCTCATATCATATTATACCCAGGTTCCAACTTCTCTCCAGTCTCTAACCAACAAGATGGAAGTCGACCGTACAATGCCTCATACGGTGTCATTCCAATGCTTGACTGGTAGTTATTGTTATAAGCGAACTCGGCTAAATGCAGATGATCTTCCCACGATCCTCCAAAATCCAATACACAAGCTCTTAAAAGATCTTCCAATAATCAATTAACTCTTTCGGTCTGACCATCTATCTAAGGATGATAAGTCGTACTCATACATAGCTTGGTTCCCAACGCCTCTTGCCAAATCTTCCAGAATCCACTAGTGAATAACGGATCTCGATCACTAACAATACTCTTTGGAAGTCCATGGAATCGAACTATCCGCTTAAGATATAACTCAACCAACTTCAATGCCGTCCTAGTTGACTTAATAGGAATAAGCCTTGTGCTTTTGGTCAAACGATCTACGACAACCCAAATACTATCATTCCTTATCCTTGTCCTAGGAAATCCATCAATAAAATCAATTGACACTTTCTCCCATTTCCATGTTGGAATTCCAGTGGCAGTAAATTCCACTCGGCTTCTTCTGCTCGGCTTTAACTAGCTGATAGTTCATACATTTCGAGATAAATTTGCTGACATCTGTAACAACCCGGAAAATCAAAATCAATTTAATTTTTTTTATTTTGGCAATTTTAATGAATTTTGAATATTTAAAATGATTTAATTTAAATAATAACAACGAGAAATTTATTTTGAATAGAATTAGAATGTATAAATTTATTTGAATCGAAGTTAGAATATAAATATTTATTTTAATTATAAAAGGAATTGGAAATGGTGTGGTAGTTTGAAAATTCGATTTCGAATTTCAAATGAATGTACAGGATCCAAAATAAACTGGATTTTGGTGAAACCAAAAATATTAGAATCTATTTGAAAATATCTTTCCAACGAATATGAAAAATCCAAATTTCATAGCGGGAATAAAAAGTTATGTCCAATTGAAAATTCAGAATAGTCGCTATGGAATACAGCCCTTAAAAATGGAGATTTCGCAAACCACCTCCGTCTTCGACAAAACCGCTTTTGTTGGATCCGGGATGTTAAATTATTACAAGATTCCAAAATTCATAATTTTTGGAATTAATCTGTGAGCGTGGCAAAGGAAAACGTGTTTTGACAGTTTCAGTCAATTTGGATCGACCAGAAAATGACCATTTTTCAAATGATCTTCAAATTTGACGAAATTAGTTTTGTTAGGATCGTATCGTTAAAACAAAGTCAGAAATATTTTTTTTGGAATTTTTGGGATCTGTATGTGACTGTAGTACATTGAAATGTACGTTGAAATCAATTTTGAACGTTATACTAATTTATATTTTAAATTTGATAAAAACCGAACGTAACAGTCGAATTGGCTTATGAAACACATCCCATTGTGTTAGGAATGGGGGTATTTAGCTACGGGCGACAGTCGTTGGGTTTGATTTTGAATTCGAATGCAAAACAAGTATTATAAGAATTTAATAATAATATTTATATATTATATATACCCTCCATTTCACAACCCTAACCCTAAATTTCGTGAGCCGCCGCTGAAGTGATTTCGAACGGCTGAAATCTTCAATCGTTCATCTCAAAAATTCTTTCAATCCATAAAGTAATTTCGAAAATTGATACTGCGATTTTGTTTAGCTCCTCATGAACTTCATAATCAACGGTAGTGATGAATTTTCATCGACTGATTTGCTCAATTCTCGAGCTCGAATGGTTTCCATTCGCGCGGGTTTCTAGAGTGATTGGGGAAGGCGGAGCTGACAAGGTTCGGGCTGATGGTGGCGGAGGTGAAGGGCTTTCGAATGGTGATCGTTGATCAGGGCTTCTGGTCCCTTGGTGGCGTGCGATGGTGCAAAAAGGATAGGGCGATGGGTTTTGTTCAATACAGTAACGAAGAAGAAGGAAAGAGAGGAGGGGGCGGTAAAGTTTCACTGAACGTTGTTAAAGGAGGATTAAGGTAGTTTTTATTTTATTTTATTTTTAAAAATAAAATTAAAATTGGTTTTATAAATAAAATTAGAATTGGTTTTAAAAACAAAAAAAATAACATTGTTTTTAAAATATAAAAATAGTATTGTTTTTAAAGTATAAAGCATTGTTTTTAAATATATAGCTTGATTTTTAAAAATAAATAGCATTGCTTTAAAACGTGATTTTTGAAATGAAAAACATAGAAAAGACAAATCAGATTTTTAAAATATAAAACATTGAAATAAAAATGTGTTATTTTCTATATATAAAGCATTGTAATAAAAATATGATTTTTGTATATAAGAACAGTGTGAAAGGGATTGCGTTGGAATTTCGGACAAATCCAAACGGTTCAGAAATTCAGAAATGAAATGGAGGAGTGGAAACCTAAGGTGAGAACTCCCTCACTGAATTCTTTGTACAGTTATTTATTTTGTAACTACATAGATGAATTGCTCCCCGTCGTCCACAGACCATGGATGACTTGTTTGGTTGTGTGCTTGGATTGATTTGATTGTGTTGTGAAAATTGTTTGTGATGTGAAATGGACTGTATAAAATATTCATGTGTTGAAATAAAATATTTTATCGTTAAAAATATAATTTTTAACGTGTATTTGAATAAAATAAATATTCATGTACAAATCGGACGATTTATTTATGTACACACATTTGACTTATATGGATTGGGATGATAAAATTTTACACATCGCCCAACTGCACCAATAATAATCAATGTTTGTTGTTTGAAAACCCCACACGGGTATTGGGATGATATTGGACATATACTAATCCCAATATTTAGGTGTATGTCAATCGATTGGTTGACAGGCTGTTATAAGCGTTGATTATTCATATTTGACGCTTATGCAGTTGTGTAGTGCACTTTGAACGATGGTTGATTGTTTATTATTGTTGTTATGTACATGTGTTGTATGAAATTCATATAATCAACATTATATGGTAATTAACTGTGTCTGATTCCAGTTCAGAAAGAATGAATATTTTAAAATAACGATTATTTTAAAAAAATGAATATTTTAAAATAATATTCAATAAAAGATCAAAATCTGATTTTAATGTCCGATTTGGGATGGACACGAATATATTTAAATATATAAAGCCGTGTTGATTAGATTAACGCCATTTTTAAGTGAACGATATTTATATCGATTTTCTTCATTTTTATAATGAATATCGAAAAGGAATGGATTTCAAAATCTGATATTTTGGAAATATTATCATTTATATATTATAATGATAAGAAATATTCAATTTTGATTTAAAATTGAAAATGAAGTTGAAATCATTTTGAAACCGAATTTAAAACGATTTATAAAATACGTTTTAAATGGAAATCGACTAAATATATATAATATATATTATATATATTTAATGGCCTGAATAGAACGCGCCTCGCAGTGGCAGTTCGCGAATTTCGACCATTGACTTCGAACGGACATTACGGGAGATCCGACCGTCGGATTCTCCTAAAACCGGAACCATTGGGTTCGTATCGGAAAGATCTTTTCAACGAATATAAGGGATTTGAAATCTAACAGTTGGATTTGGAATTATGTCCATATCAAAATTGAAAAAAGGTCGCTGTAAGTGCGGTTCGATGACCGTTTATGGAAATCGACTGTACGGGCCTTGATAAAATTATTAAAAATCTCGATAATTTGTGTAAAATCATAATAAATGATTTGGAAAGAATTTGTATGAAAAAGTCCATATTTGATAAGATAAAAATATATTTTTATCAAAATGAACTAGGTATGAACTAGAATTATAAATCTAATATTTTTAAAATAAATACATTGGATTTGAAATGGTTTTAAAAATAACCGGAATTTCCAATATATGAATTGGAATGGATTTGAACCGAAATTATCATCAGAATATTTTGATATTAGATTCCGTGATTATACGGATATTGTGGAGGAATTTGGAAGATATATATATCGTTATTCCCAATATGATATTTGTTGGTTTCAGAATTTGATATTAAATATAAGCTGATATATTTTCTATTCAGATCCTTGTATTTAATATCAAATTGGATTTTGGGTTTGTCATGAATGGTGTCTTCATTAACACTGTTCTTAAACCTAGTTGAGAAAAGATATAAATATTTTTATTAAGATTTAATGAAGTTTACCAAATAATTAACATTTAATTGGAATTAAATTTAAATTGGTTTTTGGGTTTATCGTGAACGATGTTTTAAATAACACTTGTTCTTTAACCCGATTAACAATGGAATGTGAATTGGGTTTATTGTGAACTGTATTTTAACGACATTCGTTCTTTAACCCGATTTACAATGAAATGTGATGTGGAATTTATAAATCTTTTGTTAAGATTTAAAGGAGATTTTCCAAAGTAAAGTTTTCCAATTTAACATATTAAATTGGTATTGAATGGAATTCAATTTGGTAATAATCGAAGTGAGCTTCTGTAGAGAAAGACTATTAGTATATATGGAATTTAAAAGGCTTTGCCGTTATTCCATTTATATTATCGGTTAGATATGGAAGTTTATATCGATTATATATATATATATATATCAATTTGTTTTCCATGAAAATTACATTGTTAATGGAATGAGATTTTGGGTTTATTGTGAGCTGTGTTTTAAATGACATTAGTTCTTTAACCCAATTAAAGATAAGATTAATTTCTTAACTTTGAAGAAAATCATTAACTAATGATTTTTGGTGATTTAAAACTGAATTAGAGTTTTAATGAATCCTTAATTAGATTGAAATGTGAATCTGATAACTAAAATTATCAGATTCAAGAAATGATCGAGAATGGAGTATCACCAGTTTTGCTCCAAGCGATAGTTAAATCTTTAATTAGATTTGAATGTGAAATGGTAATTAATTTTACCGATAACACTGTGGTGTAAGATATGAAGTATTACGAGTTTTATTTCATGGGATGAATAGGTTGGGATTGGGAAATTAATCAAATGATTACTTCGGTAAGGTTCGCTAATCCCGACTAGTTTGGATAGACCTTAATTTGGTTTGAATTGATATCCAAAGGAAGATTAAAGACTAAATTTAAAGAATTTATCTTTGATAAAATTAATGGGAACCTTTCCCAAAGTATAAGAATATTTGAATGAAAGAATATTTTGAATTGGAATGGGGCGTATGTTGTGTTTTTATAACACTTGTTTATTATATACGCGAGTTATTCTGAAAGACCGGGTTTATCCCATTCTGAATAACTGAATCGGCGATGAGTCGACAATGAAGACAGTGGTTGAAGACCGGAGGTCTTCACATTATTTGGATGATTACTGATATCTTGATTGGGCTGTGCACCCAAGACAAGGTAATAAGTGGTGATCGTCCAGACGTACTTGGAGATAGACCGGATATGCGAGAGCCTCTCTCCTGTATTGGACACATGGGACGAGGAATAAGGTGCCTACGGTTTCATTCGAACCTAGAACGAACTTGTAAATGGACGGTGTGTCTGACACTGGATTTCATTCTGTGTGATTGATAGACATCGGTTGCATAGCGTGAATTGCCTATATGGCATGCTGAGATGCAAATGATCAAGGCTTCTGTTGAAAAGCAGTGTCTTGTGGTTGATGATCAAAGCACGGCTTTAATATAGCATAGCATTGTGTAGCGTTAATTCGTGAGCCTCACACCCCGGGTGAACCAGAAACGGGAGAGGACCTCAGGGAGGACATGCGTTTCCTTCTAGCTAGGAGTGGTATCTGGGTTTTGCATGCCCAGATGTTTTACTTATGTGGATGATGGATTGCGAGGCACCTCGGTTATATCGGCACTGCGGGGCCGATGGGTGGTATGGTCTTTATACAGACTAGATTGACGCCCCATAGGGCGGGGAAATGTAGTGTTCAGGCATTTTAATCCACTCTGTGTGGACCGGCCCTGACGATCCAAGGGTCACTCGATCTCTGATCCTGAGGGGCGGGCTAGAGCGTCAAGAAGCGGTAAGGACGATCCCTTGCCTTGGTTCACAGATGGAAATCCAATTTCCAATACGTCACATTTCGGTTTCGATTGTAGAGCCTAGTAAGGCGACATATTGGGATAGGGCATTATGCCGTCTATGATTGATACATTTATATTTGAAGTTGTTTTCATACACTTTACACTATAATAGTATCAAAATGATTTGTTTTAAACGTACCAAGCATGTTTAGCTATTATAAGGTAAAACTCTATCCTCCGGCTTGTGTTGCATTGTGTGATGGGACCTAAGTCTTATAATAGCTTCATTGTTCTTTATTTAGCATTACGCTGTTTGTTTTATGTACTAGTATTCTTGGGAGGAAACCCGTTCCGGGTTATACGGCGTGGTCCCTTGATTTATCGAACTTTAAAATAAAGATTAATAACTATTTTAGTTCTCACACCAGTCACATGACTGACCTGGAGTTTATTGTTTTAATCTAAACTCTGGGTGCCCCTATTTTCCACACGGGCAGCTAATAGTTTTGGTTTTGCAGATTTATATTCATAGGATCCTGGTTTACAGCTGGAATGATATTCGGAAAGCTCTGTATCCGTATATTCCTTTCAGTTATGTTTTGTATTATTTTCCACTGCATTATAATTTGTAAATCTATGATATTTATCAAATGTATATTATTTATTCATACTCTGTATATTCTTGTACTCTGATGTAAATTGTTGTAATATACAATGAAATGTTCTTCTGTTTGTGTTCTGATTCATCTTGTTCTCAATTCAATCCGGGCTTTCCTTCACGGGGAAGTTTGGGTCGTTATAACATCCCTGTTTTACTTTCCCAGTAGTAGGCTCGTTTCATATCCCGATACATTTTATTACCACCAGGATGAATAGTCAATCTGGAGTGATGACATTCTCTAAAACCTCATCTCTCAATCCATTTATGTCAGGAACAATCAGTCGTCCATTCTTATGAAGCCAACCATCTCGATCGACTTCGAAATCCTTGATCTCTTATGGATCTACTCTCATTTCTAATCTTCGAACAATTTCCATAAGGTAATCGTCTCGCTTCTGGCTTTCGTTGATCCTTTCGATGAGAGTCGACTTAATTGACAAGCTTGCTAACATCTCATGCTCTAACTCACAATGAGGTCTAAAATCAAATTCGTCCAAATACTCGAGACGTTTCCATTCCGAAAACATGGCTCCCAAACTCAAACCATTCCATTATCATCCATAATTGACTTTCATCCTGTCAATCTATCATCGTGTTGGATCATATATCGATTCACGACTAGTGTCACACCAATTCGGCTCTAACCACTCCTATATGAGTTCACAATCGAAGCACCATCCATTATTGAATTGTGTATCCATCATTTGAAGTCCATTTCAATCCAAACTTCATCAGCAAGCTCCAGACGCCAAAACAATGAAGCTCCCCAAAATTCACCACCACTAGGCCTTCCCTCATGGGTCGGTGCCGACCCATCATGGGTCGATGCCGACACATCATGGGTCGGTGCCGATCGATCTACTTAGCCAATTTTGGCTAAGTAGTTGGCTACTACCTATCCTTGTCTTAAGCTTGTCTTTGCAGTCTATTCCCTAATCATTTTGACGTTCATGTTGAGTATTCTGTTGGCCCATTCATATCTCTAGTAATCAGCCTTCGATCTATCATAATCCAACTGTGATTGACATGAAAATTCACATATGGCCTTAACTCATCATTCCTATGCCACACCATGAAGAATCGATGCCATCCGACCCTCAGTTATGGGTCGGTGCCAACCCATACACTCAGTATATTTTGCACCAAAATTTACGTGCTAAAATCCCATGTCTTCTAGAGCGCCTCTTCCAAGTTTCGTTTGAATCTGGTCATCTGAACCTTTGATATGCTCTATTCTTCAAACCTAAGATCTACGACAACCAATTCTAACAAACAAATCAAACAACGCAATCAATTCAATCAAAACAAACTTCAATTCAAACAACACTAAACATACAAACATGAACAATTCACAATTATAGCATAAATATATCATAAAAATAAGATCTAGCATGATTTGGATCAAAACATATGTATAAACATGATTAATCAAGCATAATTAATCTAACATCTATCTAGTTAATATGATCAAATTAGGTTTTTGTAAGGTTTCTAAAAAAGAATTAAACATATGTGATTAGATCTAAGGTGATTACAACATATATGAATGAAATTAACATAGATAACCCATACGACCCTCTGCTTCCATGTGAGAGATAACTATCACTCATCTAATCCCCCAATTTGATGTAAATCCAACGAGATCAGATTTAGACAGCACCGATAACCATCAAAATTAATGCTACTTAATGTGATCTAGCTTCCCTTGATGATGATATATCTTCTAGATGAAATACACTATGCATTGGTATGAAGAGAATGGAGAAATAAGGCTTTATGTTGAACCGGAGAATCACAAATGCCCAACCTAAAGTTTAGAATGAAGAGTGTAACCTAGGGGTGGGTGTGGTTCGGTCTGGTGCGGTTTGGAATTCAAACCGCTTCTGTACCGCATCAAACGGTTGATCAAAAATACAAACCATTATACTAACTGTTGAAACAGTTCAGTTTTAGTTTGGTTTTTTGTAATACGGTTCTGTTTTGGTTCGATCCGGTTTGAACCTGTATTAAATATGAAATAAGAGAATTACTTCCATCAACAATCAATTTACAATTGTGTAACATTGTTACTTAAAGGTTAAAACACACAGTGTTATCCTGAATTGAAATATTAGTTTCTAACTGTATGAATACTTCAATTTTACATTTAATGAAAAGTAAAATTGTTTAGTACATTAACCAACCATCAACATTAATCAATGCATAAACATTACATAAAATAACTCAAATAAGATTATAATTAGCATTATTCAAAAAAAAATGATATGAAAACTATTATACTGAAACGATGCATTTTTTTCCTTTGTGATAACGATTATTATTAATATAAGAACAACGTATGCTGAAAGTAAAATATACATCGTTATAATAAAAAAATTAGATAGGAATTAGTTATATTTTTATTATAAGAATATTGGTGCAGTGTTCGGTTAAGTTTAATACGGTTGGGTCAACAGTTCAAACCGCAATCGAACTGTATCATTGTGGGTCGGTTCGGTTTGGGGCATTTGCTTTAGAGAGAGGATTCAGTTCGGTTTCCACACCGTTTTTATGGTCCGGTCTGGGCGGTTTTCGTTTGCGGTGCGTTTTATGTCCACCCCTCGAATAACCTAGTTCTCTCCCCAAGTCTCCGTATTTATTTCCGTAGGTCATAGGTCTAATGGGCTTGGCTAATTAGCCCATTAGCTGCTGGCCGGTCTGCCTAACAGTAGTTGAAACTTAAAATAGCGATTCCTCTTGAACCGATGAAACAAATCCTTCATGTGACCACTCTATAGAACGTAAACAACCATTCCGATCCAATAAGAATGATTTCATCACCTAATTCGACCTCAATCAAAGTTATAGCCTAAACAATAAACTCAAGGGAAAAATGTTCATACTTGAATTCAGTAAAAATCTTGGACATGTCTCACATCCCCACGAACAACATATTAAACTTTGATAATGATCTGACCACTATAAAATAAAGTATATTTATTTTACGATCGGTCGATACGTAAAATACAGGTCATTATAGATTATGTTGTTTTTTTATGAGACAGTTGTGGTATTTATGGTCTATGATGTAACAACACTTTTATTCTACTTTAAGTAAAATTTTAAGTTCTACTGTGATTTTCATATGCTGTCTTGTGAATTTTAGTCTTTGTGATGTTATTTTATACCTATATGCTTCACATTTCTTAACGAAGTCCTCATATGGCTAATGTTAAAAAATCTGGGGTATTACATTTAACATTAGAGCCTAAGGTTACAAAGTAAGTAAAAAGTTCATGTTTTTAAAAGAAAAAGTCTTTTAAAAGTTTTTTCAAAATAAAAGGTAGTTTTTGAAAAACATCCCCACGAGTCAATTATAACATTCCCTTGATTCCATTCTTGAATCCTTCTCTCTTTTCCATTCGCAGCGTGTTCGGGGATCACAATTTTCCTGAGGGTATCCCCATTCCGACTTGTTTCCGTAGGTACGTGGAAACTGCGGCACCAACTAAAGTGCAAGATAATTCCCAAGCTCCCACTCCAGTCGTGGTGGATCCTCCTAACCTACCACCAATGGCTGATTTCTCTAAGCTTTGCAAAGATTTCACTGCTCTTAGCGGCCACACCTTCCTTGGTTTAGAGACTTTTGTTGAGGCACGCGCTTGGCTCAGGAATAACGAGCGCATATTTGGACTTTTGGAGCTTAATGATAGGAGGAGAGTTCAGTTGGTTGCAAGGCAATCAAAGGATAAGGAATTGTATTGGTGGGAGATGGCTGAGGTAGAGCGTGGTTTTGAGACTTGGAAAAAATTTATGGAGAAGTTTGGAAGGAAGTTTCTTTCTCAAGCGGAAGAGGGCATGCAATTGGAGAAATTTCTAGTACTGAGACAGGGTGATATTTCCATGAAGGAATATGTTTATCAATTTAATGAGCTTGCTAGGTTTGGAATGGACTTGGTGAATACGACTCATAATAAGGCTACGAGGTTTGCTAAGGGTTTGAATCAACCCCTATAGGGACTTGCTATGACTCATATCCCAATGGGTGCTACGTTTGAGAATCTTGTTGAGATGCCGCTTATGCATGAGGAATGAATATGTAATACCAAGGAAAGTAAAGTTGAGGTGACTAAGGATAATTTTGAGAAGAAGAAATGGTGTCCAAAGAAGGTTAATAAGAGGAAGGGTGAGAAGCCAAAGAAATCTTAGATAAAGAAGGATGTTGAATTCCATAGATGTGTCAGGATGGGCCATTTTGTAAGGGACTACAAGAAGACTGCTAAGAAAGGAAGCTTCTTTAATTGTGGACAATCGAGTAATTACAGTAAGCAGTGTCTCATATGTAATGGAAAGTCTTTATTAGACAGAGTATATCTTAGTAGGGAGCACCAGTCTTTTTTGTTACTAAGGTAAATGGCTCTCTCCTTTATGTGCGGATTATAGAGAATTAAACAAGCTCACGAAGAAGAATTGACACTCACTCCCTCGAATAGACGATTTATTTGATCAGTTGGTAGGTGCATTCATTTTATCTCAGTTAGATTTGGCGACTAGATTTCATCAACTGACAGATGATAGTGTGGATAAGACTTCTTTTAGGACTCCAAATGGATTTTCTTGAGTGGTTGGTTATGCCTTTTGGGCTAACTAAAACACAGACATATTTTGTTGATTTGATGAGTTAGGTTTTTTCAAAGTTCCTAAATAAGTTTGTGGTAGTATTTGTGGATGACATCATGATATTCTCAAAAGATGAGGATGAGCATGCTTTGCATTTGGGTGAGGTTCTCCGTACTCTTCGTGTCCACCAATTGAAGGCAAAAATCTTAAAGTGCCACTTTTGACGTAAGGAAGTGAGATTCTTAGGGCATGTAATTTTGGGAGATGGTACTGCTAAATTGTTTGTTGTGCAATACTAGAAGGCCCCTAAGAATGCGACTGATGTGAAGAGCTTTCTAGGTTTGGCGGGGTTTTATCGGAAATTTATTAAGGACTTTGCATGGATTTCGGTTTCGCTTACCTGCCTTACTAAGAAAAACTTGGTGTTCACATGGGACATGGATTACAAGGAATCCTTTATGAGATTGAAAAAGGCACTTACGACTGCTCCAGTGTTGATCTCCCAGATGGATCTATGATGTTTACAGTATATACAGGTGCTTGAGGTATAAGATTGGGCGCAGTCCAAATGCAGAAGGGTAAGGTTGTCTGTTATGGGAGCAGACAACTAAGGGTACATGAGAAAATTATCCTACCCATGATTTAGAGCTAGCAACTATTGTTTTTTCCCTTAAGTCTCATAGGCATTACTTGTTGGGCGAGATGTTTGAATTGTACACTAATCATAAGCCTCTCAAGTATTTATTCTCATAAAAGGTTCTTAACTTGAGGCAGCAACGTTGGATGGAGTTTCTAACATCCTACGATTTTGAGATTTCTTATACCCTAAGGAAGGGGAATATTGTGGCGAATGCTCTTAGTAGGTAGAGGATGACATTGAGCCTATTATTCGTAGAGTGGCAAAGTTTGGAGTTTATCTCTTCATTTGATTTCAGGCCATCTACTATTATGCACCAAGATTATTTACATCGCTTGAGGTGCAACCTACTCTATTGGAATGGTTTGGATGCAGTCAGCATAATGATCAGAAGCTAGCCGATATTTTTGACCGACTAGGTAGAGGCGAGACCTCTAGGAACCTTTCTAGATATTCAGTTGACGAGAGAGGGTGCCTACGCTGTGATGGTAGGTTATGTGAACCCCACACGAGAGATGTGACGAGTGCTTTATTATTGGAGGCCCATCACTCTCGGATGGCCATCATCCTAGAGGAGATAAGATGTATAGGGATATAAAGAGGGTCGTTTATTGGAAAGGGATGAAGAAAGACATGGCAGATTTTATGGTAAGATGCACATCATGTCAGAGAGTTGAGGTTGAGCAAAGGAAGCCAGATGGATTATTCCATCCCCTAGGTGTTCACAATGAAAAAGGGAGAGTGAGCTTCTTAATGGATTTCATAGATGGTTTGCCTAGATTGAGGAAAAGCAATACCAGCACTTGGGTAATCATGGATAGATTAACCAAAAGAACTCATTTCATCCCGGTTAGGAATAAGAGGATCGCAGCTAGGTTTGCTTCGATATATTTGAGGGAGATCATGCGACTTCACGGAGGTTCCACGAGTATCATTAGTGACAGAGACTCCATCTTTACCATCGAGTTTTGGAGGAGCCTGCAAGAGGCATTAGAGACACTGTTGAGACTTAGTACTGCATACCACCCTCAGACAAATGGACAGACCAAGAGGGTTAATCAGATTCTTGAGGATTTATTACAGTTGTGCATTTTTGACTTCGAAGGGAGTTAGGAGGAGCATCTTCCCTTAGTTGAGTTTGCATATAACAACAGCTATCGGACGAGTACTGAAATGACACTTTTCAAAGCTTTGTATGGACAGCCCTGTAGATCACCATCTTGTTGGTGAGAGACTACATATGGACTTCTTCTTGGACCAGAGCTGATCAGGGAAACCTCACACAATATCAACTTCATTCGAAAAAGGATGAAGGCAGCTTAAGACAGACGGAAATTTTATGCGGACAGATGAAGATCAGATCTTGAGTTCAATGTGGGGGATACAGTTTTCATTAAAGTATTTCCCCTTAGGAACGTGGTATGGTTTGGCTCAGTTGGGAAATTAGCACCAAAGTTTTTTGGGCCATTTCCGATAGCAGAGAGGATATGCCATATGGCCTATAGGGTTCGGCTACCAGAGAGGCTATCAGGGGTTCGCAATGTATTTCATGCCTCTCACTTGAGGAAACGTCTATATGATTCTACAGTAGTAGTGGAGCCGAGTAATTTAGAGGAGGTTAAGATCGAGAAGAAGGCTTTTATCAGACGAGTAACTACACGGATTCTAGATTCAGAAATAAAGAGGTTAAGGAATAAGGAGATTTGGCTCATCAAGGTTCAGTAGGGAGGGCATAGCAGCGAAGCAACATAGAAACCAGAGGAGATGATTTGTGCATCATTTCCATTCCTTTTTGACAGTATGCTCTCAAACCTTTCTTAGTTTTGAATTTGAACCTTATCAATTTCCTATCCTTTGAATTAGTGTGTCTTACGAAAGCCTATGGATGGAAGGACATAGTTTAAACATGTTATTATGACATGTTATGTTTGATGGACTCATGTGGATGCAAGTGTTTGCTAGTGGATGCAATGGAGGCATATACACACACTAGGCAATAATTAGTGATCGACAACTAGGACACTAACATAATTGCATATGGATGTGTGTGTACTTTTTCACTTTTAAATTATGGTTGAAAAATCGGTGGTTATCAAATGGATGTTGCTTTTTAATGATGGTTATAGCATTCATATAGAATTATATGTGACATTAGGATTCTCTTGAGTACATTTTGGATGCATGGCACTGACATAAACTGCATAAAAGGAGGCCGACCGAATCGGTAGATTGCCTAATTTCTTGCATTAGTTAGAGACATATAAACTACAGTATGGCATATGTTCATGAAAAGCATTAGAAATCCTAAGGACAATGGATGTCTGTGATTGGTGGATGAGCATATGGTGTGAAAATATTTATGACATTCTTCTAGCTTAGAGATTTCGAGGACGAAATCCTTTAAGGAAGGGAGAATGTAACAACCCAAAATTTTTATAAAGCAATTCAAGTAAAAGATTAATGAAATGAATTTTAATCAAAAAAATATTGAGAAATGGGTAACGGGGGTTACGCCATTGGGTCCGTTACGAAATTCTGGCTAAGATAGATATTTGGTTTGCTAAAATCGAACACAAAATGAAGAAGATATGAAAGAAAGAAGTTTGAAATTCAAATTTCAAATTCGAATGAACAATGAATTACTTAACAGTTGAAATCAATTGGAAATCACGTTAAATGGGGAGACCCAGTCTTTAGCTGGGTCGACTCGGGGGTCGACCCAAACCCCAAGTGGGTCGACCTATCTAGGAAACGTGCGCAACATGGTGCGCACATTTCTTGTGCGATTCGGTGGACTTCAGGTTCTTTTTTCTGGAGACTTTCTCTGATCTGATGGTCTAAGTTTTTAACCTAAAATCTAGCGGTCCTAAATCCCATAGCTTTATTATAAATATGGTTCCAGACCTAAATCCTACTCCCTAATTCCTATTCCATTTCCTTTATTCTTGTCGCACATTACATAATTTTCTCCTCAAATATTTTAATGGAATTCTCAGGCTTGGGTTTACAAACATCTTTGGAGAGTATTTATATAGAGAGATTTCCTACTAGTGATTATTTGGATTTTCATAAAATTATGAGTACTTTTGTTAGTTACAAGATTAAATATAAACTAGGGTTTATTTTGACAGTATAATAGTCGTAGATTTCTTCAGATTTCTGTTTCTTTCTGCCAGTAGTCTATGAATATCTGAATATTGCTTCTATCCTTTCTTCTGCTAATTTTAGCAATCTGTTCTATTATTGTAATTTTATTTAGTTCATCTTTATCTCTTTTTCTTCGTATATGATTATATTTATAGTTCAAATTCAACCCTATTTTATTTCACATTTGTTCTTATTTATCTGAGCTTAGGCCATGCGAGAGCCTAGGCCATTGTCCTTTTTGTTTTTACATTGAGTTTAGGCTTTCAAAGAGCCTAAACCATTATTCCTTTTTGTTTATGCATAGTCTAGGTTAAAAATATGAATTTGACAATAAGAGCACAATTGGAGAAAAATATTAATTTTGTATAAAAAGGAAAATTTTGGGACTTTTGGAATTATGCAATTGAATTGTAAACTTGATAAACTGAATAAATGGCATTTGGTCAGACACTAAATGGCAGGAATTTGGTTGTACAATGAATTTAAATAAAAATGATGTTTATAGACAACCTGTAAATTGAAGTTTAAATATAACCTATATTATGACAAAGAGTTACTTGAAGAATGTAGGCTTATTAATAAACTTAAGTTTTGCGTTAATTTTAAAATAAACAAATTAATAAGCATGGGTATTAGTGGTCCGTTCTAGCAGCATAAGCTGATTATGGAGAATAAGGGGCCTATTAATAAAATGTGTAGTAGGAGTCCGTTCCGGCAGCGACAACTAGTTAGGGAAAATAAGGGGCTCGTAGTAGTGGTCTGTTCCAGCAGTAGGGGTAGGTTGATTAGGGAAAATAGGAGGCTAGTTAAAATAATTAATTTATAATGATCTAGGGGTTTATTGCAATTTTACGGGGTCGGGGTAGTTAGGTTGTCAAAAATAATTCTATGGTGGTCTTGGCACTAGTAAATTAAATTTGGGCTAAGTCTAGGGGTGACTTATGTCACATTGCATTTTTTGATTAGGGATCTGTATCAGTCCGTATTCCTTTTTATCATGCTACACCGAGGTCTCACGAGGAGGCGAAGGCACACTTATACTGTTGTAGGTAGTGTGGGGTCCAAAAGAGGTCGGTACAGGCTCATTACGGTGGGGGCAGTGAACGTGCATCTCACCGATTAGGGAAAATAAGACGTTGTGATGCCTGTGATTTACGCTATGTCCTTACAGCTGATGGACTAGGTTTGATAAACCCGAGACCATGGTCGACATAGGTTATCACGATTTTGGTTTAGGAGTCGGTAGATGGGTAGAACTAGGTTATATCATAATTGTGAGTTGCAGCAAATGGTCTAGAAATCGAATGATTTGACAATCTACTATAATCTTGCCTATTTTCTTGTTATTATTTACTGTATTGAGCTTCAAATTATTATTCTATCTAGATTGTCTCTTTTATCACTCATGCTAGTAATTACTGCACTCACGAGGCTTTATGTCTAACTAGTTTTCTTTCTCTCTTCAGCTGACAGAGCTTTCGTCCAGCTTGGCCCATTGAAGGTTCTCATTCGTCTTATTCTCTATGTTTACATGTAATTTTCCACATTTAGTTTATTTTTTGTACTTGATTCTTAGAGGGATTATTTTATTTTGGTACTTAGATTATGTTGTTTTTTATGAGACTATTATGGTTTTATGATCTATGATGTAACAACAATTTAATCTGCTTTAAGTAAAATTTTAAGTTCCATTGTGATTTTCATATGTTTTCTTGTAAATTTTTGTAACATCCTGCATTTTTAACTAAATAATAAAATAAAATTTGAAAAGATTTTAGAATTGGCTCCTGGAATTAGCATCATTGCGTCCGTGGAGATTTTTTGATCAACTTAAACCTTGGTTTACAGAAAATGGATTTAAGATGAAAAAGATACCTTTAAATGAAATATTACAACAAACGTGAAAAGTAGATATAAGAAGAAAACTAAAAAGAACAATGACCACCATTGTTTCTAGTCTTGTTAACAGAAGCCTATGTAGTCCAGTTGGTAGAGATAGGTTCTCCTAAGTGAGTGGTGTAAGTTCGAGTCCCGCTAGCGCTATATTTTTATTTTAGAGAGACGGTTAAAGAAATGCATATTCTAAGAGGAAAATATGTATAAATGAAAATATAAGGAAAATTATACATAAAGGTAAGTATAAAAATATATGTATACATGCATATGTAAATATATGTGTACGTGTATGCAAAAAAAATATGAAAGAGAAATCCAATATAAACCTGCAATCAATGAAAATAGGTAAGAAATAAATGAAGGCATAATGCCATTTGAATTTTGAAAAAGAAATAAAAGTTATGTGTGTGTGTATATATATATATATATGTGTGTGTGTGTTTGTGTATGTGTGTGTGTGTGTGTGTGTAAATTCAAATGTTGAGATAAAAAGTGCAATTTTAGAGCAGAAAGCAATGAATGCACAATAAATGAAAAAATGGACAAGAAATTAGCTGCATTTGAAAATAGAATGCATTAAAGTGAATAAAACAACTACTTGATAGCGTTATTAATTGCATTAATTAAGAAGCTATTAACATACAAGGAATTGAAAGGTTGTATGCGTATATACACGCACAAATTCGAAATTCAAACTTAAAGATAAGTTATAACTGGAATATTATAAAACAGATAATTATATTAAGTAATAAATTAAGGTTATTAATTGATGTTAAAACCAGAAATCAAAACGAAGCAGAAAACTCGTCTGGCCCCAAGATCGGTCGACCACTGTCTTACATGGGTCGACCCATGTGTCGACCCGGGGGTCAACCCACCTTTAAGGTGGGTCGACACAGGGGTCGACCCAATCGGGTCAAATCTAATTTTTTTTTTTTAGATGATGTGTTTTCCTGGAATAAATGGTTCATATTTTATTTGGTCAATTCTGATGGATCAGGATTTCTTTTACACCTATAAATAGACTAGTAGGGTCTAGCTTTAAACTCACATTTTCTAAGATGACGCCGAGGCCGTGCCAATTTCTTTTCTCTTCAAACCTTTTTAGAAATTAGAAAAATTAGTTTTAGGAAATTTTGATTCAAGAATTGGAGGTAATTAAAGAATGTATATCTACAACATAGTGTTCAATATTTTGATCAACGTGAGGTAAGTTCTTGAATTGATTTATTTAGATTTCTCTTCCTCTTTCCCTCTTCTTTTAGTATCAGATTTATAAATCCGTGGTTGTTTAATATTAGATTCAATTAGGAAGACCACAAAATAACATATCTGGATCAGATTCAAGGATTGGAAAGCTGTGAGGTAAGTAGATTTAGAATCATACCTTTTACAAAACGATATATTTACCATTTACGTTCACCGTTATTCTTAACATGCTAAGTAACTGTGAATTATGGTAATAGCAATAAGAATGATTCTTTGAAATGTTAAGAATATACTATTGTGCAAGTCCATGCTATTAATCTTCTATTTAGACTAAAAAATTACTGTAATGTTGGAATTGTGGTAGGGTACTCCGTGGTGGTCCTCTGTTGCGGTACACGCTCAGGATGTACTCGTTGAGGTGGAGGTCTGCGCAATACCACCCAGTGGGTATACCTTGACTGCAACAGCAAAGTTGGCAGTCATAAGGCTGTGGCGGATGGCGTTGGGTGATTCGGCGATTGGCCTCGGAAGCGGTTGGTCAGGACCAAATTAAGGATAGTAATCGTCGGGTACCTATCATCGGCATTAATGGGATGTAGAAAGACTAGAGATAAACCAAGAGACCATCGATCTTTCACTATTGAGACGCTAGATGAGGGACACACCAAATTGGATGATAGATTGTTTGCTAGGGGCATGTCACTTAGCTCTTGATGTAGTCTTTCACTAGTTGAGGGTAGGGCCTGGGTGGAGCCATGGCCATCGTGAAAAAGCAGACATACTTGGAAATATGTACTATAGGCCCTTTGAGCGGACCTATACGAATATAGAAAACTCCTAATCGAGTTCCGTGCACTGGATGCAGCCCTGTTACGGTTGTCCGAGTACAGTAGACAATACGTACATATGAGTGTCTAGGTACGTGCACCGGGTGATGTATCATAGACATTTGGGCATTACTCCGTACGCTTGCATGGCATAGCGATAATGGTTCTATGCGGTAATGTGGCGTTATGATTTGGATTTCGATACGTCGTTAGGCGTAGCATACACTTCCATAACATGACGGTGGAGATCGTGCGAGGAGTGTACTATAGAAAGTACTTTTATATGTTGGGGGTAGTTACATATATACTATGTTAGGTTAATCTACTAGGACATAGATGGGTACGACGTGAGTATAAAGCCTTGAGTGTTGTTAAACTAAACAACCTAATAAATAAGAAAACATAACTAAATGGTATATGTAGGGGTATTTCAGAATGTATAATTTGTCCAATCACCGGAACTTTTGTGTTCTGACCCCCACCTCATAACACACTCACATGCTAGGTTTGTGGCAGAGATAGGATAACTTTGGATACTGGTTAGACAATATTATTACTTCGGTAAGGCTATATTTGATTATATTATATTTCATCCATTTTGATGTGTGATGTTTACTGAGCTCTGATATAGTTATTATCTCTGTCTTTTCTACAGGATATCAAACGAGCCGACTCGAGCTTTGGTAGATTGGGAGTTTTGAAAAAAAATCATTCTGCCGGAATTCGGGTGGTTACATCTAGTATCAGATCTTAGGTTTAGGATTCCTGTATAGATAGCGAGTGAACGTATTTGTATTTTTTGAGAAATATAAATATATCATATATAGACCTAGATCCACAAAAGAATCCACTAAATAGGAAGAGAGGCCTACGAATAGAATTTGGATAGCAGTTGCGTACACTAAGGAAACAGTTATGGGAATTTAAGAATAAGAGATCCTTAGGAGGTTTGGGTGAAAAGTGTACAATGTGTTTTGTGATAAAGAAAGATGGATCCCACATTTAGTATCTGAAATGATAGTGTTTCAGTTAGTGGGTTTGGCACTAGAATCTTATAAATTAGGAAAGAAAATGGATTAGGAATGTGTATATATATATATATATATATATATATATATATATATATGTATGTATGTATGTATTTGAGAGAAATGACTTTGTGGGAATAATTTAGAGATGTCTAAGTAAGTTAGAAACCCACTTCAAGTCTAGTCTCACTGTTAACTTTTAAGAACTTTAAATTTTAACAGCTTTTAGGTGATAGTTTACTGTGTTTTTCAAGTTTTGACCTTAAAAGATTACAATTTAAAAATATGTACTGGTTAAATTGTGTAGAAACAATTTTTGAAATAAAAAAAGATATTTTTGACGTTTGTAAAAAAATATGTAAGTAACATATTTGAAAGGTACATAATGGATTTTGGGGAAATTGGGGTATATTTTGGAAATGATGATTTCTTATGAAAATTTTATTAAAATTCAATTCTTTCAAAACAATATGTACATTAAAGAGGATGTATAGCTTGCTAGTTTTAAAGTATGAAGAATTAAATAGCAAAACATAAAAAGATTGTATTTTGTAAAAAACTAAACTTTTAGCTAAGGAAAATTTTGAAAATCTCTATTCTTTTGACAATGATTTTTGACATTAGTTTTGACATAAATTTTGGTGGGTGAAAAATGTAAGTTATATAAGTTTAGAATAGAGTAGATGTTTGCACCAAGTTGCAAGTAATTAAACCAGTGCAGTAATAATGAGTGGTTACAAAATTAGTCGAGAAATAGTTGCCCTTGTGTACTCCAATTTTTATGATTTGAAAAAAAAATGTGTTTTTTTTATGAGATGTCATTTTCGTGGTTTGGTAGAAGTAAATTTTAATGAAAAAGAAGAAAACTTTTGAAGATTTTAATTTTTGGAAGGAAAATGAATGATGAGGCCAAACCGTGTTTTTAAATCATGGAGTAAGTAAGGATTATTACCTAGGAAAGGCAAGGAATATTTTGAGGCTATAAAGTGGATAGCGAGAACTGTTTTGGAATAACAGTGAATTCCTGTAGAGTGCATAAGCACTACCGATCCTAATTTGTTGCTTGGAAAAGACTGTTAATACACAGCAAGGACTAGTTGTGACTGCTGGATGGTAGAGGGCAAGCAAGTTGTTTAGATCCGGTGGTTTGGACTTTTCTTTGTTAAATGGGACGTGGTCTTAGGATTCTTATCCCATTATAGTAGCTGTATAGCGTGTTTGTTTTCCTATTTTTGTTTTGAAAGAATTAGAAGGCATATTTACGATTAAATTTAGAATGATGGATTAAGTTAAATAAGCTAAGGAAAAAGGTAATGACACAACTAAAAGAAAACAAACAAAGATGACAAACGCAAAAGGAAAGCAACAAATATGATAATTGAGAAAAGCAGAGAATTCCGAGAAATAGAAATAAATTGCATTTTTTCAAAGTAAGTTGGAAAAGAAAATTTTCTTATGAAAATTGTGCTTGGGTAGGAAGATAGGAATAAGTTGCACAAAAATCCAAGTACAATTAGGAAAGGTACACAAAAGAAAAATGAAGATGTGAAGATTTATGTTTTCCACTTTTTTGTAACATAAGAAATGGAATTTAGAAAATTAGACTTTTCTAAATTTCGCAAATTTAAAGTTGATTAGTAGGGTTTTGGATGTAAAAATTTGATGAACTACGCTCTTTCTATGCAACAGTGTGGGAAATTTTGGATGAAAAAGTATTTTGATTCTTAAAATATTGCATTCATATAGAAATTGCCAGTATATTTAGGATGAGTGCATCGTATTTTCAAAAGAAAATCAAGAAAATTTGCATTCATATAGGAGGTATCGCTTAGGTATTCATTCCGTTCATGTATTATTATGTTGTATTACACTTTGCACAAGTGCACAAATGGTTGTGAAATTGAATGTACACATAATGATTATGAATTATGCAAGGAATTACTTAATTTCAGCCTTACAAAATTTCGAGGAAGAAATTTCCTAAGGGGTAGGAGAATGTAACACCCCGCATTTTTAATTAAATAATAAAATAAAATTTGAAAAGATTTCAGAATTGGGCCACGGAATTAGCATCATTGCGTCTGTGGAGATTTTCTGATCAACTTAGAACCTATGGTTTGTAGAAAATGGATCTAAAATGAAAAAAATATCTTTAAATGAAATATTACAACAAACGTGAAAAGAAGATATAAGAAGAACATTGAAAAGAACAAGGACCACCATTATTTTTAGCCTTGTTAAAAGAAGCATATGTAGTCTGGTTAGTAGAGATAGGTCTCTTCCAAGTGAGTGGTGCAAGTTCGAGTCTTGCTGGTGCCAAAATTTTATTTTAAAGGGACGGTTAAAGAAATGCATATACTAAGAGGAAAATACGTATAAATGCACATATAAGGAAAATTATACATAAAGGTGAGTATAAAAATCTATGTATACATATATATGTGTATGTGTGTGCAAATATATATATATATATATATATATATATATATATATATATGAAAGAGGAATCCAATATAAACCTGCAATCAATGAAAGTAGGTAAGAAATAAATGACGACAGAACATCGTTTGAATTTCGAAAAAGAAATAAAAGTTGCGTGTGTGTGTGTGTATATGTATATGTATGTATATAAACTCAAATGTTGAGATAAAAAGTGCAAGTTAAGAGCAGAAAGTAATAAATGAAAAAAATGAACAAGAAATTAGCTGCCTTTGAAAATAGAATGCATTAAAGGGAATAAAACAACTAATTGATAGCGTTATTAATTGCATTAATCAAGCAGCTATTAACGGACAGGGAACTGAAAGGTTGTACGCTTATATGCACACACATAAATTCGAAATTCAAACTTAAAGATAAGTTATAACAAGAATATTATAAAATAGATAATTATATTAAGTAAGAAATTAACGTTATTAATTGACTTTAAAGCCAAAAATCAAAACGGAGCAGAAAACTCATTTGGACCCAGGATGGGTCGACCTTTATCTTACACGGGTCGACCCACCTTTAAGGTGGGTCGACACAGGGGTCAACCCACTCAGGTCAGATCTATTATTTAGATGCCGTGTTTTTCTAGAATAAACATTTTGGATTTTATTTGGTTAAATTCGATGGATTATGATTTCTTACACACCTATAAATAGACTAGTAGTACCTAGCTTTAAACTCATATTTTTAGAGACGATGTCGAGGCCCTGCCATTTTCTTTTCTCTTCAAACCTTTTCAGAAATAAGAAAAATTAGTTTTAGGAAATTCTAATTCAAGATTAGGTGTTAAGAATTTTTATCAACGTGAGGTAATTTCTCGATTCTGATTTATTAATGTTTCTCTTCCTCTTTCCCTCTTCTTTTATTATCAGATTTGTAAATCTGTGGTTGTTTAATATTAGATTCAGTTAGGAAGACCACGGAATAACAAATTTGGATCAGATTCAAGGATTGGAAAGCTGTCAGATGAGTGGATTTAGAGTTATACCTTTTGAATAATGGTATATTTACCGTTTACGTTCCACGCTATTCTTAACATGCTAAATAATTGTGAATTATGGTAATGGCTATAAGACTGATTCTCTATAAATATATAATTGTACAAGTCCATTCTTTTAATCTTCTATTTAGAGTAAAAAATTAATGTAATGATGGAATTGTGGAATTTACAATAAAAGTGAATATGTTATTGAAAACGATGTTAATGACAAATTAAATATTGTAAATCAAACTACAGTGAAATTAGGAATAATGAAAAAAAAAGATATGCCTAATTTGTATGGAAAATTTACAGTGATAGAAAAATTGTAGATAACTGCACTAAGACACGAGGTTAAGTTCAACTTATGGTAGATGCCTGCCCGGAACTGCCCGCCAAATCCAGCACCCACAAGTAGTCAGCTTAATGTTAGAGGTCTGGTGCATAAACAAATATAAAAATGTATGATACAACATGCAATAAATAAATAAATAAATAAATAAATGGTACATGTGAAAATAAACAAGACGTAAAGAAAGAGATGTTACAACAGTAAAAGTGTGGTTAATGTTAAAGAACCAAGGAAAATGTGATGAACGGGGAATATAACTTATTATAATTAATTTTGAGAATAAGCATGTAATATAATAGGTAGGATTGTCCTAGGTACAAGTGGAAATTCTAACATAAGTTATGATAAATGAAAAAGGAACTTATTAATAAACCTTAGTTAAGGGAACTAAGTTAATAAGTAAATAACAACAACAGGTTGTGATAACGAAGTCAGCATTAAATAAGAAAGAACGAAGTAGGCTTATTATAAATAGACTTATAAATGGAAAATATGGACGCTAATAAAGGAAATCAATAATAAGTGGAAGTCCGCTCCGGTGGCATAGGACTGAATAAAGTAAATAAACAGTCAATTGTATGCTAATAGATCTAGTAACTTGAGATAACAATGAAAAAGGGAACAATCGTGTTAATCAACAACATGGTGAGATATGACAAGTGTGGGTTTAATAACACATCTGCATGGTGCGCTTGAAATAGTCTGCATGTACGAAGGTAAAGAACCCAACGGGGTAGATCATCATGGTGTTTGGAGGCACGAGAGGAGCACGTCCATCTGATTATTCTACGTGATTGCTCAGTGGGACTGGAGGGAAGCACATGACATCCAAGGAACGTGGTAGGGTACTCCGTGGTGGTCCTCAATTGTGGTACACGCTCAAGATGTACTTGCAGAGGTGGGGGTCTGCGCAATACCACCCAGTGAGTATACCTTGACTACAATAGTAGAGTTGGCAGCCAAAAGGCTATAGCGGATGGCGTTGAGTGATTAGGTGATTGGCCTCAGAAGAGGTTCGTCATGACCAAACTAATGATAGTAATCGTCGGGTGCCTGTCATTAGTAGTCAGTGGGATGCGGAAACTAGAGCTAAACCAAGAAACCATTAATCTTTCACTATCGAGACGATGGTTGAGGGATACGCCAAATTGTATGATAGATTGTTTGTTAGGGGAATGTCACTTAGCTTTTGATGTGGTCTTTCACTAGTTGAGGGTGGGGCCAAGGTGGGGCCATAGCCACCATGAAAAGGCAGACCATACTTGGATATATATACTATAGGTCCTTTGAGCGGACCTATACAAATATAGAAAGCTCCCGATCGAGTTCCGTGCATTGGATGCAGCCCTATTACAGGACTCCGAGTACAGTAGACAATACGTACATGTGAGTGTCTAGGTACGCGCACCGGGTGATGTATCGTAGACGTTAGGACATTACTCCATACGCTTGCGTGGCATGGCGATGATGGTTCTATGCGGTAACGTGGTGTTATGATTTGAATTTCCGTACGTTGTTCGGCGTAGCATATGCTTTCGTAGCATGACGGTGGAGACCGTGCGAGGAGGGTACTATGGGAAGTACATTGATATGTTGGGGGTAGTTACATGTATACTATGTTAGGTTAATATGCTAGGACATAGATGGGTATGACGTGAGTATAAAGCCTTGAGTGCTGTTAAACTAAACAACCTAATAAATAAGAAAACATAACTAAATGGTATATGTAGGGTTATTTCAGAATGTATAATTTGTCCAGTCACTAGAACTTTTTTGTTCTAACCCCTCCTCATAACACACTCGCAGGTTAGGTTTGTGGTAGAGATAGGATAGCTTTGGATACCGGTTTGACAGTATTATTACTTTGGTAAGGCTATATTTGATTATATTATATTTTATCCATTCCGCTGTGAGATATTTACTGAGATTTGATATATTTATTATCTCTTTCTTTTCTGCAGGATACCAGACAAAGCTTTGATAGATTGGGATTTTTAAAAAAAATCCGGTCTGTCGAAATTCGGGTGGTTACAATTTTAGTCTCTGTGTCTTATTTTATACCTATACACTTCACATTTCTTAACGGAGTCCTCATATGGGTAACGTTAAGAAATTTGGGGTGTTACAATGCGGTTCAAGACTGAAATGATATGTGGTTTTTAAATAAATGTTATGTCTTCAGCCAAAAAAAATCTCTGCTATAATTATTATTTTATGTCTTGTGTATCTTAGTCTTTTTATATATGTATGTATACCTACAATGCTTCACATTTCTTAGCATAACCCTACTTTGGGGAGTATTAAGGGGTGCAGAGTGTTTCATATAAGTTTAATCCTAAGATCTAACCTATCCATGAAGAAAGATCTTAATTAAAGGAAAAGCTAACGCTATATATCTTAAGGATGCTTGTCAAAATAATGCGAGCAAGAAACTTGAATTCTCTTAAGATACGAAGTTGACCTATCAGCAGGTTCTCCCCATGAGATGAGAGATCTTATTACGGAATTGGTCTAAATCCTTATCATATGATGACTAACTAGTATCTCACACTTCTCCAATTTTCCTAATTGAATGGTTTCTTTTATAACTATCGAGATATCCTGACCAAATCCATTGGAGTGTTTTTCCATCTTACCCACATTAAATACTCTAGAAAAAAATCTTTTTAGCAAGTAACCAATTCGTATCCAATTTTTTTCCATCTGCTTCCTACTCATCTTTATACTTTTGAATCTACTCTTAACTAATTTAATATGTCTCAGTTGTTGTTACAACTTTGGTTTTAAAATTCAAGGGCTTCTCTACCCTCCAAGTAGGTTTTCACAACTTCATTAATTAATTTTTTTGTCGTACCCATATTTTAATCCATGCATTTTACCTTCACTATCTTGCATTCCTTTTTCTATTCCACTTATATTGTCCACAACCACAAGGCCATATATTCTTTTCACACTTTTTATATTATTTTTTCAAAACTCAATCTTTATCTTTTTAAATCTTTTTTGAAAAATCTCAGTAAGAAAATTTATTATTCGTAGAGTTTCAAATCAATTTATGCTCGAAAATTGTATATAGTTATAAAAGAAAAACACAAATTTCGTACCAAAACATATTAGCTTTTTAAGAAACTTCTATTTTTAAGGTCATGTAAATCGATATGTAGGATTAGACTTAAAGTGGATCTAAAAATTTCCTTTTTCCTTTGTCTTTAGAAAAATTCTTTTTCTTGAGCATAAATATTTACCTTGTTATAAATTCGCTTGGACTCTTTATTTCTTTCCAAAAGCAATTAATTTTTGACTTGCTAGCCAATCTTTTTGTTTACCCTGATTCGGCTGTTTTATAAGGATCTAACACACTTGTGTTCCATCGATCCACACTAAAAGTCATATGCAAATTAATTTTTGGAGATCTTACATATGCTCTTATATAAACAAGATTTACAGAGTCTACTAATCTTATCTCAAGCCCAAATGATGATATCTTAATGAATGTCAAATTCTCATTATCAGACTTTTCCAAATAGTAAAATTCATCTTTATGTGTCATTGCAACCCAAAGTACACTTCTAATGTAGAGGACAAATAACCTAACGATTTATGGTTACCAACAAAATAAGCCTTACTCAAAATAGGCAATGCCTCCATAACCCAATTGCAAAACTAATGACAGTCATCCCAATGTAATATTAGGTCCCTATACTTAGTGCCATTTGGAAGAACTGATATCTTAAAAAAATTCCACTAACTTTTTCTATAATAACTTACTAATTTAAGAAAATTCCTTGCCTCTTAATGACAGTATGCTTCGTCTACATGGAAAACAATTTTAAAAGTTCATGATATCCTTTCTAGAAATTGAGTCTGAGAAATAACTAATGGTCGTGAGACTAATTTGTGGAGAGATCCCTGGATCAATGGCTTCTCCATTATTGATTATGTTGATTGGGATTCCTATTCGGGTTATGGTTGTCCTAAAGCTTCGGTTGCTTAAATTTTGAATAATGACCTATGGTTCCTGGATGATTTACCTCTTAACAAGGAACAAAAAAGACACATTGAATTTTCCCCTATTTATAATGGTGGGGAGAGTGATCGATGGGATTGGAAACGTGGTGCATATTTCACGCTTCGATCTTCATACGACTGCGTTCGTGAGCACGGTGATAAGTGTGAATGGTCTAACGTTTTGTGAAGTAAATGTAATGTTCCTAAGATGGCATTCACGACTTATAAAACTATAAAGGGGCGTTTACCAAATAGGGACCGTCTTAGTGTTTGGGGGTGTTATTAACGATATGAACTGTGTTTTATGCAATTCCACTACGGAATCCCATAAATACTTGTTTTTCGAATGCGCGTTCTCCTCCCAGATTACGAGGATCTTCTCCCAAAAGATGCACAGAAATCTTATTGATAACTACATCAATCATTTTGTTGCGTACCTGGCCAGCAAGCGGAATCCCAAAAACATGAAAGCCAAGGTAGATATCGTTATACTTACATCTGTTGTTTGGTGGATTTGGATGGAAAGGAACCTTCGCACGTTTCAGGGCGAAGTCACGATCGTTTGAGGAAGTATGTCAGTTTATACTCAATGATGTTCAAATCAAACTAAGAAGAATTTGGGTAAGAAGGAGTAGCTCCAACCGAAGATAAGAAGTAGTCGATAATGTAGCCGTGGATCCTAATGAGTGGAACATTCAAAACCAAAATATACCATCTCACCCTCTCCAGCCGCCATAATTAGGGGTTGTCTCGATTTCCTGTCAATTGGGGAAAGTTTAGTTTAACCGATCGAGTTGTATTTATTTCGCTTTGTATGTTTCAACAACGGAGACATTATATTGCATTTTGGGTTGAAAGCCTTAATAAAATTATACCTAATTTCGAAAAAAATCCTTGCCTACCAAAAAAGATTCTTGGAAAACCTGGTCTAAGATTTATTTGATCTTAAGTTTCTTTTACTAAATGCCAAACTTATTCCTTTCTATCATTAGATTTGACCAACATTCGATCCACACAGACTCCTACCTACTTTTTTCAAAATTCACAAAACACCCTACCCATCAAGTCAACAACTATACTTAAGAATAAGCTAGTCAAAAGGTATGGTAAAGACTTCTTAAAATCCATTGGGTATTCTAATAGCAGTTTCTTCTATACTCCTTTTAGTCTTGACGTGGCTAACTTGTCTGAACTCAAAATAAACTCTTATTTGGTAATGTTTTAAGCATCACTCAGTATCTAGAAAGCTTCTAGCCAACAGTATGAAACTCAAATCTCTTCTTTCCCTCGAAATTATGTGCCTTTCTGACAATGCCACAGGTTTATCATTGTCATGAATATGAATTCAAAAATCAGCCTCACATCTACATGAGATAGCCTTCTACTCCCTTCCAATCCCCGAGAAATCTAGCGCAGCAGGAACTGAATCAATACTGCTTAGAGATGTACTAAATGAAATAGGAAACTCAACATGACTGACCCCTCGGGTCGCTAGAAATTTCAAGAATTCAACATTTGTAATTTCCCATCATGAAAACCCTCTTCTTGCAGTCAAAATAGCACCATAAGTGGATAACCAACCTATCTTTAAATTTTCTTATCTCGGAAATCGCCAAAACTTAAGCATTCCAGTCAAACTTTACTAGATCTGAGATAACTTAACCTGTTAGATCCAGAACCAACCGATACCCAAAAATGCCCCATGCATCCTCTTATATCTAGAATCTCTATTCTCAAACCCAGCTCATTATAAATAATTGTGTCGATCATCCTAAGGTGTTAAGAAACTACTACTAGAATATGCTTAAGTGTAAACAATTGACAAGTAAAGTAGAGATAAAGGACTATGATGCTCCCAAAAAGTACATAATATAAAATGGAAATCAATTCCATTGAAACTTTCTTACCTCTATCCAGTCCGCTGTTAGATTAGGATGCATCCAAAACCTGAACCTGAGCTTCTTATATACCATCCTTCATCACTGTACCAACCCTCTGAGGACACTTCCTTTTGATATATCTAGGATCCTCGTATATATAACATTTACCTTTTTTTCAACTCCCTTTTATAGTCCTCGGCATAATGACCAAATATTTGATAATACTGGCATCTATCTCCTATCTTAACCTAACCCTCTTGGGGGTCTCCAACTTTCTTCTTACTATTCTCCTTCTTATTCTCCCATGATGATTTCTTAAAATCTTATGCTATTTCCGATATTCATTTAACCTCTTATTTAGCCACCACAAACATAAGTGCCATCTCCATGAGAGACTCATATGTCGTTCACATAGGCACATGAATCCGTGCCAAACCTTGAAGGGGTTGGTTCAATCATTTAGAAAACTAGAGTGTCTTCTTATGTCACGTATTAACCAATTAAAGTCTGAACCTTGACAACTCTTTAATTGATGGATGTATTCTTTAATAGAAGGATCTCCCTACCTTAACTGAATAAAACTTCTCAACCAGCAAATCCTCCTTAACCTGAGATAAGAATCTCTGCTCAAATCTATCTCGAAATTCGGCCAAATCAAGCTTTCCCTCGCCCCTTACATATCCCACCAATACCTCCTCCTTCAATTGATAAAAGGCCAGTTGAACTCTCTGACGATCCTCGAACCACAATAATTTTAAAATGTTCTATGTATTCCTAATCTAAGTACATGCCTCAAAAAAACTCTCAGTGCCCAAGAAAGACCTACCACCAAGGTTTGAGTAATATATGCAAAGTCTAAAAAAGTCAACAAGTGCTGGTGGGTTGGGAGAAACCACAACAACGAATGTCGGACCTTGCGCATGCTCTTATGCATCAGTTAGCATCACAGCTTTAAGGTATTTACATAACCAACTTGGAACAGGGACACCCTCAGGGAGATTTGGGGTATTTTCCATACTGCACAAGCGAAAGATAGAAATTAAAATTTGAAGGAGTTTAAGGAAGATTTTACTAGACATGAAGGGATAAAACTTTATTGTTAAAATAGCTTTTGTTTTGAAAATATAGGTTCTTTAGAAAAATATGGAAAATACTTTAATTTAAAAACAAGTTTTTTGGAATCTTATAACCCTAGAGCATGATACCAGATGTAGTACCCGAACCCCTTAGTATCCCCAGAAAGACACTTTAAAGAAAGGTGACTGTTACCTGACCTTTTGGCCTGGCTACCAGAAGCAGTTCAAGCCCACAAGACTCGACCATCGCATGGCTAAACAACTCAGAAGTGTCGTTCAATCATCCAAAAATCAAGTTCAGACAGAGGAGTGTACAAGTATGGTCGTCCTAGCTCGTTAAAACAGCTCTCAAATGGCTATGTGTTTAGGGAACATTATAAATCATCTTTCAGGATCAGTACATATACCCAAGCTCTAGGAAACCCTACAAACATGTCAAGTCCTTTGGATTGGTACATATCCCAGAAATCTTCGGGATCGATACAACTCACCAGGGTGACCGAGGAAAAGTGTCTCCTAACTTTCTCTAGAATCACAGGAAAAGTACAAGTGATATGGGATCGGTATTTATGAAAGCATCTCGAACTAGTGTAAATAATGTAACTTCCCAAATCGGTATACAGGTGCAACCATGGATTCCACCATGGCATTTCAGATCGGTGTTAATAGCTTTGTATCCCTGGATACGATATCAACTTTGGAAGTGGATTGGAGGCTTCAAGAAGAAGTGTCTAAGGCATTGGGGATCGATACCGATCTCGAGATCGGTACCGATCCCCAAGGACATTTTTTGAGCCTCGTGCCCACGTGCATCCCATGCTCTTGCCACTCACTTGCTCCCCTACTCTTATAAATACCCCTTTCAGATATGAATTAAGTGTGGATTCCTTGCTCTCTTGACATCTTAGGAAGAATCCTTGCTACTTTGGACTTTCAAGCTCACTCCATCACTTCGGGAAGAAGAAGTTCACCTCCACCTTTGAAACTCAAACGTTTGGACTGCCTTGTCATTTTGAAAAGAAGAAGCAAAGATCTTTCTTAGACCTATTTGGACCTTTTTTCCACCATTGCCACTGTAGCTACTTGAGGACATTGATCCTACCACTGTAATCTTGACTTAGAACTGAATAATGAGCAAAATCCTTCAAAGTGGATGTAGGTTCTTATGAACTGAACCATTATAAACTCTGTGTGGTTTGTTTTAGTGCACTTCCATATAAAAATCCTCATTTTACATTTATTTTCATTATCCTGGAAATCTTTGGGTGTTTTACCAACTTTTGGACATCAACATTCTGATTCTTTCACTGAGAGCTTCAAGAAAAAGCTCATCTTTTTCCTGATGTTTGTTATTCAGATCCTCTTGAGTTTACCTACCCAATCTGCTGAACATGGTGAAGAAAGAAAAAGAAGATATGGTTGGACCTTCTACTGCTAAACAAGAACCCTCTCTCCAACAACAACCCGCTGAAACTCCAACCACCTTGGATATGTCAACTTCCTCCAATCCTTTAGCTCTAGTCACTCAAGTTCAATTCTTTGAAATGACTAAGTAATTGGAGGAAACTCAGAGACGGCTTAATGATCAAATTAAGAAAAATATTGACTTGATGGAAAGGCTCTGAGAGAATAACCATAGGGATATTACTCACCTTAAGCAATGGTAATAATTAGCCCACTCTCAACATCTCAGAAAGTTCTTCTTCTGACACCATCCATAGTAACCGTAGCTAAAGAAGCGGGATTAACAATGATTGTACTAATATTACCATCACGGAGGGAGCCTGTTATTTTAACCATGCTTGTTTGGGCTATAGTAATGCTACAGGAACTAGTGCTCAACCCGCTACCAAATAGCCTCCGCTGTGAATGATCACAACTTGGCTCCTACATTGAGAATGACTTCTCATGCACAAGCTGCTTCCAACCCACCTCCGTGAAACCAATGTGTTGGAATTGATGATTCTCAAGTGGATGATAACGTCCATCATAGAAGCCGTGCTAGGCCTCACACCCCATAGTTGGATCATGACCGCTGGAATCCAACCTCCGGTTCTCAATGGTATGGTTCGTAAGATCATGACGGAATCGTGAGGGCATATCACTGACGATTGGGAATCCAGTTCGAGATGTAACCCCTTCATCGAGGCTGGCCTTAATGCTGAATAGCCACGAAAATTCAAGGTGCCGCAACTCATGATTTACTCAGTGAAGATTGATCCTCGTAGCTTCATCAACCATTACGAATGGCATATGGACTCTAGCGGCGCCACAGACGCAGTAAAATGTAAATGCTTTTCCGACTTCCTCAAAGATGTGGTTGTACTATGGTTCTCTCGACTTCCACCGAAAACCATATCGATTTTTGATCAGCTCATCATGGAATTAATTAAGCAATTCAAAATGCACGTCACAAGGCCTAATGACATCTTGACCATCTCAATCATCTACCAGGGCACCGAGGAAACTCTAATGGGCTACCTCAAAAGATTCTATAATGCCTTGGCATAAGTAGAAGATCCAGAACCCCGCACTGTCCTTGTTCAACTTTCTAAGAATGTATTATCAAACTCTGAATTCGAGACTTAGACCGAAAGAAAACAACCCAAATCTCTGGAAGTATTTTATAAAAAGGCTAACCAATTCCTATGTCAAAAGGAAGCATGCAGGAATCAGGCTACTCGGAGTGGCCACCGAGACTATCTCTAGCAAAACGTTAAGTCAGACAATGTCGTTACCAAACAAACTGGAGAAAACTCCAAAAAAGGCAAGGAGAAATCTCAATAAAACTTTCTCAAGGCAGAAACAATGAAGGTAGCGTTGAAAAAAAGAAGCATCGACCCAAGGTCCAATTCTTCAACACTTACACTTCACTCAATACCCCCCTCGAAACTATATACCTTGAAACTTGCAAAATCATGCAATACCCAAAACTCGCTTTGAGAGAATCCATGGAGAGGGAGAAATGAACTGGAAAATACTACAGTTATAACGACATGTATGGTCACGACGCAAACGACTGTCGCCACCTGATTGAACACCAACAAACTGCGCCCCTAAGAAATCTGAAATAGTTGTAACAACCCTGCGAGCCTGAAGGGGGGAAAAGGAAAGAAAGTGGAGTGGATCAAAAGTTTGGTGAATGAAGTTGTAATAACCCGGAAAATACTGGCCAATTTAAAAAATTTAAATTGGTGATTTCAAAGGAATTTGAACAATTGAAATAGAATATTTCAATAAAATAGTGAATTAGAAATAGTGAGTCAGTTTGAAAATTTGAATTCAAACTTTGACTGACTGTGCAGGGTGGAAAATATAACGGATTTTAGTGAAACCAAAAATATTTAAATCTGTTTATCAATACCTTTCTAACGAATCTGAAAAATCGAAGTTTCATAACGGAAATCAAAAGTTATGACCGAATGAATTTTCAGAAAGGTCGCTATATAGAATATATAGCCCTGGAAAATTGATATTTTGCAAACGACCTCGGAATTCGACGAAACCACTTTTGTTGGGTTCGGGATGTCAAATTATTGCTAGGTTTAAAATTTCATAATTTTTGAAGCTAGTATGTGAGCGTGGCAAAAGAAAATGTGTTTGGTCAATTTCTGTTAAATTAGATCGACCAGAAAATGGCCATTTTTCAAACGATCTCAGAATTCGACGAAACTAGTTTTCTTGGGACCGTAGCGTCAAAACATAGCTAGATTTATTTTTCGATTCAGTTTGCGGCCCTGGCAAATTGAAATGTACATTCAAATTGAATATAAAATGTTTTATACTTTAATTTGAAAAATAACTGACTGTAACAGTCGAATTGGCCAACGAAACATATCCCATTGTGTCCGGAATGGGGGTATTTAGCTAGGGGCGACAGTCGTTGGGTTGAAATTGGTGTACGTTGGCTAGAAAGGATATTATAGGAATTAAAAAAATATAATATATTAGAAAATATCTTTCATTTTCTCTCTCTTCTCAAAAACTCGGTCAACCCCACGAACGAACGACGTAAATCATTCAAACCTTTCCACCTCGATCGCCGCCGCCACAGGCCATTTCACCGCCGCCCCCAATTGGCAATTCCGACCGCCTTCCTCCCTTCTTCAAATCAAACCCAGCCTCGTCGGAAACCATCACGTATCGACGTCGAATTTCATCGAGGAAGTCCGCGCCTTCCTGCCGCCGCCGTGCCACATTGGAGCTACCGAGCTGCACCTCACCACCGTCGATAGGAAGCCAGTTCGAAGCCCTTCGACGTCGTATAGTCTGATCTGGACATCGAGCTATGGTTTTGATTTAAATTCAAAACCTAGTTTTGAAGGTTTGAAAAGCCCTCTGCTTTGAAATTTCTGAATTGAAAATAACACTTTTAAGTGTTGCAAAATTTTGAAAAATCATATCTTTTTGGTGTTTTAACGAAATTCGATGAAACAGGAAACATCGGGACCGCAAGGAAGCTCTCTACCACATAGAAGAAGCCGCGGATTTTTCTGAGTCATCTACGATTTTTAGCACTCCACAAACCAATGTGAGAAATCTAAATTAAATGAATTTGAATGGAAAATGTCGTGTATAAATTATATAAGCGAAATATAAATTACGCACGTGTTGTATACCTCATGTACATGCGTGGTGTAAGCTATATAAGCGAAGTATGAATTATACATGCATAGAATAATTGATATATGTGTTGAAATGCAAGTGAAATATACCAATAATATATATATATATACTCCCCTCATCCACAAACCATGGACGATATTTATTGTTGTGAATTGGTGTGAAATATTGGATGAAAAATACGAATGGTTGAATAATTGTTTGTGGTTGATATTGTTTGGTTGTGGTTGAAAAATACCCATTGGTGAATGAAATGAATTGGAAATATTTGTGGAAATAAAAATAAAACATGCCGCCTGCGTGTGAATTAGATGCATGAATCCCCATTGTCAAAAACCGCGAGGTTTTAAGGTAGAGCGAGGAGCCGTACTAGGGACGGTGCCGGTTTTAACTACCGTGCCGTTATGCTGCCGAAATTTTGAATAATATTCATGTGTTAGAATTATTTTCATATATTGAAATTATCTTCATGCGTTGAAATTAAAGTCATGTGTTGAAACTATATCCATGTGTGGAAATGTTCATGTGTTGAAAAGTGATGTGTGAAAATTAAATTCATTTGTGAATGAATGAAGTGTTTAAACAATAAAAATCACATTCTTATAATATATATGAAGTATGAAAAATATTCGCCTTATATATAAATAGTTTCAACAATAAAAATTCCATCTTTCTTATATGAACAACATAAATAAAATATCCATGTGTGGAAACGCTCATGTGTTGAGAAGTGTGTGTAGTGGAAAAGTTCATGTGTTGAATAAAAAGATCGAACAATAAAAATTACATTTTTATTGAAACTATGAAGTGTTGAAAACATCCATTTGTCGAATAAATAATTCAAATGATAAAAATATCATTTTTATCATATATGTGCTATGTTAAAGATATGCGGACGTTGAAATAAATATATGTGAATGAAATATTATTTTTAACATGCATAGGAACTAAATAAAATAGTCATGTGTTGAAATCTATTTTAGTTCGCCAAAATTATCATCTTTGAAATGTGAAGTGTTAAAAATAACCACTTGTTCAAATAAATATGCATGAGTTGAAATATACATTAATTAGCTAATGATATGAATTTAGCCAATGCATGCAACATTAGAACGAATGATGTTTTTAAACCAAAGTAAATCAAATATGAAGTTGAATGGAAAATGATAAGTGATGAGAATAGTATATATGTACATGCATATTTATTGAACAGGTTATAGCAAAAGGGGCTAGAGAAGAGGAATAAAATTTTGTGCCCGACAAATAGGTACACATTTACTGTTTTGTTTGGGTGATGATTTTATGAGCCTGTTGGCTAGCCGCTTGGCTTTTTCTTTTTCTTTTTGACATGAGACGCCCGTGTGGCTATTTGGGAATTTTCCCAGCCCCTCCCGTACAAAGGAGGTTATGGCGAAATTTTCCAAAATTTAGAGGCGTTAGTGAAATAATTGGAGTGAAAACGATATAGGAATTTTTGAATGAACTATATTTATATAAATATATAAATATAAATAAAATTAAAATGAAATGTGGCCATGCAGTTCATGTTTTAAAACCGTGATTTCAAACGACTAGTGCGGGAAATCCGACCATTGGATTTTCCCGAAACCGCAACCGTTGGGTTCGCCTTGGAAATATCTTTCCAACGGCACCAACTTTGTGAAGATCCGACGGTTGGATTGTCTGGAATGTTTAATTCAAATCTGAAGAAAAACAGCGCCAGAAACGGTTATATTTATATATATATATATATATATATATATATATATATAATTAAATTAAATCAAATAACGACGCTGCAGTTCGTAAATTGAAATCGTAACTTCAAATGGCTAGTGTGGAAGATCCGACCGTCGGATTGTCCCAAAACTGAAACCGTTGGATTCGTTTTGAAATGACCTTCCTAATGATATAAAATTTGTGAAGATCCAACGGTTAGATTTTCAGATATGTGTAAAACAAAATTAGTGAAAAATAGCGCCAGTGCATCGGCACGACCTGAAACGTCGTTTAATTAAATATGGCCGTTTTAAAATAAATAAAAATGGCGATATATCGTTATAAAATACTATAGACGATATAGAGTGGAAATTAACCAATTTTTCTGTGTTTGCTTGATATGTGATAGTTGAATGTATTTAACATGAGAATTATAACTAAAGAACTGAAATGTGAATGTTGAATAGTCCAACCATGTGATAAATTGATTTGAAAATCTAAATATACGTGGATTATTTGAAAAGGCCGAGTTCATCTCATTTCAAATAATCGATCGACGTTGAGAAGTCGAAGAGTCGAAGACGGTTGAAGACCGACGATCTTCACATTGGATGGATGAGCGCTACTGATGCTCGTGATTGGAGTAGCTACCATGAAGGAGCTGAAGTAGTAGCCGTCCAAACATACTGTTGATTGTACGGATAGGCGAGGAATTGGTGCCTCCGGTTTCATTCAGACCCAGAACGGACTTGTAAATGGACTGTGTGTCTGACATTGGATTTTGTTCTGTGCTGATTGATCTCTGTTAAATATATATCTGTTTGGCGGCGGAGAATTTATTCTCTTGCTTAACGCCCTTCTCTGAGACGTACGAGCTCAGAGGTTATGTATTGATAGAAATCAGTCGCATGGAGTGGATTGCCTGTGTGGCACGCCTAAGTGGCATATGATCAAGGCTTCTGTTGCAAAGCAAAGTCTTGTGGTTGATGATCAAAGCGTGGTCTGTGTGACGTAGCTTTGTGTATAACGTGAATTCGCGAGCCTCATACCTCGGTATGAGTCAAAAACGGGAGAGTGACTGCAGGGAGAGCACGACATTTCTTTCTAGCTAAGGTGGTGTCAGTGACCTACCAGCCCTGACATTATATATACTTTTCACCTGTGTGGTTGTTGGAATGCGAGGCGCCTCGATATAGGTCTGTAAGGACCGGGAAACGTGTGTTCAGGAATTGCCAATCCTCAAAAGTAAGAGAGGACCGGCCCTGAAGATCCAAGGATCATAGTGGGGTCCTAGGACATTTGCTAGAGTGTCCCGAATCGGAGAGGAGCTTGCCCCTTGCCTCGACTCATGAAGGAACCCAATTTCCAATACGAAATATGCGGACGTGATTGTATTACTAGTATGGCGACATAGTAGTTGGCAGCTATGCCGTCTAGGATTGATATTTATGATTGAATTTGCTTTTAAAACATATATGCACTAGTAATAATATCAAACACTTTTGTTTTATACGTATGAAGCATTTTTGGCCATTATAAGGTAAAACTCTATCCTCCGGCTTGCGTTGCATTGTGTGATGGGACCTGAGTCTTATAATGGCTTCATTTTATAAAAAGCATTGCGATGATTTAATCATTTACTTTATTTCATGCACTAGCACTCATTGGAGTAAACCCGTTCCGTGAAAGTGGCGTGGTCCTTTGATTTTCCTTATTATTGTTGTTAATAAGATAAGTAGATTTCTCATACCAGTCCCATGACTGACTCGTAGTTTGTTTCACCTTGCAAACTCGGGTGCCCTCATTTTCACACGGGCAGCCTAGTTACAGGTTTCTGACGCACTTTTGGCTCATGGCGAGGCTTGACTACACCGTGCTGACTTGGATTTTCTCCGCCATATTGTATCTATATTATGATTCCACCATTGGCGATGTAGACTGATATTTATTTTGTGTACTCTTTATGTATGATTCCGCCTCAGGCGATGGTGACTGATTATGTATCATTATGCACTAAGTTGTATCATGTACTGTGCTCTCTGATGTGATGATATCTATATGATTCCGCTGTCATATGTGTGTAAATTATTCTATTTCCTGTTTATGCTATTATCTGTGATCTGCTAATGATGATTAATGTGTTATATTCCAATGATTATCCTTAACACCGTGTCACGGGGTTTTGGGATCGTCACAGCTGGTATCAGAGCTTTGGTTAACTTTAATTCTGGAGTCTAACACATTAAACACTTCGTCAAAATAGAATCAGTAGTATTCTAAGGCGTGTTGCTCATTAGAGATAGGACTAGTAAAGTCCTAGAATGAGCCGAGCAGAATAGCAAAAGCAATTTGATCAGTCCATCGTTATCTTTCCGTAAAATTTTCTGCTTAACTATGCAATAAATTATCATTTCTGTTAGCTGACTCTTTTCTTGCTTATACAGAATTTGAAAAATGGCTACCAGAGCAGCCGCTGCTAGAGGAGGTCGTGCCGGCCGTGGCAGAGGACGGGGAGAAGCCCCAGTTGAAGAAGGACCTTTGATACAACCTCCGGCCGCTCAACACTTCGAGCTAGACCGTGTAGCTAAGAGATACAAAAACTTAGGAGGCAAGACCTTCTCGGGAACTGGCACAGTAATAGAGGCCCTTGCATGGCTCAAAACATGCGAGAAAATTCTTGAAGGCCTAAGGCTTGGAGACCAAGATAAAGCTATTATGGGCGCCTGGCTTATGCAGGAACAAGCTGAACTATGGTGGGAATCTCTCACCGTCGGGAATAGAGAAGCTGGAAGAACATGGGATGGATTCAAAGAACTCTTCAAGAAGAAATATGTCCCAGAACAAGCACTGGAATGAATGCACGATGACTTCGCCAACCTCTAGTAGGGGGATCTTTCCGTGCAGGATTATCTGAATAAATTTACACTGTTGTCGCCCTATGCTCCGGAGCACGTCGCCACTGCAAAGTCCAAAAATAAGAGGTTTATCCTTGGGCTAAAGCGACAGTATCATGATAGAGCCATGGCCCATGTCAAGCTGGAATTTAACGAATTGGTGGAAATGACATGCAACTACGAAGACCTTGACCAAAGGCATCTGGAGCAGGATCGCGTTAGAAGCCAAGCCGGGAACAAACGCAAGCCTGCTGCGAATCAAGATGAGTCAAGCCAAGCAGCATCCTCAAAACCTCAGACTGGCAAGCTGCCAAGAGGAAGCTGCTATAACTGTGGCAAAGTGGGGCACTTCTCTAATGTGTGCACAGCCCCGAAGAGGCAGAAGACAAATTCACAAGGTTCAAGCCAGGGTTCTCAGAACCCTCGCTCCTGCTTTAATTGCCGCAAGACCGATCATCTAGTCAAAGACTGTCCTTTGCTGAAGAAGGCCACAGTAGCTCACGTGTATGACGGGTCGAGCCCGCCAGCTGCTTCCGATGGAGCAGGTAAACCCGATGTTTTGGGAGGTACCCTTACAATTAAAAATATTCTTGTTTCTGTATTGTTTGACACGGGTGCGTCGCGTAGTTTTATTGCTAGTAACACAGTGCACAAATTAAAGTTAAAACAGAGAAAGCTTAAAGATTTGGTTGATGTACATAATCCGATAGGGGGTTCTATTATTCTCGGTTCGTATTGTAGAGTGCCATCCTCTTATTCTTCCTACAAGTTTCCTTTTGATTTAATCATTATGGATTTTCCGGAATTCGATATCATTCTCGGGCTGGATTGGTTAACGAAATACGAAGCCGAAGTGAATTGTGCGGAAAGAATCGTTAAAATTCGAACGAAGCTTGGATATATTACGGTACCCTGTCATGGTTCGAATCCAAATAGAGAAGAATTCTGGTCGGCGTTAGAACTTATCCCCACTTCCTTGGAAAAGATTCCGATTGTTAGAAACTATGCGGATGTGTTTGTAGAAGTTGAAAACTTACCTCCGCAAAGAGAAATAGAATTCCGAATCGATCTAATTCCCAATGCCAGACCAGTGGTACATCCAATTCGTAGAATGACTCCAAAGGAAAAAGAAGAATTAGGCGATCAAACTCGTCAACTGTTGTTGAAGGGTCTAATCAGACCTAGCTTTTCTAATTGGGGTGCAGCTGTTGTGTTTGTCCCAAAGTATGACGGTACTCTTCGATTATGCGTTGATTACCGAGACCTCAACAAACAGACGCTCAAAAACAAGTATCCATTACCCGCATCGATGATTTGCTAGACCAATTGAATGGGGCGAAAGTATTTTCCCGAATGGACCTAGCTACAGGTTTTCATTAATTGAGAATAGCAGAAGAGTGTGTTCCTTTGACAGCTTTCAGAGGTCCAGACATATTTTATGAATGGTTAGTATTGTCGTTTGGCCTATGCAACGCTCCAGCATACTTTGTCGATCTAATGAATAGAGTGTTCAGGGGAGTTCTGAATAAATTTGTCCTCGTATTCATCGATGATATTTTAATCTACTCCAAATCAAAACCCGAGCATGAAAAACACTTAGAACAAGTATTGGAGATTCTAAGAAAGAACGTCTTCAAAGCCAAATTCTCTAAATGTGTCTTCTGGCAAGAAGAAGTCAAGTTTCTTGGCCATGTCGTGTCAGAGAAAGGGATTTCTGTAGACCCAAGCAAAATAACAGCGATTCAAGACTGGAAACAACCCACTACTCCCATAGAGGTTAGAAGTTTTATGGGGTTGGCTAGTTATTATCGAAAGTTCGTTAAAGATTTTTCGAAGATATCCGGTCCGTTAACGAAGCTCACGAAGAAGCATGAGAAATTCAAGTGGACCTCCGACTGTGAAGAAGCTTTCTAGGAATTGAAATCGAAACTGACCACTGCTCCAGTGTTAACCATTATTGATGGCAATCAGGATTTAACGGTTTGGACAGATGCTTCTATTAGAGGTCTTGGTGCAGTGTTAATGCAAAGAGGCCAAGTAGTCGCTTATGCAAGCCGCCAACTGAAACCACATGAGAAGAATTATGTGACTCATGATCTTGAGTTGCTAGCCATTGTTTTTGCTTTGAAAATCTAGAGGCATTATTTATTGGGCGAGAAATTTGTGCTGTACACAGATCATCAATCATTGAAGTATTTATACACCCAGAAAGATCTGAATTTGAGACAACAGCGTTGGCTAGAATTTCTTGCAGCGTATGATCTTGATATCCTGTATACGCCGGGAAAGGCTAACGTTGTAGCGGATGCGCTTAGTAGGAAAACCGCTATCATTGCCAATCTTATAATTACGCCTGGATTGATTGATAAGATTTCAGCCCTTCAAAAAGACGATGAATTCATTCAGAGAATCAGTCAGAGGGTCAAGGAAGGTGAAACCACAAGTTTCCGTATTGACGATAAGGGGATTCTCAGGTTAAATAATAGGATTTGCATTCCAAATATTCTAGGCCTTCGAAGAGGAGTGCTAGACGAATGCCATAAGTCCAAATTTTGCATTCATCCTGGTGTGAGTAAAATGTACCACGATATCGAACGCACTTTTTGGTGGAGGGCAATGAAAAGGGACATTTCTTTGTATGTTAGCAGATGCCCTACTTGTCAATTGGTCAAGAGCGACCAACAGAAGCTAGCTGGACGGTTGCAACCGTTGGAAGTCCCAGGTTGGAAATGGGAACAGATTTCCATGGATTTCATAGATGGCTTGCCGCGAACCAAGAAAGGTAATGACAGCATTTGGGTAATCGTAGATCGCTTCACGAAGACTGCCCATTTTATACCTGTCAGATCCAATAGAACCGCTCAAAGTCTAGCACAGATATATTTCAAAGAAATCGTTAAGCTGCATAGAATTCCCATCAGCATAGTCAGTGATAGAGACCCGATATTTGCTAGCAAATTCTGGGAGGCTTTCCAGACAGAATTGGGAACGAAACTGAATATGAGCACCGCTTATCACCCTCAAACAGATGGCCAGACTGAGCGGATGAATAGAATTCTAGAAGATTTACTGCGAGCTTGTATAATTGATTTTGGTGGGTCATGGGAAGATCACTTCCATTTGGCAGAATTCTCATATAACAATAGTTATCAAGCAAGTTTGGGAATGTCGCCATTTGAAGCATTATATGGCAGACCGTGCAGATCTCCAGCATGTTGGGTAGAACCTGGCAACAGACTTGTGTTAGGACCCGATATGATAAGAGAAGCATCTGATAAAGTCGAATTCATCAAAAAGCGATTGAGAACCGCACAAAGCCGACAGAAAAGTTATGCAGATTCTAGAAGAAGAGATTTGACATTTGCTGTTGGTGATCATGTTTATTTGAAAGTTTCTCTGATGAGAGGAGTAATCAGATTTGGCAAAACTGGGAAGTTGGCACCGAGATTTATTGGTCCCTTTCCTATACTCGAACAAATTGGAACTCTTGCTTATAGGGTTCAAATACCAGATTGGTTGCCGAGAGTGCACGATGTGTTCCACGTATCTCAACTTAGAAGACATGTACATGATCCGAATCTTGTTGTGGAAGAAGCAGCGCAACAGGATATAGACATAACTCCAGAATTAGCAGTCAGAAGAGAGCCATTGAAGATTGTTGGCAAAGAAATTAGAGAACTAAGAAGCAAAAAAGTTCATTTAGTTAAAGTGTTGTGGAGCAGTGATCCTAGAGACTGTACTTGGGAGACTGAGGAAAGCATTAAGCAAGCTTACCTGAAATGCAGAGTGGATATCTCTGACTAACTCCGGTGCAAGGTACCTTTACAATACTTTGCATTTACATTTTGTTTCCTACTTTACCGTTGTTTCCTTTTCGAGTACGAAATGTTTTAAGTGGGGGAGATTGTAATAACCCGGAAAATACGGGCCAATTTAAAATTTTTAAATTGGTGATTTCAAAGGAATTTGAACAATTGAAATAGAATATTTCAATAAAATAGTGAATTAGAAATAGTGAGTCAGTTTGAAAATTTGAATTCAAACTTTGACTGACTGTGTAGGGTGGAAAATATAACGGATTTTAGTGAAACCAAAAATATTTAAATCTGTTTATCAATACCTTTCTAACGAATCTGAAAAATCGAAGTTTCATAACGGAAATCAAAAGATATGGCCGAATGAATTTTCAGAAAGGTCGCTATATAGAATATATAGCCCTGGAAAATTGATATTTTGCAAACGACCTCGGAATTCGACGAAACCACTTTTGTTGGGTCCGGGATGTCAAATTATTGCTAGGTTTCAAATTTCATAATTTTTGAAGCTAGTATGTGAGCGCGGCAAAAGAAAATGTGTTTGGTCAATTTCTGTTAAATTGGATCGACCAGAAAATGGCCATTTTTCAAACGATCTCAGAATTCGACGAAACTAGTTTTGTTGGGACCGTAGCGTCAAAACATAGCTAGATTTATTTTTCTGAAATTTTTCGATTCAATTTGCGGCCCTGGCAAATCGAAATGTACGTTCAAATTGAATATAAAATGTTTTATACTTTAATTTGAAAAATAACTGACTGTAACAGTCGAATTGGCCAATGAAACATATCCCATTGTGTCCGGAATGGGGGTATTTAGCTAGGGGCAACAGTCGTTGGGTTGAAATTGGTGTACGTTGGCTCGAAAGGATATTATAGGAATTTAAAAAATATAATATATTAGAAAATATCTTTCATTTTCTCTCTCTTCTCAAAAACTCGGTCAACCCCATGAACGAACGACGTAAATCATTCATACCTTTCCACCTTGATCGCCACCGCCACAGGCCATTTCGCCGCCGCCCCCAGTTGGCAATTCCGACCACCTTCCTCCCTTCTTCAAATCAAACCCAGCCTCGTCGGAAACCATCACGTATCGACGTCGAATTTCGTCGAGGAAGTCCGCGCCTTCCTGCCGCCGCCGTGCCCCGTTGGAGCCACCGAGCTGCACCTCACCACCGTCGATAGGAAGCCAGTACGAAGCCCTTCGACGTCGTATAGTCTGATCTGGACATCGAGCTCCGGTTTTGATTTAAATTCAAAACCTAGTTTTGAAGGTTTGAAAAGCCCTCTGCTTTGAAATTTCTGAATTGAAAATAACACATTTAAGTGTTGCAAAACTTTGAAAAATCATATTTTTTTGGTGTGTTAACGAAATTCGATGAAACAGGAAACATCGGGACCGCAAGGAAGCTCTCTACCACATAGAAGAAGCCGCGGATTTTTCTGAGTCATCTACGATTTTTAGCACTCCGCAAACCAATGTGAGAAATCTAAATTAAATGAAATTGAATGGAAAATGTCGTGTATAAATTATATAAGCAAAATATAAATTACACACGTGTTGTATACCTCATGTACATGCGTGGTGTAAGCTATATAAGCGAAGTATGAATTATACATGCATAGAATAATTGATATATGTGTTGAAATGCAAGTGAAATATAGCAATAATATATATATATATATATATATATATATATATATATATACACTCCCCTCGTCCACAAACCATGGACGATATTTATTGTTGTGAATTGGTGTGAAATATTGGATGAAAAATACGAATGGTTGAATAATTGTTTGTGGTTGATATTGTTTGGTTGTGGTTGAAAAATACCCATTGGTGATTGAAATGAATTGGAAATATTTGTGGAAATAAAAATAAAACATGTCGCCTACGTGCGAATTAGATGCATGAATCCCCATTGTCAAAAACCGCGAGGTTTTAAGGTAGAGCGAGGAGTCGTACTAGGGACGGTGCCGGTTTTAACTACCCTGCCGTTATGCTGCCGAAATTTTGAATATTATTCATGTGTTAGAATTATTTTCATATGTTGAAATTATCTTCATGCGTTGAAATTAAAGTCATGTGTTGAAACTATATCCATGTGTGGAAATGTTCATGTGTTGAAAAGTGATGTGTGAAAATTAAATTCATTTGCGAATGAATGAAGTGTTTAAACAATAAAAATCACCTTTTTATAATATATATGAAGTATGAAAAATATTCGCCTTATATATAAATTGTTTCAACAATAAAAATTCCATCTTTCTTATATGAACAACATAAATAAAATATCCATGTGTGGAAACGCTCATGTGTTGAGAAGTGTGTGTAGTGGAAAAGTTCATGTGTTGAATAAAAAGATCGAACAATAAAAATTACATTTTTATTGAAACTATGAAGTGTTGAAAACATCCATTTGTCGAATAAATAATTCAAATGATAAAAATATCATTTTTATCATATATGTGCTATGCTAAAGATATGCGGACGTTGAAATAAATATTTGTGAATGAAATATTATTTTTAACATGCATAGGAACTAAATAAAATAGTCATGTGTTGAAATCTATTTTAGTTCGCCAAAATTATCATCTTTGAAATGTGAAGTGTTAAAAATAGCCACTTGTTCAAATAAATATGCATGAGTTGAAATATACATTAATTAGCTAATGATATGATTTTAGCCTATGCATGCAACATTAGAACGAATGGTGTTTTTAAACCAAAGTAAATCAAATATGAAGTTGAATGGAAAATGATAAGTGATGAGAATAGTATATATGTACATGCATATTTATTGAACAGGTTATAGCAAAAGGGGCTAGAGAAGAGGAATAAAATTTTGTGCCCGACAAATAGGTACACATTTACTGTTTTGTTTAGGTGATGATTTTATGAGCCTGTTGGCTAGCCGCTTGGCTTTTTATTTTTATTTTTGACATGAGACGCCCGTGTGGCTATTTGGGAATTTTCCCAGCCCCTCCCGTACAAAGGAGGTTATGGCGAAATTTTCCAAAATTTAGAGGCGTTAGTGAAATAATTGAAGTGAAAACGATATAGGAATTTTTGAATGAACTATATTTATATAAATATATAAATATAAATAAAATTAAAACGAAATGTGGCCGTGCAGTTCGTGTTTTAAAACCGTGATTTCAAACGACTAGTGTGGGAAATCCGACCATTGGATTTTCCCGAAACCGCAACCGTTGGGTTCGCCTTGGAAATATCTTTCCAACGGCACCAACTTTGTGAAGATCCGACGGTTGGATTATCTGGAATGTTTAATTCAAATCTGAAGAAAAATAGCGCCAGAAACGATTATATTTATATATATAAAAATATAATTAAATCGAATAACGACGCTGCAGTTCGTAAATTGAAATCGTAACTTCAAATGGCTAGTGTGGAAGATCCGACCGTCGGATTTTCCCAAAACTGAAACCGTTGGATTCGTTTTGAAATGACCTTCCTAATGATATAAAATTTGTGAAGATCCAACGGTTAGATTTTCAGATATGTGTAAAACAAAATTAGTGAAAAACAGCGCCAGTGCATCGGCACGACCTGAAACGTCGTTTAATTAAATATGGCCGTTTTAAAATAAATAAAAATGGCGATATATCGTTATAAAATACTATAGACGATATAGAGTGGAAATAAACCAATTTTTCTGTGTTTGCTTGATATGTGATGGTTGAATGTATTTAACATGAGAATTATAACTAAAGAACTGAAATGTGAATGTTGAATAGTCCAACCATGTGATAAATTGATTTGAAAATCTAAATATACGTGGATTATTTGAAAAGGCCGAGTTCATCTCATTTCAAATAATCGATCGACGTTGAGAAGTCGAAGAGTCGAAGACGGTTGAAGACCGACGATCTTCACATTGGATGGATGGGCGTTACTGATGCTCGTGATTGGAGTAGCTACCATGAAGGAGCTGAAGTAGTAGCCGTCCAAACATATTGTTGATTGTACGGATAGGCGAGGAATTGGTGCCTCCGGTTTCATTCAGACCCAGAACGGACTTGTAAATGGACTGTGTGTCTGACATTGGATATTGTTCTGTGCTGATTGATCTCTATTAAATATATATCAGTTTGGCGGCGGAGAATTCATTCTCTTGCTTAACGCCCTTCTCTTAAACGTACGAGCTCAGAGTTTATGTATTGATAGAAATCAGTCGCATGGAGTGGATTGCCTGTGTGGCACGCCTAAGTGGCATATGATCAAGGCTTCTGTTGCAAAGAAAAGTCTTGTGGTTGATGATCAAAGCGTGGTCTTTGTGACGTAGCTTTGTGTATAACGTGAATTCGCGAGCCTCACACCTCGGTATGAGTCAAAAACGGGAGAGTGACTGCAGGGAGAGCACGACGTTTCTTTCTAGCTAAGGTGGTGTCAGTGACCTACCAGCCCTGACATTATATATACTTTTCACCTGTGTGGTTGTTGGAATGCGAGGAGCCTCGATATAGGTCTGTAAGGACCGGGAAACGTGTGTTCAGGAATTGCCAATCCTTAAAAGTAAGAGAGGACTGGCCCTGAAGATCCAAGGATCATAGTGGGGTCCTGGGACATTTGCTAGAGTGTCCCGAATCGGAGAGGAGCTTGCCCCTTGCCTCGACTCATGAAGGAACCCAATTTCCAATATGAAATATGCGGATGTGATTGTATTACTAGTATGGCGACATAGTAGATGGTAGCTATGCCGCCTAGGATTGAAATTTATGATTGAATTTGCTTTTAAAACATATATGCACTAGTAATAATATCAAACACTTTTGTTTTATTGGTATGAAGCATTTTTGGCCATTATAAGGTAAAACTCTATCCTCCGGCTTGCGTTGCATTGTGTGATGGGACCTGAGTCTTATAATGGCTTCATTTTATAAAAAGCATTGCGATGATTTAATCATTTACTTTATTTCATGCACTAGCACTCGTTGGAGTAAATCCATTCCGCGAAAGTGGCGTGGTCCTTTGATTTGCCTTCTTATTGTTGTTAATAAGTTAAGTAGATTTCTCATACCAGTCCCATGACTGACTCGTAGTTTGTTTCACCTTGCAAACTCGGGTGCCCTCATTTTCACACGGGCAGCCTAGTTACAGGTTTCTGACGCACTTTTGGCTCATGGCGAGGCTTGACTACACCGTGCTGACTTGGATTTTCTCCGCCATTATTGTATCTATATTATGATTCCGCCATTGGCGATGTAGACTGATATTTATTTTGTGTACTCTTTATGTATGATTCCGCCTCAGGCGATGGTGACTGATTATGTATCATTATGCACTAAGTTGTATCCTGTACTGTGCTCTCTGATGTGATGATATCTATATGATTCCGCTGTCATATGTGTGTAAATTATTCTATTTCTTGTTTATGCTATTATCTGTGATCTACTAATGATGATTAATGTGTTATATTCCAATGATTATCCTTAACACTGTGTCACGGGGTTTTGGGATCGTCACAGAAGTAATAATTAGCATGACAAGTAAGGTAAAAGGTATAAACTTAATAACAGCTATTGAAAATGTTCACATGCGTGAACAAAATGGCTTTTAAAGATATAAGTAACTGAATCGATTCTTCGATTGTTTGCACTTTTCTTACTACTTTGAAACACTGATTAGAAATTAGTTTTTTTTAATTCTACCTTTTGATCGTCTTTTACTCTCTTACCAGCTCCTCCGCTTAGTGGTATTGTGTCACTCCTCTACTTATGACACGAAATTTAGCACACAGACACAATAATGATCCCAAATTCAATTTTTCATGCTCGGTAATCACTGGTTTCCACTATCTACTCCCTAACTTTTTGACTACTAACTACAACATGAGCATATTCGGTCTTCCTGAGACTATCAAATCCTATCTGAAAAGGGAATTTTAACACCCCTCATTATTTTAATAATTAAATAATGAAAATAACTACTAACAACGAAAATAAACATTTTTAGAATTGTAAGAACTTGGCTTAGAGACTTATATCATTGCGTTCATGGCAATTTTTTGATTAACCCACATATATTATATGTTCTGAATGGAGTTCCTGCAGAAAAATTATTAACGTTTGAAGTTCCATATCATAAAATAATTATATATGTTAACAAATGCATATATATATATATATATTATTTTAATAATATATAAACAGGTGAATTCTCGAAATAACGCTTATTTGAATTTGAAAACTTGAACGTGTAGAATAAACAAGAATCAAACAAAAGGTTAATGTTATTGTAAATAAAACATTACAAAGAAATAAATGTGATTGATTAAAAATGCTAACGTTAAGTAAATTTGACGTTATAAAATAATTAATGGAGATTTTCTAAAGACTTATGTTATTTAGCATAACGTTATAAATAAACAAATGTAATATAATGTTACAACAAAGCTAATTTAGGAAAGATAACGTGCGTGTAGTCACGCAAATGTATAATTGTTTATATAAATATATGCATGTATTAGTTCCAGTAATAATGCACGTTTGAATTTCGAAACAAACGCGTATGATAAAAGGAAATTAATAAAGAAAGAAATTTAAAATAATTAACGTTAAATTACAATGTTCAAATAATTAATAACGTGCATCATTAAAGAAATTTAAAGAGTCATAAGTTGAAATTGTTAGCAAATGTAATGTTAGAAGCGGAGAATTAATTCTAGTATGGTAGAACACTCATAAGCACGCATGTGTGTGTATATATATATATATATAAATGTATGTATAAATTTTAGAAGCAACACACATTTGAATTTGAAAATAAACACACATCATAAATGGAATTAAATCATGTAACAAAGGAAGTTTATTTGTGTTAGGTAGTAACGTTCGAACTCATAAACAAGAAAGACACGTCACTATGCGTTTTTATTTTCTATTGAACACGCAGATCTTGCCTGATTAAAATCGAACGAACAACATTGTTTTGGACATCTATAAATAAACATGTAGGGTTATCCTTTAAACTCATATTTTTCTAAATGAGCATCGAAGCCCTATCACATTTCCTTTCTTCTCCAATTATTTAGAAATTAAAAAGATTAAATTTAATCTTTCTAATTCAAGATCTAAAGGTAGAAACTATAGAATTAGAATATTGACATCGAAATTCTCTGTCCATATGAGGTAAATTCTTCAAACCGAATTTAAATAGTTTACTTTATTTTCTTTTCCGATCTATAAATCCATTTGAAAAATCCAATTTGTAGATTCAAATAGGTTTACAAATGAGAAAGACTTTGATAATAAATCTGGATTAGAATCAGATCTAGAACTTGAAATTCTTTTTCCAGGTGAGTGCATTTAAATTATATATCTTTTTTATTAATGATATATAATATCATTAGATTCCTATTAAATTACTGAATTTGACATATGTTTTTATTTAGGAATAACAGTAGAAATAATATGTACAAGTTATTCCTTATTTTACTATAAATTATTAAATGTATACTTACATGAAAACGGTCAATATTATGGAACGAAATCCACATAAAAGATTATAAGTAACATTGGAATTTAGAATTGCAGGAAAAGGCATAAGCCCAAAACGTAAGACATTTATAGTAAATTGTCAAAACTTAGAGAAAAAGAGAATTCTAATGAAAAGGTTGGTTTACAAGCTAGTATTAGGTTTGTAACGACCCGTAGTTTTGCACATTTTAACGCGTAAATATGAAATATTATTTTTCATATTAGGTCTTACCATTCTATAATTTAAGAGATGGGTATTAAAGACAGTTCTCACTTCTTGTATTTTCTGGAGTTTTTCTATGACCGTCTTACCCGTAATGGAATTTTAATTCATCTGTAACTTTTGATTGGAGTGAAATTTTGGTTTGAAACCACTTTCATTGGATTGAGTTGATAGTTTCCATTTATGTAAAGTGGTTATACGTCGAAGTCGGACAAACCTATTGGAATATATGGTTGTTTGAAGGATTTTAAGATAATAACGACCAATTCCCAGCCATCTGAGCCCATTTTCAGGTAGGCCTAGTGTGAATTTCGGGATTAAAGAGTTAAAAGGATGAAATGAGTGATTGCAACTAATTTCAATTTCTCTCTTTCTTACTCAAAGCTTCTAACTTTATTATAGTAAAACTGTAAAACTTTTCTATCCAAACCTAAAATCTTTATAAACCTTAAATTAAATATAAAGATTTGTAGATCCAAATAAGAGAAACATATCAAAAACTACTATGAGGGGAGATCTACCTAGATTCAGTAATCCTATTCAGATCTGACATTTCATAGGCACGTGGTGAGTGATATTAATCTAATTTACAGAATTCTAAACTTCCTAATCTTAAAATAGTTTTAAAAAAGTTAATCATATTGGGAATCTTATCACTTTAGATTAAAACTATGAATTTAAAAGGTTTGGAATTAGATTCTTGCTTTTCCTATAAAACTACTTGCAGATCTGTGCAAATGTATGACTTTTATTTTAGATCTGGATAATATATTTCAGTTGGAATGATTGATTTTTTTGTATGTTATCTTAGATGATTTTATGTTTGCATTTGTTGGGTTTGAATGTTTGAAAACACATATGAATGGCATCCTAAAACTAGGATTTTGCCAATAAGTCTGTAAATCAAAACTGCCCAGAATTACACCAAACTTTGAGGAGATGAGTTGGAAGGTCTCTAGAGATTGTGTGAAATTTTTGGATTTGTTTGTAGTTCGTATAACGAAGTTATAGCCAGAAATGTCTGGATGGGTACGAATTTAAAAGTGCCCAAAACTGGATGATATTTTTATGAGAGCGAGAACATATTCTGAGAATGCTAGTTTTAAATTTCAAGTCCATTGGGTCAAAGATGAAGGAGATATGGAGAAAATGGTTAAGGTCGGCATTCAGCATAAAGTTTCAAGGACGGGTCGGTATGGGGCTTCGGGTCGGCGTGGAGTATCTAGAGCGTATCGGGTTGTGCAGAATTTTCTATGTAAGGTCAGCATGAGGTTGGTGGCACGGATCAATAAGGGACAAAAGAGGGAAATTCAGATCAGTTAAGCAACCAAGATCGAACCGGATCAGTATGAATAATACCGATCTGAGAATGCTAAGCTAGGTCGATGGGGATACAGAAGATTCAGATTGGATTGGTTCATTTCTGATCCAAACTATAGAGATCGATAGTGATCCGAATGGGGATATATTAGATTTAGTGACCCTACGCGAGCTACGTACTTCGATAATGTAACTTCTCTGATGATGATGGTAGCTCAAGGAGGCCTAATTCGCAAAGACATCGACACGAAGATTTCTTACTTTCATAACTTAAAGGTTACTAAATTGGAAGAGTACCACTATAATAATGACCAATTAAATTCCTAAGAGTATAGCAATAAACTATGGATTAGGATCAGAAAGTTGTTTGGAGGGGTTTAGGGAACAAAGTTGGATGACAGAAGTAATTGTCTAAGTTGTTCTGGACCAGAAGACCTCAGATGGAGCATGACGACGGTCCAGAATGTCTCTACAATAAAGATACGTATGCAAAGGGAACGTTAGTACATGGGTTCGGGCGGGTAAGTAGAGAGATGAGGCTTAAGCGTCTATCGAGTCTTCAACCTGATGTAGGTTGTAAGCAAGTTAGGAGGCTACCCTTAGTTACAGGTGATTAATCTAAGGGGACTCGTGAATAACACTTGAGCTTATTCTAAACTAGATAGAGGTTGTTAGTCTGACGTAGATTGTTTTAGCTCGGATGGGGTACAGTTACCTTGGAACCAAACATATTATATATCCAACGCATTGAGTGAGTGAATTTGAGGATGGATGATGTTTACTATGTTTGTTTAGTCATTTATCACCCTCAGTGATGCCACTAGATGTAGGAAGCATTAACACTGATCTAGAGATAGTGCATATGCAGACATTTAGACACCCAGTGTTCATATGTTGAGTACAATTATATTGCTCATTTTATTAGAGTAGTATATACTTCTATGTGCTAATTCTATGGATGCAAAAACAAGTCAGATATGGTTTACCACACTGTGTGTTCCATTTATTTTCTATACCTGAGATTTTATCACTCGTACCTGACTTTGTCTAACCTAGAGTTTTATGCTTTTCTTCTTATTACTTTGGGTGCTCTCATATGAGCAGTCTAAAGGTAGGTTAGGAGTGAGCATGAATAGCTGATCGGGGCATGAGAAGAAGACTATCCCCATATTATTAATATGTACTCATTCTCACTATTCACTACTGTGGGGCTCGGTAGTATCTTTATCATTTTTCTTAGAGGCTGTTTCTATTAGAGTTATTTCTTTTATATAACTATGTGACATTATGGTTTATTGTTTTAAATTCGTTACTATGGTTTCTGGGATTCATTTCAGTTATTTACTGTCTCGTTTATTTATATCGGTATGTTTTATTATTATATTTTATTCTATGGCTATGAGATATATTACAGGTTCTACGTAACTTTAGTTATTTTCTTCCTAAATGGTCACCTTACATTGCCCGGAATGTCGAAAGTATAGGGTGGTAGTTTCATTCGGTTTCCGAGCCTAGGTTGCATCGTTTAACCTAGGGGATGAACTGAGCGTATGTGCATGTGAGCACATACTTGTGAAAACATTTTGGTTTTCAAAACTATATATAGTAACTCACATTGCATGAGCACTAGTTAGGTACGATTTCTTACAAAAAGGCTAATCAACTTCATCCGTAATCAAAGGATGAGTCGCCAGATGAGGAGTGCTGCAGGGGATCAGAATTTGGTAGATGAGGAAGGAAATGGTTCAAGATCTTCAAATCTCTACTTGCAAGCCATGTTCAATACCATCTTGAGGTATGTATATATTCTAGAATGCTCAAGTAGCTTATCCTAATTCTACCACTGAGAATGGTGCTCGACCGCAGGTGCACGGAGCTGAGTTTTCTAAGCTCAATAAGAATTGCGCCAGCTTGGAAGGCAAACCTTTTGTGCTAATGGAGTTGGCGATAGAAATCCAGGATTGGCTCGATACTTATGAATGAATTTTTGCTAACCTAAATCTAGAGGATGTTGTGAAGAGGAAGTTAGGCTCGCATCAACTCCAAGGACACGCGATGAATTGGTAGAATGCATTGAAAGTTGTTGTACCAGAGGAAGAGTTCACTTGGAATCAGTTCAAGACTCGTTTGTGTAGAATTTTACTTTGGCTACCCATAAGTCGGCTTCGTTTAGGAAGTTTTTGGAGTTGAGGTAGGGGCCCATGACTAGCTATGAGTATGTGGATGAGATCGACACTTTGTCAAAGTATAAGGAATCTCATATAGACACCGTAAAAAAGAAGAATGAGAAGTTTATTCTTGGCATGGATGATCATTTGGGAGAGAAGTTGTTGAATCAAGGTTACGAGACCTTTGAGCAGTTGTTAGGAAGGCACACAGATATGAGATTAACTATCCCAAATCGAAGGCTATAATGAATGTTGCTCATAAGGAAGAGTAAAAATCGCAAGGGAGCGAGGGATGCGAGAGGAAATGGAAAAACAAGAGGAAACTGCCTCAGAATAAGGGAGGACAGGAGAAGAATACCAAGTCTGGAGTAACTTACTTTAACCGCAGAGAGGAGGGCCATTATAAGAATCAGTACCCAAGTGACGAGCGAAAGTGTTATCTCTGTCACGAAACCAGACATCTTAAGAAGGACTTCCTAGAGGCAGCTAAGCAGGCCGTGAAAGCATACGCTATCAATGTTGTTACTAGTTCATCGAATTACCCTTCGATGAACGAAAATGGAAAGGGCGTTGTCATTCAAGGTATGCTTGTTGGATCTAGATTAACCCTAAAGGGGGTGAATATGGTTTATTGAAAATTAAGCGAGATATTAAAAAATATCAGAACACAGAATGCGGCAGAAAATAAATGCAGAAAGGTAAATGACACAAGATATACCCAGCTTCGGCAAAATCCTGCCTACTACTGCATTCCTAAGGTTTCTACTAGGTAATAGAACAGATCCCGCTTATAAGATCATGTAAACTCACGAACCCCTCGCTCCTATTAGAATCCCACACTCAAACCCCTAGACTGATCTAATCCCCTATATCAGATTTCCCTTGATTACAACCCCGTAACCAGTAACCTAGTTTTTACAGACTCTAGTAAACTGCCAGTTAACACCCTAACTGGTTTCCCCTAGATTTTACAGACTCTAGAACTAATCGTTTGATTTACAAAACAAACTAGAAAAAATACAACAAAAATAAACAAGGAAATTAAAACCCTTTTCCCCCTGATAATATAAAGTAGGCTTAGCCTAGGTCAAAACAAGCCGGCCCATTTGGTTTTTCTCGATCTCTCTTTTATATGAACAATGGCGGCTAGGGAAAAAATGAATTAGGGTTTTTAAAATCCTCCACAAATCAATTGCGATTGATGATGTATTCTGGAAGATGATCTCTGTTGCTTGAAGGCGTCGTTGCTTCTATTCTTCGATTGATTTGAGGTCGCTTCTGATCGAAAACAATGAGAGTGATTTCCAATATGAATCTCCACGATTTCTCTTTGAATTGTTGGCTTGGTTTTCGATATTTTGAGCCGATGATGATACTAGTGTTCAAATAGGATTTAGAAATCCTATCATCCTCTGATTTCGCATAATTAACTTGAAATGATTTGGCTGATTTTGTTGCTTTCCCCTTTTGACATTCTCGGTTTAATTTTGGCCTTGATGAATCTGGTCTTGAATGTGGCCTTCAAAACATATTTTCCCTTTGCATGATTTAAATGTCCCTTGAATGAAATCCCTGATTGATAAATTGAATGCTGTGGAAAATCACTTGCCAAAACTAGAAAATGTTTGTGGTCCATTGAAGGATTTACTCCATTATGTTTCCTCGCTTTGAAAATGCTTTGCTCGGCATTGAAAATGAATTAATTCTGGAAACCAAATATTACTGTCCCATTTGAAATGTTGTCGGGTTTGAATTTCCTGATTGCTTGATTTCCTGAATGATTTAACTATCCAAAAATATCTTCATGAAATCTGGAAATAAACAATTTTCCCTTTTAAAATAGTTGCCAAAAAAGATTTGAGAAAATTCATTGCTGATTGATAATCATGTTGAGTTTGTCTATGTTGATTTCTGGAAATCAAGTTGAATTTGTCCCATATGCAAATCCTTTAGCATGTGCTTTTGATTCACATTGATTTCTGGAAATGATACTCGTAATTCAGTTTGCATTTAAAACGCAGTCCAGTATTGTTTGCCCATTTTAATCTGCTGTGCACAAAGTCATGTATATCCTTGAATCTGACTTGAACAGTTCAACCATGTATATACTGCCTTGAGCTCTTGTGAACCATGTACATACTGCATGCATTTGTAAATTCGCTCCTTGCTTCACCACTGTGTACTTGAACACTCTACTAATTTGTTCACATTGATTTTTCTATTGCCGTTTTCATGAACCAGTCTTGTTCATGGCTCGACCTTGCTGCTTGGCTTGTTCTTGATATGTTGCACCATGTTTGTGTTGATGTTGCTCTCTCCACTTTTGCTCAGTACTAACTTCCAATGTTGTGTATGCTGGCTCGACCACTTTCCATATTTTTGCTGAAACTTGTACTTGTTGTGACTCCATTGTAAACTGTCTTGATCATGTAGTTCTTCCTTGAATGCTTGTGCATATCCATTATGGTTTAAGCTGACCTGAAAATCATGCTTGAGCTCGACACTTTGTTATATGATGCATGTCTGCATTAGCTGCTTCATTGATGATTTGTGCATGTATTTTCTCTCATGACATAGAGAACATCCTTGCTTGTGCCATTGATTATGCACCATGTCATTTATATTTGTTGTGTCCCTTGAGAACTTGGAAGAGTGCTTGCATGTTGAAGTCTGCACACATCCATTTTATTGCTTTCTCCATTACTATGCAGTGTTGAACATGACTTGTAATCTTGACCATTTTGAAGTTACTTGCTCCAATATGTATGCATACATTTGTCCAGTTTGATTGCTGCTAGTCAGACCATTTTCTGTTATGCAAAAATTGCTCCGATACCAAACTGTTGGGGTTTTGTGTGCAGCGGAAGTTTGACAAAACGCCGGAAAAATAGGATCTTTATCATCGAATTACTTGAAGATGAATTTGATTGAAAATAACAACATAACAAATCGGAAATAATAGCAGTACACTAATATTCCACCCAACCACCCTCTTTATTGATTCACCAAAAACAAATTTTGTTTACACTCAATGTATTACAACCAAAAATAAACAAAATACAATCAATTGATAACCTTATTGAGATAGGCAAAGAATATCTAGATGACTACAAATATTGTTGGAGCAGAAGAGCGATGAAGAACGACGACAAACCCTTGGACAATCTAGAGGCACCAACTATGTCTTTCAGTTGTAAATAGGAATAGCTACCCTCAGCCCAAATTCCTACATCTTCCTCTCCAGGGCACAAGCCCATGGAGACACAACCTCACCGGATATTCTCATATGGTTTCTTGTTCTTTGTTAATTGTCACAATCTAACCAAGAAGGCTGCATATATATAGGAGAATAGAAAACCTAGGCAAATATCCAAGTTGCCCCTTCAAGATATCTCCAAAATATAACCATTCATTCCTTTCCTTCTATGATCAAATCAATCAATCAACCAATAAATCAATCAATCAACCAATTAGTCAATTAATTAATCAATCCAATCAATTAATCATTTAATTGATTACATCCTCTTCATAAAATATTTGAATCAAAAAATTCAACACTCCACCTTGATTCAAATATCACATATCTCCAAACAATCCACAAACAAGTCAACCTAACTCTTTCAACAACACTTACACTCAAATAAAACCAACCTCGATTTCAAGGCAACGAGATATACCCCAGTCGATTTGAAAGGACTACGACCACACCTCAATTACAAACACAACCCACCTCCTACAAAAGATGCATCTACCATCTGAGCTACATCATGCAAAAACCAACGGTCTAAAAAGTGCTTGCAATACCACAAGATCTCCATCGTCTTTGTGGATTTCAAAACTCGATATCCGTCTTCCGTTTGACATGTTCTCTTCATCTCCGGGATCCCTCGAGTATCATCAATATCTAGACCCTTGTCGATACCATGATCCTCCACCTTAGGACCATAAGCAGTGACCATATTAATCTCTCCACCTTGCTGTGGACTAGGTTATTTAACCATCACCCGCCTTCTTCTTCATCTTCTTCCATCTTCCCTCATCCATATCAGAGGGCTTCTTCACATCTCCATCAATTGGACCATTGAGGCATGGAACATCCACCATTATAGGCTTCCAAATTCCCTCAATATCTACCATCAAAAATAGTCATCCACGAAAGCAACATCATCTTCGACATCTACAATCTTCAATCCAAAATCACTCCAAGCTATGCAATGATCTGGCTCTGATATCAAACTGTTATGCAAAAATTGCTCCGATACCAAACTGTTGGGGTTTTGTGCGCAACGGAAGTTTGACAAAACGCCAGAAAAATAGGATCTTTATCACCCAATCACTTGAAGATGAATCTGATTGAAAATAACAACATAAAAAATCGGAAATAATAGCAGTACACTAATATTCCACCCAACCACCCTCTTTATTGATTCACCAAAAACAAATTTTGTTTACACTCAATGGATTGCAACCAAAAATAAAAAATACAATGAATCAATAACCTTATTGAGATAGGCAAAGAATATCTATATGACTACAAATATTGTTGAAGAAAAAGAGCAATGAAAAACGACTACAAACCCTTGGACAATCTAGAGGCACCAACTGCGTCTTTCAGCAGTAAATAGGAATAGCTACCCTCAGCCCAAATTCCTACATCTTCCTCTCCAGGGTGCAAGCCCATGGAGATACAACCTCACTAGATATTCTCACATGGTTTCTTGTTATTTCTTAATTGTCACAATCTAACCAAGAAGGCTGCATATATATTGGAGAATAGAAAACCTAGGCAAATATCCAAGTTGCCCCTTCAAGATATCTCCAAAATATTACCATTCATTTCTTTTCTTCTATGATCAAATCAATCAATTAACCAATAAATAAATCAATCAATCAACCAATTAGTCAATTAATTAATCAATCCAATCAATCAATCTTTTAATTGATTATATCCTCTTCATAAAATATTTGAATCAAAAAATTCAACATTTTCTAGCTGCACTGCCTTGTTAATCTTCCATGAATATGCTCACTGACTTGCATGTGTATTCACTGCATATTTGTGGTGCACATTCCACTTGAAAACTTGGTTATTTGGCTTGACTATGAACTATGCATTGAGTCGAGTTGGTCCACGTGGCTGCTTCTTAGTTGCTCATACTGTATTTTGATTGGCGAGGCAATGCACATGTGTATATTTATACAGGTGTGTATATGCAGCCATTCAGTATTATTTTCCTTGTCCCTATACTGTAAATTCATACTGTATGCCTTGTGGTATTTATAGTGAATCACTGCGAATATCACAAGTTGTCTAGACATAGATAAATCAGATCAAATCATGAAAAATGATGAGAAACACACCAGAAATCTGAGGCAAATAAAATTTGTATTCGCATGTATTCAATTTCATTTCTATTGTAGTGTACTCTGTGTGTGTGTTTCATGTGACAGGTAAGCAGATGATGACTGGACTGACAGTGAGGCTGTAGAAGGCAGAAGATGAAGAATGTGTCATTGTGTCAGTGTCAATGTGTGATTGTATAACTGAAACTGTATATGAGTGAGCAGAGAGAGAATCATAGAATATGTACAAGTGAGTGATGAGTGTTGTAGTGAGGACTGTGTATGGAAAAAGTATATGAATTGAATTGTATATCAGTGATGTGTTCAGATAGTGGAGTTATAGATATTTAAATATTTAAATAAAATATTATATTTAAATAAAATACTGTGTGATATTTGATTTTCTGTACAGTAGTATTCTATTTAAATATAAATATTATATTCCTGTCTATGATGTATATATGAAACAGTACAATAACAAACACATTTATAATAATATATATTTGGTTGTTATCATCAAACAAAAATCATATAATTGTGTATACAACAATGTTATATACAACAATCTCCCCCTTCTGATGATGACAAACAAATATTAAGATTTTGAATATAATAAATGTGTTTGACAGTGAAAAACCAAACTCCCCCTATTTGAAAGCTCCCCCTATAACTATGCATCAGTGAAAAAGAAATTTTCAATATTAAAATATTTATAAAATATTCACTAATAAATCAAAATCTCAACCCATTCTCCCCCTTTTGTTATCATCAAAAGAATACCGAAATTAAAAAATAAATGAAAAGTGACTAAAAATATAATTTCAGCTTAAGAGGAAGAATGGTCATCATAAATCTCAATCAGTCAAACAAAAATCATAATAAACTGAGAACTAGTGGCATATTTCACATTGTAGAGAATGACGGAATTACGACGAAATTTATATAAATGGAGAGAGTTAAAAAAACAAATGATTTTCAATTATTTTCAAACGAATTTTTAAAATTAAACCACAAAACAGTGATGGATTTGGACTACAATTATAATTTCAACTTAAGTGACAAAATCAAATAATCTCAAATCCCAATAGCTATCAATCAACAAATCATAATATTTCAAAAAATATTAACATATTTCACAAATTAGAAAAATGGATTGATAGGCTGGTTATAACATACCAGGGAGAATTTCATATAAATTTTTATTTGTTCAAATTCTTTTCTTTTCTTTTTCTTTTTATTTAAGAGCACACTGACCATGCATAACCAGAACTTGGATTTTTAAATGAGGCTAGTCATAGCTTAAATTATAAGTTGTCACATAACCATGCATGACCAGAGCTTGGAATTTTAAATGAGATTAGAGACACACTTATGTATTAATTACATTTATAATTTTCAGCTCAAAAAGAAAAACACTTTGGTATATAAAACCAATACGGATGATAGAAATGTGGTAGGTATAAAAATGGTTTGTGAAATAAATTTCTAAATTAATCACATTATGTAATATGCTCGACAGTACCGGGATCATTGAAAATTTTCAATTATCACTAATTCTAAACAATAACATAGTCTTATTTCTATCACAAATATTTCCACTGTTTATTCAAAAAGATTTTAAAAATATTAACTCTCCACATTAATATAAAATTATCATGGATGGCAGAATGGTGATAGATAAAGGAGATGGTCGTGAAATAATTGCCAATTCAAAGATATTATAATAAATGTTCAACCATCATGAATATCCAAATAAAATTTCCTCTTGTTGTGAAATATACTGTAGTCACAACTCATCACAATTTCAAAATCTGATAATGATTTTGATGAATTATAAATACAATTCAGTTTGGATATTGATTTCAATTTCTGAATGAATAATCAATAAATAAATAAACAACTATAAGAGGAATTTATACAGATTTGTACAAGACAAAGAAAATGTGTGGATCTATACAAGGTGAAGATTAGAATTGAAGTACAGATGAGTAAGAAAAATTTGAGGCACTTCTGATACCAATTGATGTCTCTATTAATGAGGATTTTAAAATGACACAGGTGGCTAAACAAGGGTATCTTAGTCAACAAAAAAATTTAATTACAAAGCAAGCAACTCAAGAATGCATATTCCATTTATCAGAGCATGGTAAACCTTTGATACCAAATCAAGCAGTCATCAAAAATATTTAAAAATCAATTTCTTTTAATCAGAGCAGCATGATTCCAGAACAAAGATTTTTCAAAACAGTATCAGAGCAGCACAGAAACTAATATCATAGCAGACTTGTCAAGAAGATGTTTCATAGATAAAACGGTCACAAAGATGATTCATGATCCAAGATCAAAAATACTGTTTAATTGAAATTATTTGAGAAATATAAAAAACTCAAGATTCAATGAATCGATCACACCGGATTATTAATTTCAGATTCAAGATGTGTATGAGATTCAATAAATCAATAATTTCAAATGATTTTAAACAAACAAGTATTTAAATCAAATAACCATGAAATAATAGAGAGATTTAATACCAGATTTTCAAAGAATTTTTCACAAGAATTTCTGACAAGCACAAGAGTAATTTCAGATCATACATCAAACTTGAGAGATATTCATGATCCAAAAAATAAATAAAAAATATTGGAAATCACTTGAATCAATGTCAAGTTTTGAGATATAATGAATCAGTCACACAAGATTGATAATTTCAAATTTAAGAGGTGTGTGATATTCAAAATATCAAGAATTTCAGATGATTTCAAAAAAAAAAAATTCAACCATAATGATCATGAATAAAGATAAATTTCAAGATGTATCACTGATTCAAGATAATTCAAAATATCCAAGCCAATTTGAAAATAATGAAATTATCACAACTGATAAATATTAGTGTGTTGTAATGAGTATAATATTTCATGCTTTTCTAAAATGGATTAGAAGAAACCCAAAACAGCAGAGGTGTGTGAAATTTCATTAAATATTAAAATATTCAAAAATTTAGAATTCAAAACAACAGTGTTCAGGATATGACAAAAATACATCAACACTTTATGAATTTAGAAACTTAAAAAAAAATTCAAAACAATTGCTGATATTTACAAGCTTAAATTCAAGATCTGGAAAAGATTAAAATCATTAGAGTTTTATTCAAAAGAAGCAAATTTCCCAAAAAAAATATGAATTCTGTAATTGGAAGTTAATGAAGCCCAGAAGAAGTTAAAATTGCATGACAGAGACAGATTAAATCAGAAAAATAAAAAGAAGGGGAATAAGGAAAAATAGGAAAAATAAAAATAGAGAATATACAAAGGAAATTGTGAGTTTAGAGATCATACCTGAAAATGATGTAAGCAAAAGAACCTTTAACTCAGCATCTTGGCTAAGGAACTGTGAATAATACTGGAGACCCCTCATTTGCACTCAGTGCTGTGTTTTTGGGCACAATCTGGAGGACTGTGAAGTGAACAACCTAAGGAACAATTTGCAAGGAATTAACACACAAGTGCTACAAGACAAGAACGAAGTTCAGGACAAAAGCAAAGACACTAATAAAGGGAAATTACAAGTCAACGTATCGAACACTCAGGCAGCTAGAGGCATTGGGAGTCTTCAAGATAAGAGTGACCACTTAAGGAGGGAACCACCATGAAAAAGAGTCGAGAAGAACAAAAACAGAATTGCATTTAAAACAAACAAAGTCAACAGCTATGTGAGACAAAAACACTATCACAAGCCCATTTATAAAAGGAAAGAGGTGAGTCTGGCTGATTTTATGCCGGAAGCATGCGTTAATGTTGTCAGAAGGCCTCAAAAGAAACAAACAAACAATACTGTGATCGAAATTCTCTCCAGTAACAGCTTTAGTGCTCTCGTTGAAGATGTAGAAATGGGCAATAATATTGAGATAATCTGCCAGAAATCCCCAGTATGTAATAATACAGCCCTAGCAACCCAACAACCGAAAGATGCTCCTATTAGTTCTTCAACCACTGTTGACTCACAACCTTCTGTTGTATTAACTATCCCTGATACAGACCACGCTCCATATAAGCATGATGCCAATATTGAGGCGAATGTGATTAATAACAGTAGTTCAAAAGAGCATCCTACCAGATCTGATGAAAAGAACAACGAAGTTATTGCATCTAAACATATGCAACAGCCAAGAATTTTAAGCTTGACTGGAAATTCCTTATCGACTGATGTCAATATCATTGAGACAGGATCTCTTGCTGTTTCGCCGCGACAACCTACCTTATATTCTTGCAACCTCAACAACAGTACAGGCTTACAAACGATAACTACAGGGAATGAGAAGCCCATTTTACTAGCTGAAATGAGAGGTACTCAAATAGCTGTTGAGAACTCTCAATCTGGTGAGCTTTCTCTGATCCCTTACAACTCAATACAGCCACCTCCTGGCTACCTTGAAGAATCTAGATTGCATTTGTTCTTAATTGATAAAGGCAGCCATGATAATGGTGAAGTAAGTTATTTAGACTCCCCGGTAGCCAATGCCAATGGAGGACCCGAGGCAAGTAAGATGAAGACCAGATCAATGACAAGGAATACCGAAAAACATGTTGAGTTTAATCAATGATACACAACATATGTATTTGGAATATTAGAGGTGCTCACAAGCAAATAAAGTTGGACAAATGCAAGACTATGATTTTGAAATACAATCTGTCGATGATAGCTATTCTGGAAACCAAGCCCTCTAAAGATCTTACTGCCAAAGCAGCAAGGTACGTAAATCCAAATTGGCACTTGCTCCATAACTTAGATCATGCAAGTTACGGTAGAATCATGGTTTTATATGATCCTTTGATTCATCGTTTATGTAAAATTAGTTCGTCTAGCCAATTCATTCATTGTCAAAACTTCCATAGGCCCTCATCTACCACCTTCTTTATTACTTTTGTATATGCTCATAACACGTTAGCTACTAGGGAGAACCTTTTCCAAACCATGCCCACCCTTAAACAGGATGTCCCCTGGATAATTGGCGGTGATTTTAACAATCCACTTAATATTAATGATAGAGTTGGAGGGAATAGTGTCTCTCTAAATGAAATCTGTCACTTTAACACTGTTGTTATGAACTCTGAGATTTTAGAAATTAAGACTAGTGGTCCTGAATTCACTTGGAATAACTGCAATAGAAATGGTGTTCGCACTTTTTCCAAAATTGACTTTTCTTTTTGTAATAATTTAGCTTTGAATTGTTGACCTAGTCTTGTTAATGAGATAGCTCTGTCGATCCTATCTGATCATTCCCCGCAGATTTTGCATTTGAATGAAAGCAACGTGCAAAGGAAACCTTCTTTTAAATTTTTTAATATTTGGACGTTGCAAAGTGATTTTATGAACATAGTAGCTACAGCTTGGGATTTGAACTGTTACGGCAACCCCATGTTCAAACTCTACAAAAAGCATAAGGCGGTGAAAAATGTCCTGAAAGTCTGGTCTGCCAAGCACTTTGGTAGTGGTTGCTTGAAGTCGCAGACGCTCGAAAGACAGCTTCAGGAAATTCAATCCGACATGTTATCCAATCCGCACAGTGACACTCACCCTATTCTCGAACACAGCATATCTTGTCAACATCATGATGCTCTCGTTATGGAGTTCAAGATGAAGAAGCAAAAGAGCAGAATCAAATGGTTTGAAGACGGTGACAAGAACACAGCTTAATTTCATGTTGTTCTAAAGGCAAAACAGGTTAGGGAAACTATTCACAACATCACGGACCAACATGGGCATGTACATTATACTAGTAGTAATATACAACAAGCTTTTGTTAGCTATTATGAACAACTTTTTGGTAATAGTGTAAATTTTGTGCCTAGTATCGATGACATTGATCCTATGCTTTTACCTATGATTAATCAAGATATGAAAAACTACCTGTGTATGACAATTACTGATGAGGACATTAAGTTTGCTATGTTCTCTCTCAACAATCATTCTTGCGGAGGTCCTAATGGTCTAAATGCTATTTTTTACACAAAATGTTGGGATATAGTTGGTAAAGATGTTTGCATGGCTGTCAAACAATTCTTTAATAGGGCTAAGATGTTTCACTCCTTTAATAACACTACCTTAGCTCTAATTCCTAAAACTAAGAATGCTGACACCGTGACTGCTTTTAGACCAATTTCTTGTTGCAATACCATATATAAATGCATTTCCAAAATTTTAGCGATTAGGCTTAAGCATGTCCTTCCACATATTATTTCTTTGAATCAATCTGCTTTTCTTCCTAATAGGAACATCCTGGATAACGTTCTATTAGCTCATGAATTACTAAAAGGTTACAATACTCATAATATATCCCCTGGAGCCATGATAAAACTTGATATTAGAAAAGCTTTTGACACCATTCAGTGGTCTTCTATCATAAGGATCCTTAGTTTTATGAACTTTCCCATTTTTTTCACGGCTTGGGTTTACTGCTAGCTTTTCTATCAATGTTAATGGCTCATCTGTTGGCTTCTTTGGTAGCAAGCAAGGTATCCAACAAGGAGATCCTATTTCTTCCTATTTGTTTATTATCGTTATGGAAATGTTAAATAGAATGTTGGATAACTTAGTTACACTTAACTTGTTTGATCTCCACCCTAAGTGTAAAGACCCGCGGATCACCTCGCTTATGTTTGCGGATGACTTGATTATCTTCTGTAAGCCTAATGATAAGACTCTAGTCAATGTTATGTCTACTCTCCACAAGTTCTATACCTTAACCGGCCTCAAAATTAACTATGATAAATCCAATATCATTATTGCTGGAGTTTCGCAAACTCGAATTACTAATATCCAATGTTTCACCGGTATAACATGTAGCGCTTCCACGCTAACTTATCTTGGTCTGCCTATGTTAACCACTAGAATCACTACTCAACACTGCCTTCCTTTGTTTGAGAGGATTACTAATAGACTAAACTGCTGGTCGAATTACCAATTCAGTCAAGCCGGTAGACTTACCTTGATTAAATCTGTCATTATTTCTATGCAAATTTACTGGTCGCGCACTTTTATTCTTCCAAATAAGCTGCATAAAATGATTCGCTCAGCATGCATGAGATTCCTTTGGAAAGGAAACATGCATGCTAAGATCATTGCGCCAATATCGTATACTAAACTTGCCAGACCAATTATCAATGGTGGTTTAGGTATAATTAATACCAGCGTTTGGAACATGGCTGCCTTAGCTAAAAACATAAACGATATTATGAACATAACGCCAAGTCTGTGGGTTCAATGGTCTTTTAAACACATTCTTAAAAATCAAAGTTTTTGGTCTTTAAGTTCTCGGCAGGGATTTAGCTGGACTTGGAAGTCTATCATCAATATGAAACTCAAAATTTTACGTTATGTTAAATATGGCTTTCCTGCATTTGATAGAATTAAATTTTGGGAAGATCCATGGATTTAGCATGGTCTTATTCTTAATGACAATTTGAGTTTCCTTGAAAAGTTAGGTTCTGGTGTGCATCCTAACTCTTTTGTAGGTGATTTGTTGGTTCATGACAAGCTGCGCCTACCGAACACGGTCTTTCAAATGGGTCACAGGCTATGGAACAACATACAAGACATCAATGCAAGGACTGACAATCAGAGAAACACCTTGTGGAATTGGGAAGGTGAGGGCTTCAAAATTAGTCATATGTACAATGCTTTATCGAATTTTACATCCCTCCCTGTTTGTACATGGCACAAGAGGATTTGGAAACAGGACAACAACTCTAAAGAGAACATGCTTTTCTGGAAGATCATCAATCGTGCTATCTTAACCAAAGATAGACTGTTAAGCATTGGAATGGATATCCCGAGCACTTGCAAACTCTGTGGAGCTGATGCTGAGCACTTTCAGCACCTTTTCTTTGAATGTCCAATGATCAAATGCCTTTGTAATGAAGCTCTTCTTCAGTTTGGCCTAAGTAACTTCCCTTCAATGAGCTAAGACCAATGGAGCTTTCACAATTCAAGAACAGGAACTAAACAACCAAGAATGAGACTTTACAACTACTTTCTCAAGAAACTGGTGCATGCTATTTGGTCTGAACGCAATGCCTGCTGTTTCGACGTCGAGCACGTCTTCTCGTATGCGCAATGGAAGCTCCAACTGTAGCGAGCTATCAGGGACGGTTTGAAGTTCCTAAAATTTTCGTACGATCCGGGAATTTTTATGTAAATAGCCGTGTGATTTTGCTGTGTGCTTTTGCTGTGTAATTACGTGTTTTTTCTCCTTTAGTTAGCGTTTGGTATGCATGTTTCCTCCGTTTTCTGTTTTGCTCTTTTTCCTTTCTTTGTAATCTTGTATTCGTCCTTGCATATCAATAAAAATGGTAGGGGTCCATTCAACCCCGTCGGCTTTGCCAAAAAAAAACTGTGAATAATACAGAATTATAGTCCAGCTTGATTTCAAATCCCTTTTTGCCAGCGGTTCCTCAGCCTCCTCTGGTACCTAACTGTTTAGAGGATTGAGTGGTCTAACAAATGCAGTAAAACCACTCACATTTTTGTTTACACGTTTTGGTACCCAGACTTGCTTATATAACAATCCATCAGAATTTACCAAAGTACCTTTTGGGACCCAAAATTGTTTGAATTTAGATGAATTCACTTTATTTCTTTTTGGGGTCCAAAATGGTTTAAATGGATTGTTATCAAACAAATTCTCCTTTCGCTTTTGATTTAAAAACCCTATGAAATTGTTTAAATTCAAAATTTCAAAACGAATATTTTCAAAATAATTTGAAGGATTTTTAAAATCATTTGATCCTCCCTTTTCAAACTCATCAATTTTTCTAAAGCCAAGTCCACTTTTATTTCCTAATGAAATTGTTTTTTCAGCAACATATTTAAAAAAAATTCACCCTTAGAAAATTTAGCTAAAGTTGTCTCAAGTTGTTGAATTTCAGTTTTAAGATCACCTTTTTCTATCATTAAATCTGAACAACGATTTTTAGTGATCTTACATATTTCAGATTTCAAAACCAAATTTTCATCTTTAAGAAATTTAATTTTGGTTTGGGACTCAGCAATCTCAGATTCAAATTTAGCTTGTTTTTCAAATGCAGATTTTTTAAAATCTTTGAATTTCGCAATTTCTTTTTCAAGCTCTTTCAAAACTGATTCGGATTTCTGTAAATTTTGATTTTCAAAAATTTTATGTTTGGAAATAAGATTGTCCAACTCCTTTTGCAAAGCATTGTTTTTATAAATTAGCTCATCCTCATTTTGTTTTAAAACCATAATTTCTTTTTCAAATTTCTGAAGACTTTTATTAAGATGAGCTAAATCATTTTTCAAATTGAAACAATTCTTGCAACCGGAGTTTTCATGTTTTAATTCCAACATATTATTTTTGTTAATCAAATCATGATTTTCAGATTTAAGAAGTTTGTTTTTCCGTTGGAGTTTATCAACAGATTTAGTTAAGTTAGCACACATATAAACCAAATCTTCGCATGATAAATATTTTGTTTCATTATCTGTTGATTCATGATCATCTGAATCATTTGAATTTTTATCTATATAGCCTGTTAGACATAAATCTGAATCTGAGATGTCCTTCTCGAGTTTTGAGCAGTTGTCGTCTTTTTGTCCATATAGTGCATCGAGAGTTCTCCAGATTTCCTACGCAAATAAACAATGAGAGATAATATCAACTTGATTATTACTGAGATAAGAATAGAGAATATGCATAACACAAGCAATGACAACTTTATTTTTCTTATCTAACATATCTCCCATATTTATAATGATATTCCAATATTCAAAATTAACAGATTTTAAATATAATTCGATTTTTAATTTCCAAATTAAAAAAATTTGTTCCATTGAAAATAATTGGAATGTCACTGGACTGACCCTCAGAGGACTAACAACTAGGATCCATGATTCTAGGGTTAATAAATTTACCAGGCTCTGATACCACTTGTTGGGTATAGATTAGCCCTAGACGGGGTGAATATGGTTAATTGAAAATTAAGCGAGATATTAAAAAAATATCAGAACACAGAATGCAGCAGAAAATAAATGCAGAAAGGTAAATGGCACAAGATATACCCAGCTTCGGCAAAATCATTCCTACTGCTGCATTCCTAAGGTTTCTACTAGGTAATAGAACAGATCCCGCTTACAAGACCATGTAAACTCGCGAACCCCTCGCTCTATTCTAATCCTACGTTCAAAACCCTAGGATGATCTAATCCACTAGATCAGATTTCCCTTGATTACAACCCCGTAACCAGTAACCCTAGTTTTTACAAACTCTAGTAAACTGCCAGTTAACACCTTAACTGGTTTCCCCTAGATTTTACAGGCTCTAGAACTGATCGTTTGATTTACAAAACAAACTAGAAAAAATAAAACAAAAATAAACAAGGAAATTAAAACCCTTTTCCCCCTTATATTATAAAGCAGGCTTAGCCTAGGTCAAAACAAGCCGGCCCATTTGGTTTCTCTTGATCTCTCTTTTATCTGAACAATGGAGGCTAGGGAAAAAATGAATTAGGGTTTTTAAAATCCTCCCCAAATCAATTGCGATTGATGATGTATTCTGGAAGATGATCTCTGCTGCTTGAAGGCGTCGTTGCTTCTATTCTTCGATTGATTTGAGGTCGCTTCTGAATGAAAACAATGTGAGTGATTTCCGATATGAATTTCTATGATTTCTCTTTGAATTGTTGGCTTGGTTTTCGATATTTTGAGCCGATGATGATACTGGTGTTCAAACAGGATTTAGAAATCCTATCATCCTCTGATTTCGCATAATTGACTTGAAATGATTTGGCTGATTTTTTTACTTTTCCCTTTTGACATTCTCCATTTAATTTTGGCCTTGATGAATCTGGTCTTGAATGTGGCCTTCAAAACATATTTTCCCTTTGCGTGATTTAAATGTCCCTTGAAAGAAATCCCTGATTGATAATTGAATGCTGTGGAAAATCACTTGCCAAAACTGGAAAATGTTTGTGGTCCCTTAAAAGATTTACTCCATTATGTTGCCTCACTTTGAAAATGCTTTGCTCGGCATTGAAAATGAATTAATTCTGGAAAGCAAATATTACTGTCCCATTTGAATTGTTGTCGGGTTTGAACTTCCTGATTGCTTGATTTCCTGAATGATTTAACTATCCAAAAATATCTTCATGAAATCTAGAAATAATCAATTTTCCCTTTTAAAACAGTTGCCAAAAAAGATTTGAGAAAATTCTTTGCTGATTGATAATCATGCTGAGTTTGTCTATGTTGATTTCAGGAAATCAAGTTGAATTTGTCCCATATGCAAATTCTTTAACTTGTGCATTTGATTCACATTGATTTCTGGAAATGATATTCATAATTCAGTTTGCATTTAAAACGCAATCCAATATTGTTTTCCCATTTTAATCTGCTGTGCACAAAGTCATGTATATCCTTGAATCGGACTTGAATAGTTCAACCATGTATATACTGCCTTGAGCTCTTGTGAACCATGTATATATTGCATGCATTTTTACACTCGCTCCTTGCTTCACCACTGTGTACTTGAACACTCTACTAATTTGTTCACACTTATTTTGCTGTTGCCATTTTCATGAACCAGTCTTGTTCATGGCTCGACCATGCTACTTGGCTTGTTCTTGATATGTTGCACCATGTTTGTGTTGATGTTGCTCTCTCCACTTTTTCTCAGTACTGACTTGCAGTGTTGTGTATGCTAGCTCGACCACTTTCCATATTTTTGCTGAAATTTGTACTTGTTGTGACACCATTGTAAACTGTCTTGATCATGTAGTTCTACCTTGAATGTTTGTGCATAACCATTATGGTTTAAGCTGACCTGAGAATCATGCTTGAGCTCGACACTTTGTTATATGATGCATGTCTGCATTTGCTACTACGTTGATGATTTGTGCATGTATTTGCTCTCATGACATAGAGAACATCCTTGCTTGTGCCATTGATTATGCACTATGTCATTTATATTTGTTGTGTCCCTTGAGAACTTGGAAGAGTGCTTGCATGTTGAAGTTTGCACTCATCCATGTAATCTTGACCATTTTGAAGTTACTTTATCTAACATATATGCATGCATTTGTCCAGTTTGCTTGCTGCTGGTCAGACCATTTTCTAGCTGTACTGCCTTGTGAATCTGCCATGAATATGCTCGCTGACTTGCATGTGTATTCACTGCATATTTGTGGTGTACATTCTACTTGAAAACTTGGTTATTTGGCTTAACTATGAACTGTGCACTGAGTCAAGTTGGTCGATGTGGCTGTTTCTCAGTTGCTCGCACTATATTTTGATTAGCGAGGCAGTGCACACGTGTATATTTATACACGTGTGTATATGCAACCATTCAGCATTATTTTCCATGTCCCTGTACTATAAATACGTACTGTGTTCCTTGTGGTATTTGCAGTGAATCACTGTGAATATTGCAAATTGTCTAGACACAGATAAATCAGATCAAGTCATGAAAAATGATGAGAAACACATAGAAATCCAAAGCAAAAAAAATTTTAAAAATAAAATTTATATTCGCATGTATTCAGTTTCATTTCTATTGCAGTGTACTTTGTGTGTGTTTCATGTGACAGGTAAGCAGATGATGACTGGACTGACAGTGAGGCTGTAGAAGGTAGAATATAAAGAATGTGTCATTGTGTCAGTGTCAGTGTGTGATTGTATAACTGAAACTGTATATGAGTGAGTAGAGAGAGAATCAGATAATATGTACAAGTGAGTGATGAGTGTTGTAGTGAGGACTGTGTAGGAAAAAGTATATGAATTGAATTGTATATCAGTGATGTGTTCAAATAGTGGAGTTATAAATTTGTACTATTTAAATATTGAAATAAAATATTATATTTAAATAAAATACTATGAATATTTGATTTTCTGTACAGTCGTATTCTATTTAAATATAAATATTATGTTCATGTCTCTGATGTATATGTGAAACAGTACAATAACAAACACATTTATAATAATATATATTTGGTTGTTGTCATCAAATAAAAATCATATAATTGTGTATACAACAACGTTATATACAACAATGCTTTCCATTTTCATTGTTCCTATTCATGTTTTTTTATACTGGCACTTCCCATTCCTTTATATCCAAAAACTCGGTAGATAGTTTAGGATTAGAACCCAAACTCATTGGAAGATCTTTAGTAGTAACAAACACCGTTGGCAGCCCCACCAATCTTAGTATGGTTTATCGTAATCTTATTGTATCGAGTCACGGATGCTCTTTTGTTTGCGATTGCTTTGTTTTAGGGTTTGTGGGTTTTGATATCATAATTGGTATAGACTAGCTGAGTAAATCTGGAGTAGTAGCGGATTGCGAGAGGATGTCGGTGACGATAGGGACAAGCGACGAGCAGAGAGTAGTGGTAGGTTGTTTACCAATTGAAGAAGTAATGGTCAGTTATCTACAGTTGCTCGAGGTTCCAAACGATGAATTGTCGACAGTACCAGTCGCTAGAGAGTATCCAGAGGTATTTGAAGAAGTGAGTGGACTTCCACCACACAAAGAGATCCAATTTCATATTAACCTGATTAAGGACACCAAACCAATAGTGATGCCTTTGAGAAGGATGGGCCTAGAGAGTAGAAAGAGCTTGAGGTGAAGTGAATGTTCTTTTGGGAAAAGTCTTCATTCAGAGGAGTGTATCCAAATGGATTGCCAATGGTGTTTGTGATCAAGGAGGATGGTTCAAATAGATTGTGTATTGATCATCATGAGCTGAATAAGGTGACGAGGAAGAATAAGTATCCTCTTCCACATATTGATGATTTGTTTGATCAGCTTCATGGTGCGAGGTTGTTTTCTCAGTTAGATCTTGCTACTATATTTCACCAGCTTAGAGTTGCCAGAGTGAGTGTGCCAATAACGGTGTCTCGAATGCCATGAGTGGTTGGTTATTTCTTTCGGGACAACCACTACACCTGCCAACTTTGTGGATCCTATAAACCATGTCTTCAAAGACCATTTGAATAAGTTTGTGCTTATGTTCGTTGATGATATCTTAGTATATTCTAAGTCATGGGAGGAACATAAAACACATTTGATGATTGTTCTTGAGGTGCTGAAGGAACACCAGCTAAAGGAAAAGTTTTCCAAATATCACTTCTGGAAAAAGAGGTAAGATTCTTGGGCCACGTTGTTTCGGGATTGGGTATTGTTGTAGATCCTACGAAGGTTGTAGCCGTATAAGATTGGACTACACCTACGAGTGCTACCGATGTGAGGAGTTTCTTAGGATTAGAATAATATTATCGGAAGTCCATCCAAGACTTCTCTAAGATATCATCACCATTGACCTACTTAACTAAGAAGAATTAGGATTTTGCTTGGGATGCTAGATGTGAGCCTAAAAGAAAGGTTGAACAATGCACTAGTGTTGATTGTTTCAGGTGGGAACGAGATGACATTTTACACAGATGCTTGTGGTACTAATGCAGAAAGTTAAGTTTGTAGCTTATGCTAGTAGACAGTTAAAACCGCATGAGAAGAACTATCCTACCCATGATTTTAGAATTAACAACAATTGTGTTTGCACTTTAGATATGGACTCACTATCTTTTAGGGAAGATGTTTGAGTTGTTTAATGATCAGAAGACGTTAAAGTACCACTTTTCACAAAAAGGATCTTAACCTTTGCCAACAACGATAGTTACAATTTCTAGTTTCCTATGACTTTGGAATAGCGTTTACTCCAGGGTAGGGTAATGCAGTCATTGATTCTTTTAGTCGAAGGCATGCCAGTTTGGGAGCCATGTTCATTGAGTGGAAGCAGTTGGAATATAAAGCAGGTTATGTTCCGACCAAGATGTAAGTTGGAGCCAGAGATGTTGGCAAGTTTGACTACCGGACCTACTTTTATTGAGAGGATTGGATATAGCCAAAGGTGTGATCCTAAGTTGGTTGAGATCGTCACTAAAGTCGAGACTGGAAGTGAGTCCAAGGATGTAAAGTGGTACGGACTTGACCGAAGTGATTGGCTCCATAAGAAGGGGATATTGGTTGCCCCAGAGGTAGATAGTTTGAGAGATGAAGTGCTTCGAGAGTGTTATAACTTAAGATTTACCATACATCTCAGTAGTAATAAGACATATCGTGATATGAAGAGGACCTATTATTGGGAAGGGGTGAAGAAGGATGTTGGGTTATTCATCTCAAAGTGCATGAACTGCCAATTTGTTAAGGCAGAGCAATAGAAGCTAAGTGGTTTTATGCAACAACTAGAAGTTCTTGAATGGAAGTGGGAACATGTGTCAATGGACTTCATCGATGGACAGCTAAGAACTCAATTAGGGTACGACAACATTTAGTTCATAGTTGATTGGTTGGCCAAAAGTGGTAGATTTGTACAATTAAATCGAATAGAATGGCAGCCAAGCGGGTCGATTAGAATATGAAATGGATAATACAATTCCATGATATACCGAAGAGCATTATGAGCGATCGAGACCTACTTTTCACTAGTGGGTTTTTAAGAAGCTTACAAGAGGCACTAGGGGCTGAATTTCACCTTAGTACAGCTTATAACCCTTAGATCGACGGTCAGACAGGGAGAGTGAATCATATCTTAGAAGATCTTCTCCCTGCTTGCATAATGGACTTTGGAGGCTCATGCAATAATCATTCACATCTAGTGGAATTCGTGTACAATCATAGTTATCAGTCTAGCATCGGTATGACACCATTTGAGACATAATATGGACAACCGTGCAACGCTCTTTCATGTTGGTGGAAAGCGGGCGAGAAACTGAAACTTGGGGGCAGAGATGGTGAAGAAGACTTTCGAGAAAATGAGCTTATTCGTTAGTGGATGAAGGCCGCTCAAGACAGACAAAAGAGTTATGTCGATAGGAGGCTTTGAGATTTGGAGTTTTCTATTGGTAATATGGTTTATGTAAAGATTTCTCCTATGAAAAATGTTGTTTGATTCGGTAGAAGAGGAAAGTTAGCACCAAGATTTGTTGGTCCTTTTCCGATCTTAGAGAGGATTAGCAACCTTGCTTAAAGAATAAACTTAACTCGGAAAATGGAAAGAGTGCACAATATATTCCATGATTGTCAACTGCGGAAATTTATGCTTGACCCTTGTACAACCATCATGCCAGATCAATTAGATGGCATCGAGATTGAGCCAATAGCTTCAAGACCTCATAGGCCAATTCGTATTAACACGTTATGCAGCAGTTGAGGAGGAAAGTGGTGAAGTTATTGAAGGTTGAGTAGGGCGAAAGAGAGAAAAATTCACTTAGGGGACCGAGGAGAGCATGAGTAAGTTATATCCAGAGCTCTTCACATAGTAAGATTTTCTGTTATAGTTTTCACTTTTATAAGTCATGTCATTAATGTGCCTTAGTACAGTATCATGCATGTTAGGATAGGATTAACTTGTTCTTTTCTCTTTCTGGTTACTACGGATGCATGTTTTATTATTTATGATTGAATATGGATGTTAGGCAAGCGAGACGACCCTATTGACTCGTTTGTATAATTTCGGGGGTAAATTTTAATGCATAAATATGAAATATTATTTTCATATTAGGTCGTATTATTATACAATTTTGAAAGGTAGTTATCAGAAACCATTCTCACGTTTAGAATTTTTCTTGGGTTTTTTTATTGGCTTACCTCGGATGGAATCTTATTTCATCCATAACTTTCGACTAAAGTGGTATTTTGATTGGAAACCACTTCCATTGGATCAGGATGATGGTTTCCTTTTCCATAGAGTGGTTATATGTTGCAAAACGGACAAACCGTTTGGAAGATATGGTTGCTTGAAGGATTTTTAAGACATAAACATCCAATTTCCAACCATTTGGGCCCATTTTCAGTAGGCCTATTGTGGGTTTTGGGATTAAGGAGATTAAGGGATGAAATGAGTTATTGTAACACATTTCTGTCATTTCAATTTCTTGTCGTTCTTCCCTAGAGTTTCTACCTCCATTACAACAGACATTTCTTCATCCAAAACCTAAAATCTCCATAAAACTTCAATTAAAATATAGAGATTTATAGATCTTGATAAGAGAAGCATATTTAAAACTGCTATGAGGAGAGATCTACCCAGATTCAGTAATCCTATTTAGGTTTGACATTTCATATACTCACAAGTGAGTGATATTAATCTAATTTACAGAATTATAAACTTTTTAATCTTAAAACAACTCAAGAAAAATTAATCATGTTAGGAATTTTACAACCTTAGATTAAAACTATGAATTTAAAAGGATAGGAATTAGAATGTTGCTTTTCCTATAAAACTACTTGTAGATCTGTGCAAACATGTGACTTTTATTTTAGATCTAGATTCTATAATTCAGTTGGAATGATTGATTGTTTTGTATGTTATTTTGGATGATTTTATGTTTGGTTTGTTGTGTGAATGTTTGACAACGCCTATGAATGGCAATCTAGAACTAGGATTTTGTGAATAATTCCCTGAATCAAAATTACCTAGAATCACACAAAACTTGGAGGAGATAAGCTGGAAGGTCTCCATGGATTATATGAAAAAATTGGAGTCATTTTGGTGTTCGCATGACGAAGTTATGGCAAGAAATGTTCGTATCGTTATAAATTTAAAAGTGAGCAGAATTAGACGAAATTTTTATGAGAGCTAAAACATATTTTGAGAATGCTGCATTTCAAATTTCAAGTCGATTGGGTCAAAGAAGAAGGAGATATAAAGGAAATGGTTTGGGTTGGCATAGAGTTTCAACGATCGGGGTCAGTATCGGGCTTCAGGACGATCAGGTCGATGTGCTAATTTTTATGGGTCGGGTCGGCCTGAGGTTAGTGGCACGAATCTGTAGGAGACGGAAGGGGGACTTCAAATCAGCTAAGCACCCAAGCCGAACTAGATCAGTATAACTAATACCGATCCAAGAATGCTAAGCTGGGTCGGTGTGGCTACACTGACCCAGACTGGATTGGTTTAGTACCAATCCCAAATATAGGGATCGATACCGATCAAAATAGGGCTGTTTTGGGTCTAGTGACCCTACGCAAGTGACGTACTTCGGTAACATGACTTTTTCAATGGATAATGGTAGCCCGAGGAGGCCTAATTCACAAACATGTCGACATGAAGATTTCTTACTTCAGCTCAAAGGACACCCAAACTTAAAGAGTACGACTCCAACAATGACCAGTTGAACCCCTATGGGCAGAGCAATAAACTATGGATCAGACTATGGACCAGGATGGGGAAGTTGTAAGGAGGGGTTTAGGGAATGGAGTTGAATGAAAGAAGTATTTGTCTAGGTAGTCCCCGACCAGAAGACCTCGGATAGGGAACGATGATGGTCCAGAATGGCTCTGCTGCGGAGATATGTATGCAAAGGGATTGTTAGTACGTAGGTTCGGGAGGGTACTTGTTGAGTTGTGGATTGAGCATCCATCGACTCTTTGACTTCATGTAGGTTTTAAGTCGATTTGCAGGCTACCCGCTGGATACAGGTGGTTAATCCAGGGGGATTTGGGAATATCATTTATGCTCATTCTCAACCAGACAGAGGTTATCCGTCTGACATACCTTGTTTAGCTCAAATAGGTTATAGTTACCGTGGAACCAAATGTACTATATATCCAACGCTTTAAGTAAGTAAATGTAAGGATTGATGATATTTGCTACGTTTTTTTAGTCATTTATCACCCTTATGGATGTCACTATATTTAGGTAGCATTGACACAGATTTAGAGATAATGTAGATGCAGACATTTAGACACCCCAATGATTAGATGTGGAGTACAACCATATTATTGATTTTATTAGAGTAGTGTATACTTATATGTGCTAATTCTTTGGATGCAGGAACATGTCAAATATGGTTTACCATATTGTATGTTCCATTTATTTTTTGTACTTGAGATTTTATCATTCGCACCTGACTTTGTCTAACCTAGACTTTTATGCTTTTCTTCTTATTACTCTGGGTGCTCTCATATGAGCAGATTAGAGGCAGGTTAGGAGTGAGCACGAGAGCTGATCGAGAGACGAATAGAAGGCTATCCCAAATTATTAATATGTACTCTATCTCTTTTCGTTGTTTACTACTGTGAGGCTCAATGGTATCTTTATCATTTTGCTTGAAGACAGTTTCTGCTGGAGTTATTCCTTTTGTATAACTTTGTGACATTGTGGTTTGTTGTTTTGAATCTGTTACTCTGATTTCTGGGGTTCATTTTAGTTATTTACCGTCTCACCTGGTTTATATCAGTATATTTTATTCCATGCACTGTGATATATATATATATATATATATATATATATATATATATATATATATATATATATATGACAGGTCCTTTATAACTTTAGTTCTTTTCTTCCTAAATGGTCACCTTACATTTTCTGGAATGTCGGAAGTGTAGGGTGGTCATTTAAAGATTAGTTGGTTGGTTGAGAAAAGGGGGTATATTTATATAATTTAATATTATAAGGAAGATGGTAAATATAATTGCAAAAATAACATTAAGGAAAGTGAGGTTAGTGCAAAATAGGGAAGTTATTGTATTTTACAAACAATTAAGAAAAGAACTAAGAAAAATCTTACAATTTTGTGTTACTATTCCTAGTATTAATATTAAAAAAATAAGGAAATAAATGTTAATATATATAGTCTTTGTAACTAACCAAGTGGGGGTAAGACTACTTCCTAAAGCTAAACTTACAATTACAATAAATTAAGCAAAACTGGAATAAAAGAAAGAAGCAAAAGGGAGTAATACAAAAAAGTCGATGATTCAGTTATTTACAGTTTTTCTACAATAAATTACACATGTTTTGAAAATGTCTAATTATGTAAATATTAGTTAAAAAGGCAGATTTAATCCATGTGCAGAAAACAGAATAAAGTGTGTAATTTTGCGAACATGGATTAAATAAAAGATAAATACATTTATAGTAAACATGTATACAAGTTGTAAATCTACAATAAAAAGGAATTAGAGAGAGTTAGGCAAATTAATGATTGCAGTAAATTATGATGTGTGTAGTAATTTAAAAAGTTACAGAAAATGAACAAATTATTACATTAAATAAGAACTGTGTTGACGCGTTAGAAAATAAAAGTAAAAGAAAAACATGTAAGCCATTGTGATAAAAGTAGGATATCATAGGCTCGACTAGGAGCCGAGTCAATAGGTTAGGCTCAGATCTAGGATTGGGCTAAAAAGAAAAAGAGGAATTAGGCAAATCTGAATGTTAGCAAGTAAATTTTAACACGATGGTTGTAATTGAAAAGAATAAAATACAAGATAAGTAAGGCTTATTATGAATAAAACAAAGATTTGGGATTAAGCTTAATTAGCTTGTAACGTTAGTGGCCTGTTTTGGCATCAAAGGCTGATTAGGGAAAATAAGTGGCCAATAAAGTTAATATGCAAGTAAATAAAGCCCAAATTTGAGGAAACTGAGCAGATAACGCTAATCAGTGTTGTAATAAAAGAAAAGTAACCTAAACACATAGTGAAAAATTAGACGGAGGGTTTACTAAAATATTGTGGCAAGCAGTTCGATAGAAGTCTGGATGAAAGGCCAATCAAATCAAATCATCGCAAACATTTTAGTACGGTAGGAGCACGTCCAATATTTTGTTTAGCGAGACTTCTACGGGACGTGAGGATAGTTTAGGATGGCCCATCGGGGTAGGCCTAACAAAGCTCCACCGACCGAGGTAGGTCTGTAGTGGTTCCATCAAAAGAGTATGCCACGACCCCATTTATATCGAGGTAAATCTGGAGACTAATGGGTGACTTTAGGATTCCGCGGTTGCCTCGCCTCCAAGACCAGGTTTCGTGGTCAGGACCCAATAAGGATAGTAATTGTTCGGATACCTATTGGCATCAATCAAAGCGAGAACGAGAAAGATTAAAGCTAAACCAATAGACCAATGATATTTCACTATCAAGACATTGTATGAGGGACAACGCCAACTGGATGTTTAGATTTTTTGTTGTGGGTCACGGTCACTTAGATCTTGATGGGTCTTTCAACTAGTTGAGGGGGGCTGCGTGAAGCCATAGCTACGGAGAAAGAGACAAACCAGGTAGAATATCTATATTGTAGACCTAAAGAAGTTGTTCTTTACAGATATAGAAATCCCCGACCGAGTTCCATACAAGGGTAGGGCTGGTGACCGGGGCTCGGGTAGTAGATAGTATGATTACATGTAAGTCCTCAATGTATGCACTGAGTGGTACATCATGGATGTTCTAGCATTGGAGCGAGCTGATGCGGATGCAATTTCATGTTTTCTTATCAAATGATGGAACATTTCTATTGTAGGCCTCACGAAGCTTTCATTTAGAGAAATAGATGGAGTACTATTTCGTAGTGAGATGACATAGTCCTATCAAGGAGGATATTGATGGTGCGATGGGTAATACCTAGGACCGCGATTGTCGATTGGGTATATAGCCACATGTATATTGATTATTAGGTTTGGTCTACTAGGGAGTCGGTGAGTACGGATTACACACAAAGGCGAGAGTATTGTAAACCTGAATAACTTAATAAAACTAACATGGTAATAGAACGGTATATGTATTGTTAAACTTAAATGTATGTATTTTTTCCATTCACTAGATCTAGTTCTGACCTTCCACCTCATAACAATCCACAGGTTTGGGGACAAACAGAGATTGTTCAGCTTAGAGGAACTTGTTTAGAAAATTTTAATATTTTGGTAAGTATTTACTGAATATTATATTTTAATCATTTCTGCTATGAGTTTCTCATTTAAGCTCTGATATATCTATCTTTTCCTATTTGCAGGATATCAAATATCCAATTTAGGCTTCAGTGGATTTGGATTTTAGCATTTTGTGACACATTCGGACCCGTAGGGGTTAGGTTACTTACAGGAATGATATCGAAACTGGTCCCTAACAAATAAATATTATAATTTACGCCCTTATCCATTTTTATTCTTTTGACCTCTTATATACCTCAATTCCGCATAAGTGTGTCCAGTCTTCCAGAGACCATCAAGTCCTGTCTGAAAGGGGATGCGACTGGTATGAGTCCTAATTGATAATCCATGTTTTCTTTTTCTTAGCCCAATCTTTAGATATGCACCAAACCTATTGACCCAGTTTCTGACCGAGTAATGATATTACTAGTATCATAATAGGTTTTGTTGTTCCCCTTTTATTATTATCTTTCTGTTCTTTATTATCATAATAATCTACCTCTTTTTCTTTTTCTAATGAATTACGATACTGGCCATAATTCACTTCAAATTTCTATTAACATGCTTAATTCAGTCTGATCCCTTTTTATTTTAAATCAGAAATTTCTACATGTATTAACTGTTAAAATTTAATTTCTTCTTATTTATTCCATATTTGCAAAGTTTTATGCCATTATTCACAAAAGGAGGATTGAAAAATATGTCTATATGCTAATATTTACGACTTTAAGAAAAATATAAATAATTGCAGAGAAAATGAAATAAATGCTAAGAAAGAAGACTAGAAAATTAACCTTACAGAATTTAAATAAAAAAATATAAGAAAAATAGTTAAATATTTATAGAAAAAAACTGACGGAAAACTACTTGAAAAAAATGTAAGTAAAACTATTAAAAACCCTATACTTTTAAATTGCTTAAAATCTAAATAATTACTGCACTTGCCCGTGATCCTAAGCTCTTCTACGTGGCTACTGTAGATTCGGTCTCTAAGTTGATTATAAATATATCATTTTATAATTTTTTCTCTAGAAAAATTTAAGTTCAAGTCCGTTTCAAAAGAGAGAACCCAAAGGGGGAAAAGATTGTGTTGTGAGTGAATGGCTAGGTCTAAGATTCCATTTATAGTATAGCCTAGGATCCCAGGCCATTGGATTTCAAGATTTAATCTTATCCAAGCATGTCATGCTGCCAATCAGAGCCTCTGGATTTTCAAATCAACAAAGTGGAAGAAACAACACCTCAAATAATAAAAATCTCATCACATGCTTGTACCTGGATGTATATGCTCCCAAGAATACTGGCAGGTCGACCCTACCCTATATGGGTCAACCTTTGCCTATATATATATTCTCAAATCCAATTTCTATGTTATCTTTGTTGTTTTAACTCTGATTATTTCAAACTTTATATGTAAATTGTTCAAGAAATAGCCATGGACATAATGGTGCAATTCCCATAGCTAAATTCTAACAATTTAACAAAAATATTTCATTATTTATTTAATTTGTTAATTAATTACCATGTCTTAAATTTATTTTTGTTACAAAAAGTCTTAGGACAATGCCAGATGCCTGAAGCTAAGATCGATTTCTCCCATGGATCTGGCGATTTGAGCCAATATGACCGACAACTTGATAGTAAGTTCCTTTCCAATGTTTGCAGTGTTAAGCTAATGTTGGCTCTCATAAAGTTGAGATAAATTTTCCATATTGACTCTGTGGCTTGGCGCGATTGCTAAATTATTACAAAATCTACTATAACACCAATTATTTTGATGATATATCAAAAGTATGATTAATTTGGTTAACTAATTCCTTAAACTATGTTACAAAGTGAATACAAATTAAATAAATTTAGTAATTGAACATAGTTGACTAAAATTGAAACGACCCAAACTCGCCCTTACGGGAAAGCCCGGATTGAGTTGAGAACACGACAAATTAGGACACAAACAGAAGAACATTAATTGCTTATTACAACAATCACATCAATGTACAAGAATATAACAGAGTATAAATAAATAATATACATTTGACAAGTATCAGAGATTTAAATTAAATTTATATACATAGCAGCGGAAAATAATACATAACACAACGGAAAAGAATATACGGATACAGAGCTTTCTGAATATAGTTCTAGTTGTAAATCCAGGATCCTGTGAACATAATATCTGCAAAACAAAAACTACTAGCTGCCCGTGTGAAAAATAGAGGCACCAAGAGTTTAGGTTAAAACAATAAACTTCAGGTCAGTCATGTGACTTGTGTGAGAACTAAAAACAGTTATTAGCTTAGTTTTAAAGTTAGGTAAATCAAGGGACCATGCCGTATAACACGGAACGGGTTTCCTCCTAAGAATACCCTTGCATATAACAAACAACACAATGCTAATTAAAGAAATGAAGCTATTATAAGACTCAGGTCCCATCACACAATGCAACGCAAGCCGGAGGACAGATTTTTACCTTATAATAGCCAAATAATGCTTGGTACGTTTAAAACAAAATTCATTTGATACTATTATAAGTGCATAGTGTTAAAAACAACTTCAAATATAATTGTATCAATCATAGACGGCATGGGTACCATATATCATGTCGCCATACTAGTTCTACAATTAAAACCGCACAACGGCATGGGTACCATCCATCGGCCTCGTAGTGACCGATATAACCGAGGCACCTCGCTTTCCACCATCCACATAAGTAGAAATGTCTGGGCTCCATACCATGAGACCACTCCTAGCTAGAAGGAAACGCATGTCCTCCCTGAAGTCCTCTCCCATTTTTGGTTCACACCGGGGTGTGAGGCTCACGAATTAACGCTATATACAAAGCTATGCCCTTGAAGGCTGTGCTTTGATCATCAACCACAAGACTCTGCTTTTCAACAGAAGCCTTGATCATTTGCATCTCAGCATGTCACACCGTCAATTCACGCCATGCGACTGATGTCTATCGATATATAACCTCTGATCTCGTATGTCTCAGAGAAGGATGTTAAGCAAGAGAATAAATTATCCGCTGCCAAAGAGATATATATTTAATAGAGACCAATCAACATAGAATAAAATCGAATGCTAGACACACATCCATTTACAAGTTCGTTCTAGGTCTGAACGAAACCGGAGGCACCTTATTCCTCGTCCCATATGTCCAATACAGGAGAGAGGTCCTTGCATATCCGGTCGATCTCCAAGTATGTCTGGATGATCACCACTTATTACAATGTCTTGGGTGTACAGTCCAAACAAGACATCAGTAATCATCCAAACGATGTGAAGACCTCCGGCCTTCAACCACCGTCTTCATCGTCGACTTATCGTCGAATCAATTATTCAGAATGGGTATAAACCCGGCCTTTTCGAATAATTCACATATTTTATAAACAAGTGCTATAAAACACAACATATTCCTCATTCTAGTTCTGAATATTCTTTTATTCAAATATTCATATCTTTTGGGAAAGGTTCCCATTAATTTTATCAAAGCTAAATTCTTTAAATTTATTCTTTATTCTTTCTTTGGATATTAATTCAAACTAAATTAAGGTTTATCCAAACTAGTCAGGATTAGCGGTCCTTACCGAAGTAATCATTTATTTTATTTCCCAATCCCAACCTATTCATGCCATGAAGCAAAACTGGTAATACTTCATATATAACACCACGGTGTTATCGGTAAAATTAATTATCTTTTCATGTTCAAATCTAATTAAAGATTTAACTATCGCTTGTAACAAAACTGGTGATACTCCATTATCGATCATTTCATGAATTTGATAAATTTAATTACCCTGTTCACATTCCAATCTAATTCAAGATTCATTAAAACTCTAATTCAGTTTTAATCTCAAAAATCATGACTTAATGATTACTCAAAGTTAAGAAATTAATCTTATCTTTAACTTGGTTAAAGAACTAATGTCATTTAAAATCCGATAAACCCAAAATCCCATTACATTAACTATGGAATATTCACGGAAAACAGATCGATATATACATAATCGATATCAATTTCCGTATCCGACTAATAATATAAATGGAATAACAACAAAGGCTTTCTAAATTCCATATATAGTATCAGTCATCCTCCACAGAAGTTCACTTCGATTATTATCAAATCGAATTCCATTCCATTCCAATTTGTTGTATTAAATTGGAAAACCTTACTTTGGAAAATTTCCTTTAAATCTAAATAAAAAGATTTATAAATTCCAAATCGCATTTCATTGTAAATCGGGTTAAAGAACGAATGTCGTTAAAAACACAGTTCACAATAAACCCAATTCACATTCCATATTATTCCAATTATTAAATATAATTGGAAACTCTAATAATCTTAATTAAAAGATTTATTCTTTTCACATGGGGTCCAAGAACAGTGTTACTAAAAACACCATTCACGAAAAGCCCAAAATCCAATTCTTTTATTCAATTCCAATTAAATATTAATTAATTGGAAAACTTCACTAAATCTTAAATTAAAGATTTATTCTTTCCTCAACTGGGTTTAAGAACAGTGTTAATGAAGACACCATTCACGACAAACCCAAAATCCAATTCAATATTGAATACAAGGCTCTGAATAGAAATTGTATCAGCTTATATTCAATATCAAATTTTGAAATCAACAAATATCGTATTGGGAATAACGATATATATATCTTCCAAATTCCTCCACAATATCCGTATAATCACGGAATCTAATATTGAAATATTCCGAAGATAATTTCGATTCAAATCCCTTCCAATTCATATATTGAAAATTCTGGTTATTTTTAAAACCATTTCAAATCCAATTTATTTATTTAGAAATATCGGATTATAATTCTAGTTCATAACTAGTTCATTTTGATAAAAATATATTTTTATCTTTTCAAATATGGAATTTTTCATCCTAATTCTTTCCAAATCATTTATTATGATTTTACACAAATTATTAATACTTTTAATAATTTTATCAAGGCCCGTACAGTTGATTTCCATAAATGGTCATCGAACTGCATTTACAGCGACCTTTTCCAAATTTGATTTGGACATAATTCTAAATCCAACCGTTAGATTTCAAATCTCTTATATTCGTTGGAAAGCTCTTTTCGATACGAACCCAACGGTTCCGGTTTTAGGAGAATCCGATGGTCTGATCTCCCGTAATATCAATTCGAAGTCAATGGTCGAAATTCGCGAATGGTCGCGGCGCAGCGCTTTCTATTCAGGCCATTAAATATGTATAATACATATATATGTATATTATATATATTTCATCGATTTCCATTTAAAACGTATTTTATTAATCTTTTTAAATTTATTTTAAAAAGGATTTCAACTTCATTTTCAATTTTAAACCAAAATTGAATATTCCATATCATTATTATATGAATGATAATATTTTCAAAACATTAAATTTTGAAATCACTTCCTTTTCGATATTCATTATAAAAATGAGTAAAATCGATATAAATATTGTTCCCGTCAAATTGGCGCATAACTAATCAACACGACTTCATATCTTTTTAATATTTTCGTGTCCATCCAAAATCGGACATCAAAATCAAATTTTAATCATTTACAGAATATTATTTTTAAAATATTCATTATTTTAAAATATTTGTTCTTTTTGAATTGGAATTAGACACAGTTAATTACCATATAATTTTATTTATATGGATTTCATACATATATGTACACAACAATAATCAAACATAGTCAACCATCATCCAAATTGCAATACACAACTGCATAAGCGTTAAATATAAATAATTAACGCTTACAACAGTCTGTTAACCCATCGATTGACATACGACTAAACAATTGGAATTAGTGTACGTCAAATATCATCCCAATACCCTTGTGGGGTTTCAACCAACAAATATTGAATATTATTTGTGTAGTTGGGCGATGTGTAAAATTATCATCCCAATCCATATCAGTTAAATGTGTGTACATAAACAAATCGTCCGATTTGTAAATGATTATTTATTTTATTCATATATACGTTAAAAATTATATTTTTAACGATAACATATTTTATTCAACACATGAATATTTTATACGGTTCATTTATTCAATAAAAATGACATTTTTATTACATATTTTAGAAAATTTTAGCAGCATAACGGCGCGATACTAGAACCGGAATAAGGTCTAGCCTAATCCCTCGCCTAATACTAGCTCGCGCCGTACACATACCAATCCTAATCAATTCAATTTACATCCCAAATCCAATTCAACCAATTTATCAATCAAAACAAACAACCAAACATCCATGGTTTCAATCAAAGGTGTCGGGTGCTACTAAGCACCGTCTGCATCCTAGTATATATTTAACTGTAATCAAAATTAGAGTGAGAAGTTCTCACCATGGGTTTCCACTCCTCCATTCTTTATTTCTGAATGGTTTGGATTTGGATTTGTTTTTAGTCAGTCCCATCGCAATCTGTTTCACACGAATTTTATATTAAAAATCACATTTTTAACATCGCTATGTATAATTAAAAATCATATTTTTATTCCGACGTTATATATATATATAAAAATCACATTTTTATCGCTACCAATACAAATAAAAATCACATTTTTATCGCTATTTCATATAAATAAATACAATTCTAATTTCAGTTTTAATTACATGTTAATTTCATAATAATAAAAGGGAAAGGAAAGGGGGAAAACTCACTGATTCGCGGAGGAAGGGGTCGGAGGTGCTCACACCGGAGCTCGCGGTGGTGGCTGAAGCGGAGCCACGCGGTGGCAGTTGCAATGGTGCGCGGCTTCCAGGGGATTTGGGCAGATTGTGGTGCTTTGAATGGAGAGGGGGGGAAGGAGGGGTGGTGCAGCGCCTGAGGGGGGAGGAAGAAAGTCGACGGCGGCGACGATAGGAAGGAAGGGCGCGGTGGCGACATGAGGGAAGGAGAACGAGATCGAAAGGGTTTTGAAATTGGGGGGGGGGGAGGGGTTTCTTTCTGTTGACCGCGGAGATAAATGTAAGGGTTTGACTTTTTAAATGAGGGTATAATATATATATATATATATATATAATAATAATAATTTTAATTCTATTTATCATTCGTTGTGAAATTTTAGTGTGTGTGTGTGCGTGCGCGCGTGCGTGTTCGCATGTATTATTTCTCTTTCTTGTCATATGTACTGAATATTTAAATATAAACTTGTAGTTAATACTACAGAGCTATAAGCGATGCTAAATAAAGGTTTTTCTTGTCATATGGACCAAATATTAAAATTTAAACTTGTGGTTAATATTATGAAATTGTAAATGGTGCTAAACAAATGGGTTACAAATCCTAGCTATACATGTGCTTATGCACGCACAACGTTCAACTGTTCCCCCGGTTTAGCCCTCCATATTAGGGAAGGAAAAACTAACACTAGAAGGGGGGTTAATAGTGTTTTTAAAGAATTTAAGGAAATCTAAAACTTATATGATCGACCATATGAATCACACACCACAAGGATGATCACAGACAAAGAATCAAATACAATCCTAGAAATAAATAGAAATAAAATGCAGAAAAGGAAAGAACACACCGGATTTTATACTGGTTCGGATTACTCCTACTTCCTGTCCCATGCAACACTGGATTGCACAGAGTTTTATTACTATATCAATATCTAAATACAATCTCCTTGATTTCACGTCCACAAGGTTACCACCGACTCCAAACTCCATTGATGAAGTATATTTCCCTTGATTTTCCTAGCTACAAGGTTACCACAGATTCCTTTCCTTGATTTCAAGGCTACAAGGAATACACCTTTTCCCAAACACTTCCCAAACGATTACAACAGCCCTATAACTCTTCAATAGCACTTCGATTCAGAGAGTAACGAGTAGAGAGCGAGAAGAGAAGAAATTTTATATGATTAGACTTGAAATAGGCAGAGTAAAAGTGTAGAAATCACAAAAATATGAAACATTAATGGTGTAATGAAAGAGGATGAAGATAGAGAAGAAGAATTATAAAAAATTCGAAATCAGCCCCTGTTTATAAGATTTGAAAGGTTGCAACGCTTCTGGAATGTTACAAATAGTGAAAAGAAACTTCCTTTAAAATTAAAAATGTGACAGCTATATGTCGACATAGGGAATTATGTATATCGACATATGCTAGTTCAAATTTGAAATTTGGGCATTTTTCAAGTGTTTTGATATATATATATATATATATATATATATATATATAATTCTGAAAATTCTTAAAGTAAAACATTGTATTATAAATAAGTATTATAAAGTAAGAAATCATATGAAACTATAAATATAAATTATATACACATATTTATAAAATTATAAGGTTAAAACTATATAAATATAAAGTATATAAGAGTATATAACTATATAAATATATAAAAACTTATAGACTTAAAAACTTGAGATTAAAATCAAAAGTAAGATAGAAAAAATAATTTAGAATTAGAATAGGATTTGAAAGTGGAATATGAAATTTGAAAATCAGAATAGAATTTGAATTTGAACCTAGAGTGTTATTCAGAGTCTTACATAAACTAGACTCTATTACTATACTTATCTTGAACTCTTGAAATCTTGAAATCTTGATTACTCGTGAGTCTTGAATCTTCTGAATCCCTAAAATCTCTTAAACTATACAGTCTTCGGTATTAATTCCTGTATACAAATCTTGCATATGTGTGTGTGTGTGTGTGTGTGTATATATATATATATATTCTAGATAGAGATGTTAGTATATATTTTATAATCAGTTAATATTGAAATAAGGTTGTTGTCATTACAACTCCATTCTCCAATAAATATTCGTTTATTTGATTTACTATCTTCATGATTAGTTTCATTGATTTCATTTTCACATTCATCTTCATTGTTTTGTGTTATACTTTTATAATTTTCGTCAAAGGATATGTTTAAGGTTTCTTCTATAGTACCGGTTCTTGAATTGAAAACTCTATATGCCTTACTTCTCTCTGAATATCCAATAAATATTCCTTTATCGAATTTCGAATCAAATTTGTCTAATTTTTTTTTAGTATTAAGTATAAAATATTTACTTCCAAATATTTTAAAATATGATACTCTTGGTTTCTTATTATACAAAAGTTCATATGGTGTTTTATGAATTAAGGGTCTAATTGAAATTCTATTTAAAATATAACAACTTGTTGCTACTGCCTTAGCCCAAAAATTTCTTAGTAGTTTACTATTAGATAACATAGTTCTTGCACATTCTTGTATTGTTCTATTTTTACATTCAACTACTCCGTTTTGTTGAGGGGTTATAGGGAAAGAAAAATTATGGGTTATTCCCTTTTTATTACAAAATTTTTCAAAATTTTCGTTTTCGAATTCTCTGCCATAGTCAATATGTATTGTTTTGATTTATGGTGATAATAAGTTTTGAATTCTTTTAGAAAAAGTTTTAAATTAATCAAAATCATCACTTTTATTTTTAAGAAACAAAGTACAAGTAAATCTTGAAAAAGCGTCGACCATTACATAAACATATCCATTGTGATGTATCGATTGGGTTCGAGATAGAAAAAATAAATCCGTGTGAATTAACTCTAATGGTTTCGAGGTGGTAATTTCTTCTTTTGATTTGAATGAACTTCTTTTTAATTTTTGAATTGACAAGCGTCGCATAAATTATTAACTTTAAACTTCATTTTGGGTAATCCCCTAATTGAATCTAATTTAGAAATCCTAGAAATGTGTTTGAAATTTATATGACCAAATTTCTTATGCCAAATCTAAGGGTCACTTGTATTGGTCATAAGACATAGATTATCGTTGGAGATTTTCATACTCAATATATAGATATTTTTCTTTCTATCTCCTTCGAATATTACTTTTGAATTCCTATCTTCTATAAAACATTTATCTTTCTCAAAGTTTATTTTATAGCCCTTATCGCAAAGTTGACTTATACTAAGTTGGTTGTGTTTTAGATTCTGAACTAATAAAACATCAGAAATAGTAGGAGTTTCAGAATTACCGATCCCAATAATGTATCCTTTAGAGTTATCTTCGAATTTCACCATTCCACCATCTTCATATACCAGATTATTTAGTAATTCAGGATTTCTCGTCATATGTCTCGAATAGCCACTATCCAGTATCCATTTGTCTTTTTTGATTTCCACCATTTGTTTGCTAGAATTTGAATTTTCAACAGCCATGTAACACACCATTTCGGAATTTGAATTATCAGTAGCCACCATTTCAGAATTTGAATTTCCAACAGGCACTTCATCCATCTTTTTAATTTTTGAATTTCAAAATCCATACAACACATCTTTTCCTGTATTGGAAACCAGTTCAGTAGATGACTTGACTTTCCAACACGATTATATGCAGACTCTTCCAACATTGGTACAATGCATGAATTGACATTAGTGCTAACAATTATTTCAATATTTTCCATTTAAAATTTTAAAAAAATCAGATTATGAACTTTTTGAAAGACCTTACTCTGATACCAATTGTTAGGGAATGCAGAATGGATCGTTAAGGCATAGCTAACACTAGAGGGGTGAATAGTGTTTTTAAAGAATTTAAGAAAATCTAAAACTTATACGATTTACTATATGAATCACACACCACATAGATCATCATAGACACAGAATCAATAACAAACACAGAAATGAACAGAAATAAAATGCAGAAAAGGAAAGAACACACCGAATTTTATACTGGTTCAAACTACCCTTACGTCTAGTCCAACGCGATGCTGGATTGCACATGGTTTTATGACTATATCAATATCCAAGTACAATTTCCTTGATTTCCCGTCCACAAGGTTACCATTGACTCCGAACTCCCTTGATCAAGTATATTTCCCTTGATTTCTCCGGCTACAAGGTTACCACTGATTCCTTTCCTTGATTCTAAGGCTACAAGGAACACACCTTTTCCCAAACATTTCCCAAACGATTACAACAGCCCTATAACTCTTCAATAGCACTTTGATTTAGAGAGTAATGAGTAGAGAGTGAGAAGAGAAGAAGTTTTATATAATTAGACTTGAAATCGGCAGAGTATAGGTGTAGACTTAGTTTATAACTAAAACTAGCGTAATCTATGTACAAAATATGTAAAATGCAAAAACAATATATGTGATGCATTTTCTCTAATCAAAATGACATAAATTACGTTGTTGCAAAATATAGTAATGGCCCGCAAATCCGTACTATCTGAGTTGACTAATAAGACCACAGTCCAACCCAAATTGCACAGAAATACGAATCATTATTAGAAAGAAGTTAGAGGATGAGAAATAGAAAGAAAGAAATATTAGAATAGAAGAAAACAAAGAAGACAAATCTCACAGCGGAACGAATAAAATATATTATATAACATAACTTTTGAAATACAAATCAGTAACTTTATATACATACCATCATCAGAGCACAACAGTTATTTCTGGAACAGTTATAAACACCTGTTTCCAGATACAACATAGTGCACAGCGATAATATGATAGTCTATAGCTAACTGGTGAAGCCTCCTGCTTCCAGCTCTTCCAATTGAATCTGAAAAATCCCGACTACTTGACTGCCTATACAAATTTGGGCACCCAACAGTTAAACAAAACAAAATACACTCTGGGTCAGTCATGGGACTGGTGTGAGTAAACTCCAACCATTTGTTTAACTTTAAAATCCTTTCGAAAGAAATGATAATCGTAAGACCGATCTACTCATAAACACGGATGGTTTTTACCTAACGATAACCCAAAATATTTTTGATATCAAATCCAGTGATATTATAACAATGTCTACATCAAATAAATAAGATCTAACGGAACGCTTGCATCTCACGCTCCATATATAATATAAAATCAAAAACCGCATGGCGCTTATTGGAGATTGGGTTTCCAACATGACAAGGTATGGAACCACCTTCCGATAGTGTATCTCTAGAGAGGAATACACTGGGTTCAACAAGAACGTCTTGCAACCCGGCCCACACATGACCGACCACTCATTTCGCTTGAGTGTATCGAATGTATATCACCAACGGTTGGGATCAGCAACCGTTTCCCGAAAAGGGACAGCATCGATTGATTAAAGAAGTAAAAGGAATTTCTCTAGATAGGAGATTATACACCCTAATGGGAGCGACCCACATAGCCATGTTGCCTGCCCGATTTTTGTCATTTCCCGGTTGTTGAGGCCTGAGGCTACGATTACTTATCATTCCTTGATAGCACAATCACTTTGAATGCCACATTGTCAGATCCGTTAATCGCTAATTGATTTGTACAAATATATTCTGGATATTATGCTAAGAGAATAAATTCTCCGCCACCATATATATATCTATACAGATCAACATATGCGATCACTGGAAATACTCTGTTAGACATTCGTCCATTTACGTTCGTTCTGGGATTGAACGAAACCGAAGGCAAAATTTCTATTAATAAAAAAAGCCCTTGCACTTTACTCCGTCTTTGATTATCTTCATATAATCTGATTCGCAACGCTACTGCCAATACAGAGTGGTTCTCGAATAATAATCCAACTGATCTCTCCATATTGACAATGATATTGGCAAACACTTCGATAGTCGGTTATTTAACTATTGAAGAAAAACGAACATCCATCCATCCATAACATCAAACCATCACTGGGCCTTTAAATTAATATTTTATTAATTAAAACGCTTCTCCATTTCCTTATCCATATTCTTTAACACGATATTTTCGATAATCATCTTCTTGGGCTCTTACGCTATTTGGAAAAACATTTCCATATATCGTCTTCTTTTATTTTCTATATTTAGAAAATATCTTCTATTTATAATTGGAAAAAAATTCCATTTACTTATCTCTTGCTCGACTCATTTAATTCTACTCTCAGGAAATATATATTATTATATTTCCAAAATTCCACTTATTTGGGTTAAAACGAATGTTGTGTAAAACATCGTTACACCCAAAATATTTCATTCAACTATCTTTTATTCAACCATTGATCTTCGAGACTGGATCTTTGCTATTTATCGGTTAAAAGTGAAATCAATCGAGTTGGGGTAAAATTACCTCTAAGACCTTGACTGAAAACATCCTTAACTTCAAAACAGACAAGACCATTATTCCCGAATAATCAACACCATAAAAACCAATTATTCATTTATAAACACGTATATGTTTCTCTTTCTATTTTTAACAAATCTAATTTATAGATTTCCTTTTTGTTTATAATATTTTATTTTTAAGTTCATTTACTTATCGAATTCTATATATATCGATACATTGATTTCTAACTATCAAATTTTCTTAAAAATATTCTAACTCCTTAAATTTCCGGAAAATTTTGCCATAACCTCCTTTGTACCGGGAGCATCGGGAAAATCCCCAAACCGCCACACAGGCCTCTCCAATCAAATAGAAAAAGAAAAATCCAAGCGGCTAACCGATTTGGCGCATAAATTCTCATATGGAATTTAAACATGTACCTTTTTGTCGGGCACTAAATTTATAAACTTCATTCTCTTCATTCCATACCTGTTTAGCACATGTTCACCTGTTTTCAATTCAATTCAACTCAATCCAATCGTTTGAATTCAGTTTCGCCCATTTATTCTTTAATTAGCTTCTTAGCCTATTTCACTTGTTATTTGAACATATCACGTTCAAATATAAATTAATTTATTTTCAAAACAATCGAATGCCATTTCTAATTCAAGTTTCATATTCGATTTCGAATATGAATTTACAAACCCTTTTTTTTATCCAAAGTCCAATTTCGATTTAAAATTCCATTAACTAATTTTTCCTTACATTAGTTAATTCTACTCAACAATTAAAAATCTAGTTTGATTTTGTTTCAAAAATCATTTCATTACTTCACTCGAGTTCAGATATAATTTATAACTCAAATCTGGATTTTTCCTAAATGAGATTCGGATTTTATTTGCTCAAGATCATTTTATTTATTTAAATAAACCGTTATGGTTTTATAATGGTTTTGGCGCTGTTTTTCTGAAAATTTGATTTTGACATAACTCAAAATCTATTCGATGAAATCCAGATTTTTCTCCTCCATTAGAAAACTATTATCAAATCGGTCCAGACGTTTCTTGTTTTAAAGAATTCCGACTTCAATTGAGTCCTATCTACTCAATTGAAGTTCGAAACGCTAATTTACGAACTGTCGCGCTGCGGCGAGTTCGTTTTAATTATATATATATATAAAAAAAACTTTTAAACTTCGTTTAAAATAAATTCAACTCCATTCTAATATATTTTTAATATATATCAAACCAATTTTCCCAATTCAACATAATATTTTCGATTATCTATAATTGTCGATTTCCCCCTACTCGATAATATATTTATTTATACTTCGATCTTCTATATTTAATTCCAATTCCTTTGACAAATTATAAATCCTTTGGATTTATTTCTATTCTGTTTAAAAACCCGCATTCTGAAATATATTTCTTCGTTCCCATTTCGAAATGATTTCAACTTTCTATTTTAAAATTCTATTTTCGATTTCTATTTGAATTTTCTATATTCAAATTCCATTTGAATTTTCTATATTCAAATTCCATTTTTAAATTCACATTTGAATTTAAATAATCAAATTATCTCTTGATAATTAATTCATTATGTTCATAAGCATTATTTTATAAATTTCCTTGTTTATATTTTCAAACAAGTCTATTTCGAAATCTATTTAAAACCAAAATCTTATTTTGGAAATTTCTACTTATAATAATTATATATATAACACCCAATTTATTTTCATATTCAATCTAACTTCTATTTAAATAAATTCGAATTAATCGAATTCAAATCATAAATCCTTACGGATTTATTCTAGTTCAATTTATATTCTGAACATCAGAATAAACTCCATCGCTTATTTCTTTAAAACGATTTCCCCATTTCTATTTTTAAATTCACATTTGAATTTAAATATTCAAATTATCCAATGATAATTTTTCTCACTTTATTTCTATAAACATTGATTACAATTTCATTTCAATTATCTGATTATCCAACGAAAATCAATCTATTTTATTTATAAATTCACTTCAATGTCTTGTATTATTTAATTTATAAACATCGTTTATAAATTCAATACTTGTTTTTATTTATTTCCAAAACAAGTGAATATCTTTAGCCCATTCTAAATTCAAATTCTATTTTAGAAAATAAAATTTTCCTTTTAAATCTCAAAATCTCTTTCACGATATTTTTATAAATCAACATTAAGACCCAGTGATATTTCAAACAATCAAACCAACCAATTATAATTGTCAGGTTTTCTAACACATCATATATGACAGTATATGTGCAAACAAACAAACAGATAATATATTTTTGAGGAATCCAGTTGGATCCCTCCAACCTGTTTTTCCTGCATCCACAGACGTTAGTCTACATAAATAATACCCATCCTGCTTCGAGGCAGGATATCGCGTTATAGAAGGTCATCCACTATCATAGCGTGGGGCGTAAAGGGTAATCATCCGCTAATGGAACCGCGGGCATCCGCTAATGATACTGCGGGAAATCCAACCACCAATATATATATATATATATATATATATATATATATATATATATAATAGCAACCACCAAGCCTAAATAACTAATATATTTATGATGCACAAAAATATTGAATGCAAACAAACAAGCAAAAAACAATTATTTTTAACTGAAAAAAAATAATTTTAAATAAAAGGTGAGTGAGATTTACTCACCGTGTAATTTTCCTTTGCCTGAATACCCAGTTAATTTCCATATCTGTGTCTATGAGTCTACTCGGCTTGTCTCCATTGAATTTATCAAGCTCCTTAATCACTATCTTCTCGGTGAAAGATGTCGAGGCCACTTTCCTCTTACTGCCAAAATCAAAACCCACTGTAAAATATCTGAACCAATAGTGCATTACTCGAGGTCAACCCCTTCTTCTCCTCACATTCTCCTTCTTGAATGCACAAATCTCTGTCCATTCCAGTTTTTAATCGCACAGCTCATGTCGAGCTTTCTCTGTTTACTTGCACCCTCTAGTTCACTAAACAATACGTTGCTCCTATCTCTACCATTTGCTTTGTCTTTGCACCATCCTCCTCCAAAACCACCATCGTTTTCCTTCCTTATCATCGCGCCATCCCCAAAATTCCCCAAATTGAAGTCGCCAACGAACCCTAGATTAGAACCGAACCCTGAATACTGGCTACAGGCGCGACATCATCTTCGAATACAGCTGAAACCCATCGCACAAAACCGATGATGTTGCCTTACTCCAAATCGCAAGTGCCTTGGTTGGTTTAAGCTTCAGTAAAACTGGCGATCCATGTTTCTCCACCGAACTCCTTCCTCCCATCAACCTCGATTGTCGTGATTTCGAACAACAGTAAGAGCAGCCGAACCCAAATCGAACGACTCCACTCCTCATTCGCGAGTTTTCTTCAACGTTGAACCTATTTCCAAGAACCCGTGCGTTTCGATTTCAATTTCACTTTTTTATACGGAAATGGATTTGGACTTTTAGGAATAGAAGTTGAGATGGACGGCTAAGATTTTCATTTTCAGAAGAAGAAATAGAAGTATGTGCGATTTATAGTTGAGGAAGACTTATTCATTAAGGAATTAGGTAGGGTAGGTTTTTCTTTAATGTGATTTGATATTACAGAGATTTTTATTCTTTTGAAACAGATTCTGATTTGATTTGTTTTTAATTCGATTAGATTTAAAGAGATTTTTATTTCTTTTTAAATAGATATCGATTTGATTTTCGATTCGATTTCGATCTTATCCCTTATAAATATCTCGGGGTTCACAATTAAAAATCGTGAACCGCTATTTTAGCGTACCGACCCTCGTTCCAATTTAATAACGTTATTCTGAATTGAACAGCATATATTCTGAAATTTAATTTCAACATATATACCATATTTAATTAATATAATATAATTTAAATTCGAAAACGACAAATTCTTTGATAATAAAATATTATTTATTATCGTATATATCAAATAAAATTTCTACTTATCATCTGAATTGTTCTGACTCAGTTTTAAATTTCGAATTAATTATTTCAAATTCCGTATTACGATAATTATTTATATATATACGTATATATATATATATATATATTCAAAATAAATCGTATTTCGATTTTTAAATCGATAACTAAATATAAAAATTCATTTAAATTATCAACTGAATATTTAAAATAATATTAAATATTTAAAATAAACTGACAAAAAATCTGGGTCGTTACATTCTTCCCCCCCTTAAAATAATTTTGTAACACCCCACATCCGTTAGTGTCACTCACAAAGGGAATGCACTAAGTTCTGTGGAGCATTCAGGGTAAAAGATGCAGATAAATTACAAGACAGACAGAAATTAAACAGCGGAAAATAAGACTTTGCTTTATTGATAAAATAATTTGTACAATGATTTCTTTACAACATCAGAGTATCATCTGTCTTACAAAATAAAGGAGCATAAAACAACATTTATATTCCCAAATTTTAGCAAGAGCCAGCCATAGCATCTGATAAGAGAATCCAAGCAATCTTCGATAAATCTTCAAGCTGGGAAATAGTGGCAGTCCAACTTAACCTGAGCTAAACTATTCCCTCCTTTACTACCTGGGGGGGGGGGACGAAAGAAAACAGAGTCAGACATAAAGCCTGAGTAAGTTCAGTAACTTCTAGCATGTGAACATGGAAAACAAAATGACATGAATTAACTGAATACAAGATTACACCATGACGACAGGGTCAACAAGATTAGACAAGGTAGTCACAAGATATGCTAAGATAAGATAAACTGGATACGCTCTAATACTTTCGCCGCTTCGCTATTTCCTTGTTATACTGGTTTCTATATCTCTGCACCGTCTATCTAGTGTCCCAACTGGTAACAATAACGTGATCCCAATCCCTGTATTTTCCATTGCCTTCCAGCATAGATTCATTATTTATTACCTAGTCAAATCTAGGGTTTTCTATCAAGTGCTTTCTAGATTTAACTAGAGTTTACGCTATCTGCTGAACGCTTCTCGGATTCAGGATTTATGCCACCTAGTCCAACTAGGGATTATGCTACCTGTCGAACGATGCCCCCAAGTCTAGGACACACTACCTAGAGTGGTATATGTTCCTATACTTCCCCACGCATGTACCGCGAATCGTTATCGCTTGTCTAGATGCACATGTCCTGTAATGTGCGGTCCGAGTCCTGTGACAGGGCAAATCAAGGAATACAGAACTCGGTCGGGAGCTTTCAGATATTTGCCGATGCAGTTGCTAAGGTCTGTTTTTATTCCAGTGGCTATGGTCCCACTTGACCCCTCCCTCAACTAATGAAAGGCACACCTTGTAAAATGAGAACTATACGCCGGCCCCCGGTGCCCCACTATCCTATGGCCATCCTCACCCATAACTAGATAGCAAGTATATGGTCTTTTGGAGTTCTCCGCCTTTCCGCTTCACGTATCTCGATTGACTGAAGATGGATGGTAGACGACGAGTCGCTATCACAGGGCTACCGTTTGCTCGCCGAATCACGTCGGTCCATCCTAGTCTTTAGGTTGCCATGTATTGCAACCAAGGCATACTCCTGGTTCTTCTACGCAGACCTTAACCTCTGTGGGCCCAGGCGGATCATCTGCAGCCTCACAGAGGGATACCAAGAGTACCCTCACGTCCCCTCGAAGCCTCGGGCTTCGTAACCCCATTCGTTGGAGCCTTCTTTCTACTCAGACGGACATTCGCTCCTTCCCGTGTTATACTAAGAATTACTACTTAGTTTTACTAACTAAGATTTACCACTTAGTTTCCAGAATCGTTGTTTTCTTAACTAAGGTTTACTACTTAGTTCCCTTCCCCGTCAATTTGGATTGGTTAAGTGTCATTAGTCAATTCAAGCCAACTTAACCCCCTTCATTCATCCTGTTATACTGGTTAAGTGTTATCAGTAATTCATGTTGACTTAACCCTACCACAAACCAAGTTATATTTGTTAAGTATTTCTTATTACTTAACCCTACCCGTTCATCCTTTATTGGTTAAGTGTTCCTTTTTGACTTAACCCTGCCCGTCTGTTTTAACTAACATGTTATTAATGGTTAAGTATTATCCCTTCATGTTTTAGACTTAACCCCATTCCTTTATCACAACCTGATGGTTAAGTGTTCAGGTTTACTTAACCCTACGGTATAGCCCAACTAACATATTAAATTGGCTAAGTGTATTAGATTTTACTTAACCCCAACCTCTAGTCTAGTTAACATATTCATTTGGCTAAGTGTATTAACTTTACTTAACCCCTACAAGTCTCGTTTTGCTACCTTGAGTTTGGTTAAGTGTCTCTATGGACTTAGCCCTCCCATTCTAGCTTAACTGTGTTTAAATTGGTTGAGTGTTCCTATGGACTTAACCCTCCCATTCTAGCTTAACTGTATGGCCCTAACCCCACCCACCAGTCTGGTTATCATGTTGAATTGGTTAAGTGTCTTAGTGAACTTAACCCTACCATTCTTGTTCTAGCTTTAATTAAATGAATTAAAGCCGCTACCACTCACATTAGACAGGTATTGTTGCGACTACTGGATGTGCCGGTTGGTTCCGGGCAGGTTTACATCGCAACTCAGTCTAACCTCGGGTTAGGCATATTCGTGTTTTCTAAGTTCAAAAGGGGTTTTGATTAGTTTTCAAATCGGGCTTTGAAAGTAACCATCCCTTCCGTCGGATCAGTTAGGGATAGCCAGGGAGAGCAGGAAACTTTTTTTTTTCAAACTCAAGCCTAAACACTATCCTCTCTGTCACCCTAGAACTTTCTGGCTTATTATTAAAGGAGATGCCGTTAATAACCCTTTAATTTGTCTAAATTCACATTTCCTCATTTAGGCCAGATTCTATAGGTAAATTATTCCTAATTTACTTATTTCCCAGTTTCTCTTTTAATGTAAATTGTCTACATTTATTTCTATGGCCCATTTCCCTTCCTAAATCATATTTATGCTTTTTGGTATGTAAACTATACCAAATTAAGTGTCACTAACCATGATTTTTCTAAACCTGACAGTTATTCTCAATTATGGCCAATTCCACATTTATGCCAATATACTTACTGTGCCAAATTAGCTAATCCAATTCCGATTCAACATTCTAATTCACGTCAAACTAGACTTATTACTCTAGTTCACTATTCATGTAAATGCTAGATTTACATGTCAATACTAGATTCAAATTACACATCTTATAATTCATGTCAAATTTATCCAATTTGCATTTCTATGAACATGCCATAATACATGTTCCCTATTCATGCCAGTTTCCAAGTTAAACTACGCTTTTAGTAAATTTCATATTTTGCCCAAACCACATTCCCACCGTTCGTATAATCGTGATTCAGTCTAGAATATAAATAAAGCTAGGTTCGTAGAAAATAGGGAATGAACCAAGGATGCTATGCAAAAGATAGACATACTAACTGGCATAAAAAGGGTTGAATAACGACGTCGGTTCAAGAACATGGGTAGACCTAACTTAATAGGTAAATTCCCAAGGTCTAAAACCAAGAATAGACAGAATAAAGGCGTAGGTTCAAGAACATGGGTAGACCTAACTCAATAGGTAAATTCCCAAGGTCTAAAACCAAAGAAAACAAAGAACAAACAGGATAGATAATCGGGTTCACAGTCACAAAACTTAAACACTTTCCTAGTCATGAACCATAAGTGCTTAATCACAGTTGTCCCATTTATGTCATAGACAATAGTTTTGCTTCCTAATCAAAGGTATAGGCTTGTGTTCATAGTCATGGAAATAATTCTCATAGTCACAGTCACAGTCATAGGCAATGTCCATAGTCATAGGCAATGTTCATAGTCTTAGGCAATGTTCATAGTCATAGGCAATGTTCATAGTCAAAGAGGCATATGGTTCTGAGGTCCATAGTTTCATAGTCACAGTCTTATTTGTCCTCGAATCGTAATAGTTCTTAATTTGGTCCAAAGAAATAGGCACTGATTCAATAGAAAGAATTGGCATACTCTTTTATTCCTTTAATTTCATGTCACAAAAAGAGAAACGTTCAAATCTAGAAATAACTGACTTACAGAGATTAGATTAGAATAGAAAGATGACGTTGCTATGATTCGTAGAAAAACAGTCGTTGCAGTCGTTCGAATCTTCACTTGAATTCTAGCTTGACTTGAACCTCTTCTTGAGCAGCATTTCCTCGTCTTGATTTATTTTATATATTACTTATTCTATTATTTAATTAAGAGGAGAAGAAGAAGCCATGTTTGCCAATAATCTTTGCAGCATAAGGGTAGAAAAGAATTGTGAATAGAGAAGAAGACTAGGGTTGTTTATATAGTGTTAGGTGGACGAACCTGGTCAGAAAACGCGACCAAATACATCAGAACGAACAAGGTGCAGAAAGCTGGAAAAACAGGGGGGTCGACCCCCAGGTCGACTATGTAGTCGACCTGAGTGCCCCAGGTCGACTACCCAGTCGACCTGGGTAGCCCAGGCCGACTACCTAGTCAACCTGGGTGTCTTGGGCGGGAAAATTCCCGCCCTGGCCAATCCGGCCCGATTTTGAAATTTGAATTTGTTTTCTGTCTGTTCGAATTTTAATTCTGAAACTTCCGGAGGCCATATCTCCCTCATACGGACTCCGATTTACGCAAACTCGGACTCGTTTTCATGCAGAATTCCGAGACGAACGCAATGGAGCAGCCCGTTTCCCTTGATTTTGATTTTAACTTTTAATTCTGCCTTGATTTGTGAATCTTAGCGTTATAGAATCACGGGGTGTTGCATTCTCCCCCACTTAAAAGGATTTCATCCCCGAAATCTTCAAGTTAGGAAGAATGTGTCCTACCATCCAATCACCCATCTACTCAACCATTCACTCACAGGCATCCATTGTCCTTAAAAGTTTTCTAATGCTTTCATGTTTATATGCATAGTGTGTGTATGTCTTTATCTAATGCAAAATCAGGCGGTCTACTGATTCAGTTGACCTCCTAAATGCGAATCATGTCAGTGCCATGCGTCCAATCATGTATGCAAGCATCCCTAGTTATGTAAATACTACATGCGTGCACAGCCATTCATCCATATGCAACATCCATATGATACCATATCAAGCTCAACTTACAAACAAATACATATCTGTAAATGCAAGATGAAAGCGTCCGAGCTTGATCTAGTGCCTAATACGTATGCATATGCATTCACGAGCAACCATTAGCAACCACTTGCAACCATCAACTGTAATAGGTTTCAAATACATGTTTTCATCCATTGGCTTCTACCTAAGGATCGAAGATACGACCTAGGTGATGTACTTTGGAAAGAGAGAAACAATTATGCGTAAAGCTCCTAAAACAAAGAAATCAAGGATGCACCCTCAAGGAAAAAGGGTATGATGCTAGTATCTAGCCTTCTTGAGCTTTACTCCACTGTATCTTAACTAATTTAACTTCACGATTGTGAAGTTCCGGATCTCTATTTCCAAAATAAACAGATGTCAATCACGGTACCAGGTATACGTACTAAGATGATTAGAGGTTTCCCTTTTATCCGCCATGCCATAACTATAAGAGTCGAAAGGTCACTACGTGCTCTTTGGAGTGCCTGCCACAACTATTCATCTCTCACGCAAACCATCCAAACCGAACTCGACATTCCTCAAGTACAAGCCCCAAAGGCCTAAACCAATATCAGACAAGCACCCAAGGAATATCTCCCCCGAATTTAGACGATCTACGTGAGATGATATAAGCAAACTCGATAGCTATTCTCAAATCCCTACTAACCAAAACTAAACTGGTCGGACCACCAATTGGATTTGAGACTCTAGTGGGATCTTTCTACTATACAAGTACTATGGTGCAGAGACCCAACTATGGAAGTGGATATGAACAAATGAGAAGCGCTAGAACCTAAGGAAATAGCATGAACAGAAAAACTAGACTCTTCCATCAGAACTTTACTGCCTTTCTCCTAGGTACGCTTGGTGGTGAAAGTATATACTTGCCTTTCTGAAAATCTTGTTCCTCGTTCTTGCCCTTGTCCTTAATTATATGCCCTATCATACCCTAGTAAAGATACTTCCTCTTGTCTTAGGTTTTATAATTTCTTCCTCCTTCGTGTGCTAAGTCTACATCCACGAATTCCTCATCCTTGGGTTATGCTCCTTAGCCAAACTCCTCATCCCCTTCCGTGTGTAGTCATGTTGACAAATCTCTCGGAAACTGCCTCCATCGTCCGGAAAACCCTATAAGCTTTGAAAGAAAACTGCCCGTAAATGAAACAACTACGGCTATGGATGGAAGCCGGGCACTACTCTGCCCTTCAATGAGGTTACCTCATAGAAAGCCAGGAGCCCCAGAGACTCAAGAAAGAAGGAGACAGGAATTTAAACAGAGGAAGAGAAGATAGTGCGTATGGCTTTGGGGAATATGTCTTTAAAACAAATCTTTTCTCTTGAAAATGCTTCTTTAAAAACTGTTTTGAAAATAATTTTTCAAATCCTTTATCTGATATGGTAACCTTCAGCTCTGATACCACGTGTAACACCCCACATCCGTTAGTGTCACTCACAAAGGGAATGCACTAAGTTCTGTGGAGCATTTAGGGTAAAAGATGCAGATAAATTACAAGACAGACAGAAATTAAACAGCGGAAAATAAGACTTTGCTTTATTGATAAAATAATTTGTATAATGATTTCTTTACAATATCAGAGTATCATCTGTCTTACAAAATAAAGGAGCATAAAACAACATTTATATTCCCCAATTTTAGCAAGAGCCAGCCATAGCATCTGATAAGAGAATCCAAGCAATCTTCGACAAATCTTCAAGCTGGGAAAGAGTGGCAGTCCAACTTAACCTGAGCTAAACTATTCCCTCCTTTACTACCTTGGGGGGGGGGGAAACGGAAGAAAAGAAGACGAAAGAAAACAGAGTCATACATACAGCCTGAGTAAGTTCAGTAACTTCTAGCATGTGAACATGGAAAACAAAACGACATGAATTAACTGAATACAAGATTACACCATGACGACAGGGTCAACAAGATTAGACAAGGTAGTCACAAGATATGCTTAGATAAGATAAACTGGATACGCTCTAATACTTTCGCCGCTTCGCCATTTCCTTGTTATACTGGTTTCTATATCTCTGCACCGCCTATCTAGTGTCCCAACTAGTAACAATAACATGATCCCAATCCCTGTATTTTAAATTGCCTTCCGGCATACATTCATTATTTATTACCTAGATCAAATCTAGGGTTTTCTATCAAGTGCTTTCTAGATTTAACTAGAGTTTACGCTATCTGCTGAACGCTTCTCGGATTCAGGATTTATGCCACCTAGTCCAACTAGGGATTATGCTACCTGTCGAACGATGCCCCCAAGTCTAGGACACACTACCTAGAGTGGTATATGTTCCTATACTTCCCCACGCATGTACCGCGAATCGTTATCGCTTGTCTAGATGCACATGTCCTGTAATGTGCGGTCCGAGTCCTGTGACAGGGCAAATCAAGGAATACAGAACTCGGTCGGGAGCTTTCAGATATCTGCCGATGCAGATGCTAAGGTCTGTTTTTATTCCAGTGGCTATGGTCCCACTTGACCCCTCCCTCAACTAATGAAAGGCACACCTTGTAAAATGAGAACTATACGCCGGCCCCCGGTGCCCCACTATCCTATGGCCATCCTCACCCATAACTAGATAGCAAGTATATGGTCTTTTGGAGTTCTCCGCCTTTCCGCTTCACGTATCTCGATTGACTGAAGATGGATGGTAGACGACGAGTCGCTATCACAGGGCTACCGTTTGCTCGCCGAATCTCGCCGGTCCATCCTAGTCTTTAGGTTGCCATGTATTGCAACCAAGGCATACCCCTGGTTCTTCTACGTAGACCTTAACCTCTGTGGGCCCAGGCGGATCATCTGCAGCCTCACAGAGGGATACCAAGAGTACCTTCACGTCCCCTCGAAGCCTCGGGCTTCGTAACCCCATTCGTTGGAGCCTTCTTTCTACTCAGACGGACATTCGCTCCTTCCCGTGTTATACTAAGAATTACTACTTAGTTTTACTAACTAAGATTTACCACTTAGTTTCCAGAATCGTTGTTTTCTTAACTAAGGTTTACTACTTAGTTCCCTTCCCCGTCAATTTGGATTTGTTAAGTGTCATTAGTCAATTCAAGCCAACTTAACCCCCTTCATTCATCCTGTTATACTGGTTAAGTGTTATCAGTAATTCATGTTGACTTAACCCTACCACAAACCAAGTTATATTTGTTAAGTATTTCTTATTACTTAACCCTACCCGTTCATCCTTTATTGGTCAAGTGTTCCTTTTTGACTTAACCCTGCCCGTCTGTTTTAACTAACATGTTATTAATGGTTAAGTATTATCCCTTCATGTTTTAGACTTAACCCCATTCCTTTATCACAACCTGATGGTTAAGTGTTCAGGTTTACTTAACCCTACGGTATAGCCCAGCTAACATATCAAATTGGCTAAGTGTATTAGATTTTACTTAACCCCAACCTCTAGTCTAGTTAACATATTAATTTGGCTAAGTGTATTAACTTTACTTAACCCCTACAAGTCTCATTTTGCTACCTTGAGTTTGGTTAAGTGTCTCTATGGACTTAGCCCTCCCATTCTAGCTTAACTGTGTTTAAATTGGTTAAGTGTTCCTATGGACTTAACCCTCACATTCTAGCTTAACTGTATGGCCCTAACCCCACCCACCAGTCTGGTTATCATGTTGAATTGGTTCAGTGTCTTAGTGAACTTAACCCTACCATTCTTGTTCTAGCTTTCATTAAATGAATTAAAGCCGCTACCACTCACATTAGACAGGTATTGTTGCGACTACTGGATGTGCCGGTTGGTTCCGGGCAGGTTTACATCACAACTCAGTCTAACCTCGGGTTAGGCATATTCGTGTTTTCTAAGTTCAAAAGGGGTTTTGATTAGTTTTCAAATCGGGCTTTGAAAGTAACCATCCCGTCCGTCGGATCAGTTAGGGATAGCCGGGGAGAGCAGGAAACTTGTATTTTCCAAACTCAAGCCTAGACACTATCCTCTCTGTCACCCTAGAACTTTCTGGCTTATTATTAAAGGAGATGCCGTTAATAACCCTTTAATTTGTCTAAATTCACATTTCCTCATTTAGGCCAGATTCTATAGGTAAATTATTCCTAATTTACTTATTTCCCAGTTTCTCTTTTAATGTAAATTGTCTACATTTATTTCTATGGCCCATTTCCCTTCCTAAATCATATTTATGCTTTTTGGTATGTAAACTATACCAAATTAAGTGTCACCAACCATGATTTTTCTAAACCTGACAGTTATTCTCAATTATGGCCAATTTCACATTTATGCCAATATACTTACCGTGCCAAATTAGCTAATCCAATTCCGATTCAACATTCTAATTCACGTCAAACTAGACTTATTACTCTAGTTCACTATTCATGTAAATGCTAGATTTACATGTCAATAATAGATTCAAATTACACATCTTATAATTCATGTCAAATTTATCCAATTTGCATTTCTATGAACATGCCATAATACATGTTCCCAATTCATGCCAGTTTCCAAGTTAAACTACGTTTTTAGTAAATTTCATATTTTGCCTAAACCACATTCCCACCATTCGTATAATCGTGATTCAGTCTAGAATATAAATAAAGCTAGGTTCTTAGAAAATAGGGAATGAACCAAGGATGCTATGCAAAAGATAGACATACTAACTGGCATAAAAAGGGTTGAATAACGACGTCGGTTCAAGAACATGGGTAGACCTAACTTAATAGGTAAATTCCCAAGGTCTAAAACCAAGAATAGACAGAATAAAGGCGTAGGTTCAAGAACATGGGTAGACCTAACTCAATAGGTAAATTCCCAAGGTCTAAAACCAAAGAAAACAAAGAACAAACAGGATAGATAATCGGGTTCACAGTCACAAAACTTAAACACTTTCCTAGTCATGAACCATAAGTGCTTAATCACAGTTGTCCCATTTATGTCATAGACAATAGTTTTGCTTCCTAATCAAAGGTATAGGCTTGTGTTCATAGTCATGGAAATAATTCTCATAGTCACAGTCACAGTCATAGGCAATGTCCATAGTCATAGGCAATGTTCATAGTCTTAGGCAATGTTCATAGTCATAGGCAATGTTCATAGTCAAAGAGGCATATGGTTCTGAGGTCCATAGTTTCATAGTCACAGTCTTATTTGTCCTCGAATCGTAATAGTTCTTAATTTGGTCCAAAGAAATAGGCACTGATTCAATAGAAAGAATTGGCATACTCTTTTATTCCTTTAATTTCATGTCACAAAAAGAGAAACGTTCAAATCTAGAAATAACTGACTTACAGAGATTAGATTAGAATAGAAAGATGGCGTTGCTATGATTCGTAGAAAAACAGTCGTTGCAGTCGTTCGAATCTTCACTTGAATTCTAGCTTGACTTGAACCTCTTCTTGAGCAGCATTTCCTCGTCTTGATTTATTTTATATATTACTTATTCTATTATTTAATTAAGAGGAGAAGAAGAAGCCATGTTCGCCAATAATCTTTGCAGCATAAGGGTAGAAAAGAATTGTGAATAGAGAAGAAGACTAGGGTTGTTTATATAGTGTTAGGTGGACGAACCTGGTCAGAAAACGCGACCAAATACATCAGAACGAACAAGGTGCAGAAAGCTGGAAAAACAGGGGGGTCGACCCCCAGGTCGACTATGTAGTCGATCTGAGTGCCCCAGGTCGACTACCCAGTCGACCTGGGTAGCCCAGGTCGACTACCTAGTCGACCTGGGTGTCTTGGGCGGGAAAATTCCCGCCCTGGCCAATCCGGCCCGATTTTGAAATTTGAATTTGTTTTCTGTCTGTTCGAATTTTAATTCTGAAACTTCCGGAGGCCATATCTCCCTCATACGGACTCCGATTTACGCAAACTTGGACTCGTTTTCATGCAGAATTCCGAGACGAACGCAATGGCACAGCCCGTTTCCCTTGATTTTGATTTTAACTTTTAATTCTGCCTTGATTTGTGAATCTTAGCGTTACAGAATCACGGGGTGTTACAAATTTCGTCCCCGAAATTGCTAAGGTAGGAAAAATACTATAAACCCATTAACTTTTCAAAACTCCTTTATGTTGAAACTCACCTCTTCATATTTCAACAAATTAGCTCCAACCAAAACTTTTGGTTTTCACACATTTAATCTAAATGATTTACACCCAATTCAAATTCCATTCAATTTTATTCAAATTGAATTTCACTAATTTATTTATCTCGATCCATTTAACTTTCTTAAGTTAAATTTAAACTTCAGAATTCAAGTTCCTGGGTTTTCCTTTCAAATCCTTCTGAAATCACATAAATATATACATATATATTTATTTCCATTTCAAATTCAAAATATTTGAATTTTCAAACTACTTGTTTTCTTTCAAAACAAATTTCGACCAAGAACTTTTCTAAGGTAGCAATTCATCACTTAGAAACTCGAAAACGAACACTGATGATGCTGCAGTCATCATCAGAATTATTTTCCAGCCACTGAAGTGAGTTCATTGCTTAATCACTTTCAAAATCCATCTCAAAATGATTTTATTCAGAATCCTTCAAACATAAGCTATATTGTTCTAACATACTTCAGAAAATATTTTCTAACTTCCCAGGATTTAAATTTCAAATTTTGGTTTGAATTCAATTCTAATTCACCTCATTTGTATAATTAATTCATACGCAAATTTTATTTTGGTTATATATAACCATTCCAATTTTTTTAATCTAATTTGATTATAATATTAACATCCAACACATCCATATAATATAATAATTTCAGAAAATTATTCTTTATACATCAAAATAGGATTTTGGGTAAAATTATTTCATTCACCCACTTTAAAACAATATCATGTCGAATTTTTCTGTTCAAGTGTTTACAAATTCCTATCGACTTCGTGGCGTCCCACGATTCGATCAGAATTCGTAAACCACTCAACAGACTAGACAACACAATATAAAATAATTTTTATATCAACTAACAAATACGCTCTCTCGCATATGTACACTCAACTCATTCTAGGGTACTACTGGCCCTATCTCTAATGAGCATATTCCACCAAAGCCTAGGTATTCGCTCAACCTAAGCTCTAATACCAACTGTAATGGCCCGCAAATCCGTACTATCTGAGTTGACTAATAACACCACAGTCCAACCCAAATTGCACAGAAATACGAATCATTATTAGAAAGAAATTAGAGGATGAGAAATAGAAAGAAAGAAATATTAGAATAGAAGAAAACAAAGAAGACAAATCTCACAGCGGAACGAATAAAATATATTATATAACATAACTTTTGAAATACAAATCAGTAACTTTATATACATACCATCATCAGAGCACAACAGTTATTCCTGGAACAGTTATAAACACTTGTTTCCAGATACAACATAGTACACAGCGGAAATATGATAGTCTATAGCTAACTGGTGAAGCCTCCTGCTTCCAGCTCTTCCAATTGAATCTGAAAAATCCCGACTACTTGACTGCCCGTACAAATTTGGGCACCCAAGAGTTTAGGGAAAACAAAACAAAATAAACTATGGGTCAGTCATGGGACTGGTGTGAGTAAACTCCAACCATTTGTTTAACTTTAAAATCCTTTCGAAAGAAATGATAATCGTAAGACCGATCTACTCATAAACACGGATGGTTTTTACCTAACGATAACCCAAAATATTTTTGATATCAAATCCAGTGATATTATAATAATGTCTACATAAAATAAATAAGATCTAGCGGAACGCTTGCATCTCATGCTCCATATATAATATAAAATCAAAAACCGCATGGCGCTTATTGGAGATTGGGTTTCCAACATGACAAGGTATGGAACCACCTTCCGATAGTGTATCTCTAGAGAGGAATACACTGGGTTCAACAAGAACGTCTTGCAACCCGGCCCACACATGACCGACCACTCATTTCGCTTGAGTGTATCGAATGTATATCACCAACGGTTGGGATCTGCAACCGTTTCCCGAAAAGGGACAACATCGATTGATTAAAGAAGTAAAAGGAATTTCTCTAGATAGGTGATTATACACCCTAATGTGAGCGACCCACATAGCCATGTTGCCTGCCCGATTTTTGTCATTTCCCGGTTGTTGAGGCCTGAGGCTACGATTACTTATCATTCCTTGATAGCACAATCACTTTGAATGCCACATTGTCAGATCCGTTAATCGCTAATTGATTTGTACAAATATATTCTGGATATTATGCTAAGAGAATAAATTCTCCGCCACCATATATATATCTATACAGACAAACATATGCGATCACTGGAAATACTCTGTCAGACATTCGTCCATTTACGTTCGTTCTGGGATTGAACGAAACCGAAGGCAAAATTTCTATTAATAGAAAAAGCCCTTGCACTTTACTCCGTCTTTGATTATCTTCATATAATCTGATTCGCAACGCTACTGCCAATACAGAGTGGTTCTCGGATAATAATCCAACCGGTCTCTCCATATTGACAACGATATTGGCAAACACTTCGATAGTCGGTTATTTAACTATTAAAGAAAAACAAACATCCATAACATCAAACCATCATTGTGCCTTTAAATTAATATTTTATTAATTAAAATGCTTTTCCATTTCCTTATCCATATTCTTTAACACGATATTTTCGATAATCATCTTCTTGGGCTCTTACGCTATTTGGAAAAACATTTCCATATATCGTCTTCTTTTATTTTCTATATTTAGAAAATATCTTCTATTTATAATTGGAAAACATTTCCATTTACTTATCTCTTGCTCGACTCATTTAATTCTACTCTCAGGAAATATATATTATTATATTTCCAAAATTCCACTTATTTGGGTTAAAACGAATGTTGTGTAAAAAATCGTTACACCCAAAATATTTCATTCAACTATCTTTTATTCAACCATTGATCTTCGAGACTGGATCTTTGCTATTTATCGGTTAAAAGTGAAATCAATCGAGTTAGGGTAAAATTACCTCTCAGACCTTGACTGAAAACATCCTTAACTTCAAAACAGACAAGACCATTATTCCTGAATAATCAACACCATAAAAACCAATTATTCATTTATAAACACGTATATGTTTCTCTTTCTATTTTTAACAAATCTAATTTATAGATTTCCTTTTTGTTTATAATATTTTATTTTTAAGTTCATTTACTTATCGAATTCTATATATATCGATACATTGATTTCTAACTATCAAATTTTCTTAAAAATATTCTAACTCCTTAAATTTCCGGAAAATTTTGCCATAACCTCCTTTGTACCGGGAGCATCGGGAAAATCCCCAAACCGCCACACAGGCCTCTCCAATCAAAAAGAAAAAGAAAAAGCCAAGCGGCTAGCCGATTCGGCGCATAAAATCTCATATGGAATTTAAACAAGTACTTTTTTGTCGGGCACTAAATTTATAAACTTCATTCTCTTCATTCCATACCTGTTTAGCACATGTTCACCTGTTTTCAGTTCAATTCAACTCCATCCAATCGTTTGAATTCAGTTTCGCCCATTTATTCTTTAATTAGCTTCTTACCCTATTTCACTTGTTATATGAACATATCACGTTCAAATATAAATTAATTTATTTTCAAAACAATCGAATGCCATTTCTAATTCAAGTTTCATATTCGATTTCGAATATGAATTTACAAACCCTTTTTTTCTGATCCAAAGTCCAATTTCGATTTAAAATTCCATTAACTAATTTTCCCTTACATTAGTTAATTCTACGCAACAATTAAACATCTGGCTTGATTTTGTTTCAAAAATCATTTCATTACTTCACTCGAGTTCAGATATTATTTATAACTCAAATCTGGATTTTTCCTAAATGAGATTCGGATTTTATTTGCTCAAAATCAATTTATTTATTTAAATAAACCGTTATGGTTTTATAATGGTTCTGACGCTGTTTTTCTGAAAATTTGATTTTAACATAACTCAAAATTTATTCGACAAAATCCAGATTTTTCTCCTCCATTAGAAAACTATTATCAAATCGGTCCTGACGTTTCTTGTTTCAAAAATTCCGACTTCAATTGAGTCATATCCACTCAATTGAAGTTCGAAACGCTAATTTACGAACTGTCGCGCTGCGGCGAGTTCATTTTAATTATATATATATATAAAAACTTTTAAACTTCGTTTAAAATAAATTCAACTCCATTCTAATATATTTTTAATATATATAAAACCAATTTTCCCAATTCAACATAATATTTTCGATTATCTATAATTGTCGATTTTCCCCTACTCGATAATATATTTATTTGTACTTCGATCTTCTATATTTAGTTCCAATTCCTTTGACAAATTATAAATCCTTTGGATTTATTTCTATTCTGTTTAAAAACCCGCATTCTGAAATATATTTCGTCGTTCCCATTTCGAAATGATTTCAACTTTCTATTCTCAAATTCTATTTTCGATTTCTATTTGAATTTTCTATATTCAAATTCCATTTGAATTTTCTATATTCAAATTCTATTATTAAATTCACATTTGAATTTAAATAATCAAATTATCTCTTCATAATTAATTCATTATATTCATAAGCACTGTTTTATAAATTTCCTTGTTTATATTTTTAAACAAGTCTATTTCGAAATATATTTAAAACCAAAATCTTTTTTTGGAAATTTCTACTTATAATACTTATATATATAACACCCAATTTATTTTCATATTCAATCTAACTTCTATTTAAATAAATTCGAATTAATCGAATTCAAATCATAAATCCTTACGGATTTATTCTAATTCAATTTATATTCTGAACATCAGAATAAACTCCATCGTTTATTTCTTTAAAACGATTTCCCCATTTCTATTTTTAAATTCACATTTGAATTTAAATATTCAAATTATCCAATGATAATTTTTCTCACTTTATTTCTATAAACACTGTTTATAATTTCATTTCAATTATCTGATTACCCAACGAAAATCAATCTATTTTATTTATAAATTCACTTCAATGTCTTGTATTATTTAATTTATAAACATCGTTTATAAATTCAATACTTGTTTTTATTTATTTCCAAAACAAGTGAATATCTTTAGCCCATTCTAAATTCAAATTCTATTTTAGAAAATAAAATTTTCCTTTTAAATCTCAAAATCTCTTTCACGATATTTTTATAAATCAACATTAAGACCCAGTGATATTTCAAACAATCAAACCAACCAATTATAATTGTCAGGTTTTCTAACACATCATATATGACAGTATATGTGCAAACAAACAAACAGATAATATATTTTTGAGGAATCCAGTTGGATCCCTCCAACCTGTTTTTCCTGCATCCACAGACGTTAGTCTACATAAATAATACCCATCCTGCTTCGAGGCAGGATATCGCGTTATAGAAGGTCATCCACTATCATAGCGTGGGGCGTAAAGGGTAATCATCCGCTAATGGTACCGCGGGCATCCGCTAATGATACTGCGGGAAATCCAACCACCAATATATATATATATATATATATATATATATATAATAGCAACCACCAAGCCTAAATAACTAATATATTTATGATGCACAAAAATATTGAATGCAAACAAACAAGCAAAAAACAATTATTTTTAACTGAAAAAAAATAATTTTAAATAAAAGGTGAGTGAGATTTACTCACCGTGTAATTTTCCTTTGCCTGAATACCCAGTTAATTTCCATATCTGTGTCTATGAGTCTACTCGGCTTGTCTCCATTGAATTTATCAAGCTCCTTAATCACTATCTTCTCGGTGAAAGATGTCGAGGCCACTTTCCTCTTACTGCCAAAATCAAAACCCACTGTAAAATATCTGAACCAATAGTGCATTACTCGAGGTCAACCCCTTCTTCTCCTCACATTCTCCTTCTTGAATGCACAAATCTCTGTCCATTCCAGTTTTTAATCGCACAGCTCATGTCGAGCTTTCTCCGTTTACTTGCACCCTCTAGTTCACTAAACAATACGTTGCTCCTATCTCTACCATTTGCTTTGTCTTTGCACCATCCTCCTCCAAAACCACCATCGTTTTCCTTCCTTATCATCGCGCCATCCCCAAAATTCCCCAAATTGAAGTCGCCAACGAACCCTAGATTAGAACCGAACCCTGAATACTGGCTACAGGCGCGACATCATCTTCGAATACAGCTGAAACCCATCGCACAAAACCGATGATGTTGCCTTACTCCAAATCGCAAGTGCCTCGGTTGGTTTAAGCTTCAGTAAAACTGGCGATCCATGTTTCTCCACCGAACTCCTTCCTCCCATCAACCTCGATTGTCGCGATTTCGAACAATAGTAAGAGCAGCCGAACCCAAATCGAATGACTCCACTCCTCATTCGCGAGTTTTCTTCAACGTTGAACCTATTTCCAAGAACCCGTGCGTTTCGATTTCAATTTCACTTTTTTATACGGAAATGGATTTGGACTTTTAGGAATAGAAGTCGAGATGGACGGCTAAGATTTTCATTTTCAGAAGAAGAAATAGAAGTAGGTGCGATTTATAGTTGAGGAAGACTTATTCATTAAGGAATTAGGTAGGGTAGGTTTTTCTTTAATGTGATTTGATATTACAGAGATTTTTATTCTTTTGACACGGATTCTGATTTGATTTGTTTTTAATTCGATTAGATTTAAAGAGATTTTTATTTCTTTTTAAATAGATATCGATTTGATTTTCGATTCGATTTCGATCTTATCCCTTATAAATATCTCGGGGTTCACAATTAAAAATAGTGAACCGCTATTTTAGCGTACCGACCCTCGTTCCAATGTAATAACGTTATTCTGAATTGAACTGTATATATATTCTGAAATTTAATTTCAACATATATACCATATTAAATTAATATAATATAATTTAAATTCGAAAACCACAAATTCTTTGATAATAAAATATTATTTATTATCGTATATATCAAATAAAATTTCTACTTATCATCTGGACTGTTCTGACTCTGTTTTAAATTTCGAATTAATTATTTCAAATTCCGTATTACGATAATTATATATATATATATATATATATATATATATATATATTCGAAATAAATCGTATTTCGATTTTTAAATCGATAACTAAATATAAAAATTCATTTAAATTATCAACTGAATATTTAAAACAATATTAAATATTTAAAATAAACTGACAAAAAATCCGGGTCGTTACAAATATATGCAGCAATATCAAAAAAAAAAAACTTTGGATGATACATGTTTTATACGCTTTTTGAAACTGCATAACGAGCATAAAATATAAGTAAAGAATATGTGTAGTTACAAACTTAACAACATATAAAATAGGAAAACAAGGACAATGATACACATAAATAAATAAATAAAAAATGGTATTTTGTTACATATATATTTATACAATTTTTGCATCCTTATGTAACGACCCGCATTCTATGCATCGAAGGATCGTAGAATATTTATTTCTTTCACATACAAAGTCATATGGTCATGTAACTTTGGGAGACGACTATTGGGGTCATTTCCCATGTTCATGATTTTTCCCGATTTTTAAATGACCGTTTTGCCCCTAGCTGATCTTGTTTTGACCATAACTTTTGACTGGAAAGAAATTTTGACCTGAAACCACGTCCATTTGCTCCGGATGATGGTTTACAATTCCGTAGAGTGTCATATTAGCCAAACGGACTCACCGTTTGGGAGATATGGCTGAAACAAGTTTCAGATGGTGAAAAACTGCTTAATTGGGCTTAACCGGGTGATTAACAACTAGGCCCAAAGGAGGATTTCGGGATTAGAGGTATTTAAGGGCTGCTAGGGTTAGGATTTCGGTTTTTCACTCATTTTCCAGCCGCCACAAACCCTTTCTTCAACCTAACAATGGCCTCCAACATCTAAATACACCTCTAATCACCTCTTAATCAAGTTTTGGCTTAAACTACATCAAATTAAAGAGGAATAGCACCAAAGCAAGGTTAGAGCTGCTGAGTTGCATTGGGAACAGCGTCAAACAGAGATTCATTTCAGATTTGGTATTTTATTTGTGGCCAAGGTGAGTGATTTGCATAGTTTTGCACTAATTACGGTTAATTAAGGGTAATTAGTGAAGATTAACGAAATTAGACATGGTAAATTTCTGGAAAAATATTCATAAATTCTGAAATATTGTTTTAAGCCTCTGTTAGAAAATTTGGTTAGTTTGGTTAAGTTTTGTTAATCCTACTGTTAGTTGTGGTTAAACATGTTTAAGGGAAAATATGGGGTTTTGGCTATGTTTGATCCATTTTATATGCTATGGTTGTTGTTTTGGTGTTTATGATTGATTGTACATGTTGCTATGACTGTATGGTATGATTTGTGATTGTCTAGAAGTGTTAGATTGGTCGAAAACGCCGTCGAATGGCGTAAACAGCTTGCTGGACGAAGTGCAGGAAACTGTGCAGAACCGGATCGGAGGGAGGGAACCCGACCCGAACCGATGGAGGGAGTACGACCCTACCTGGTATGGTTGCACGATCCGATCCGAAGTGCCTCGACCAGCTGGTGATCCAGGAACCTATCTCCGACCCGATCCGCTGGGAGTCCTCTGACCCGATCCGCCCACGTGAGTATGAGTTACCCCGATCCGAACCAATCTAGGGGCGCGATCCGAACCAATGGCGTTGCCTCACGAGTAGGACCTGACGATGAGCCATGAGCTGGAGGAGCACGACCCGACCCGATCAATCCGATACAAACCAGGGTGGTGATTCCGATCCGAACCGAGGAGCTGATGACCACGACCTGAAGCAAAATGAAGTGAAGAAAGGAAGACCGATCCGGAGAAGAAGGTGACGACCAGAACCCGAGATGCAAAGGTAGTCCAAATAGGAAGTTTGTACTCAGGATCCAGTTGGGAACCAAAGAGTTAACTTCATGAGTTGGGCTTTGCTGCGGGACGTGTGCAAAGGGTTTGTCGATGTCTGTAACTTTGGATCACTATGTGTAGGGAGTACATGAACGGATTCAGGGCCACAGTGGCCTAGGTACGACTAAAGAGCTATAGACCAATGAAGTGGGGTCATTTGTAAAGATTTGGTCATGACTCCATGGGGTGAGCTTGGTAGTAGCAGAAGTTGTACAAGTCGAACTCCGTCACTACTTCGATGGGTCTAGTGATTGACAGTGGTGGACATCGTATGCTTTACGCACTGAGTGAGAGATGTGAGGATGGTTGCTATGTTTGATTTGTTTGCCATCATTATGACATGCACACCCCCACCCCCGTATTCTTTACACCATCGGTTTAGTGGTACCTTAGAGTATTGTACGGTATGTAGTGCTAACACTTTGGTTGCTGGTCCAGGTTCAGGTATGGTTTAGTGTACTTGTTATTGTTCTGTTTAGCTGCTTATCGCTCATACCAGACTTTTTTTCTGACCCAGAGTTTTATGTCTCTTCTTATTACTCTGGGTGCTCTCACGAGCAGACTAGAGACAGGTTAGGTGGTATGCACGAGTAGCTGTACCGGAGACGAGCAGGAGGCTTCCACGTATGATATATATATATATATATATATATTCTCCCTGTGTTGCTGCGGTCACTACTTTGGGCATTAGTGGTGTACCTTTCTTTCTTTTGTTTAGAGACAGTAATTTGGAAAGTTGTAATAAGCTGTATTTGGATTTCCGCTGCTTTGATGATGATGTTGATGTTGGTTTTAGTTATCAGCGTATGCACTGTCTCACCTGTTTTATGTCAAGTATATTATTATTATATTTTGTTCCATGCGCTGTGAGACATTCTACAGGTTTTCGATTATTTCATTCTCTTCTTTCCTTTCTCTGGAGACCGTTATGTGCTAGTTGGGCATGTGTACAGCGCACTTTCGGAGGAAATGTCGGCTGGTGCGGGGCGGGCCGTCACACTTGGTATCAGAGCTCTAGGTTGCGTAGTTAACCTAGGGAAGTCATCAGGGAGAGATAGTATACTTATATGAGAGCGTGTATTTGTGATTATTTTGGTTTTCAAAAACTATATATATATATATACTATTAGTATAGCTAAGGATGAAGTCGCACTGCACTAGCACCACTATGGAGATGGTTAATCGTTTTCTCTTTTCAGATTGAACGATGAGCCGATATGCAAGAGGTGCCGGTAGAGGAGCCAATAATGGGAATGCTGCTGACATGAGGACGATGTTTACTGACCTCGTGAGGGAGATGCTTAGGGATGTGCAGAGGGAATATCCCAATGATGGTAATGGTGGTGGTCCAATAGTGCAGGCGCCTAGGGCCGATTTCGCCAAGCTGAACAAGGATTATACTAGTCTAGGTGGGAAGCCGTTCCACGGAACGGAGTCAGCTACAGATGTTCAGGATTGGTTGGATAGCTGCGAGCATATCTTCGAAGATTTGGGTATCGAGGATGCGATGAAGAGAAGGCTAGCATCCCGTCAGCTGCAAGGACGGGCAATGAATTGGTGGAACGCTATAAAGGCAGCTACTCCCGAGGATCAGATTACTTGGGATCAGTTTAAGGTTCGCTTTAGCGATAAGTTCATTCCAGCTGCTCAGAAGTCAGTGCTGTTTAAGAAGTTCTTGGAGCTTAAGCAGAATGGCAGAGCTGTCTCGGAGTATATTGCCGAATTCGACACTTTGTCGAAATATGGGTTATCCCTAATAGATACTGCCGCGAAGAAGAATGAGAAGTTTATAACAGGTTTGGATCAGTACTTGGGGGAAAAGCTTATTAACCACATCGATGAGACGTTTGAATCGATTGTGGGGAAAGCATTGAGGTCAGAGAGTCTTTACCCTAAGTCAAAGACTGAGGTTGCATCTGTAGAGGAGCCAAAGCCGCAAGCAAGTGGTGGAGGCAAGAATGGTTCTCAGAATAAGAGGAAGCAGAACCAGAATAAGGATGGCCAAAAGAAGAAGAAAGATGTTGAGTGCTTCAGCTGTGGTAAGAAGGGCCATTATGCTAGTAATTGTCGGGCCAAGCCAGCGGATAGGAAGTGCTTCAACTGTGGCCAAGTGGGACATCACAAGGACAAGTGTCCGCAACCCCCCAAAGAGAAGCAGATGGTGAAAGCATATGCCCTTAATGCTATTCCTTCTTCGTCGAATGCCCCAACTGCGGCGGAGAAGGGAAAGAATGTCGTTATTCAAGGTATGCTTTCTGTTTATGATGTTCCTATTAGAGTTTTTTTTGATACCGGAGCTTCCAGTTCTTTCATATCTAGTGACCTGATAGATAGGTTGGGATTGGAGCCCGAGATTGTCGATAGACCTTTAGTAGTGACGAACCCGATTGGTGGTTCGACTAACCTTAGCATGATTTGTCGTAATGTGGTCTTATCGAGTCATGGATGTATGTTTGTTTGTGATTGCTTTGTTTTGGGCTTTACTGGGTTTGGCATTATTTTGGGAGTCGATTGGCTGCAAAGATACGGGGTGGTGGTAGACTGTGAGGGCTTTTTGGTGACAGCTAGAGCGGATGATGGGCAGAGGGTAGTGTTTGGTGGTCTACCTAGTGATGGGGTAATGGATAGTTTTCTAAATTCCCTCGACATCCCGCAAGGTGAGTTGTCAGGTTTGCCCATGATTGGCCACTATCCGGACGTCTTCGAAGAAGTGACCGGGCTTCCACCACATCGAGAGATTGAGTTCCGTATTGATTTAGTGAAAGATGCCAGACCTCTAGTGATGCCACATCGTCGTATGGCACCAAGGGAGCAGCAAGAGCTCGGGGTGCAAGTTAGCGATCTTTTGAAGAAGGGATTTATCAGAAGGAGTGTTTCTGAGTGGGGAGCACCAGTTGTGTTTGCTACTAAGGCCGATGGTTCCCTTCGTTTGTGTGTAGACTACCGCGAGTTGAATAAGGTGACGAGGAAGAACAAGTATCCTCTACCGCGGATAGATGATTTGTTTGATCAGTTAAGTGGCGCGAGAGTATTTTCTCAGTTAAATCTCGCGATAGGTTTTCATCAGCTTAGAGTGGAAGCTGAAAGTATAGCTAAAACGGCATTTCGAACGCCGTCTAGATTTTATGAGTGGTTGGTCATGCCATTCGGGCTGACCAATGCCCCAGCATATTTTGTGGATCTTATGAATAGGGTATTCATAGATCAGTTGAATAAGTTTGTTCTTGTGTTCGTGGACGATATACTTGTTTATTCAAAGACAAAGGAAGAACACAAGGAACATTTGAGGATAGTGATGGAGGTGTTGAGAAAACACCAATTGAAAGCAAAGTTTTCTAAGTGTCACTTCTGGAGGAGGGAAGTGAGATTCTTGGGCCATGTTGTTTCAGAGAATGGTATTGCCGTGGATCCTGCGAAGGTGGCTACGGTACAAGATTAGTCTACGCCCAAGAATGCAACGGACATAAGAAGTTTCTTGGGGTTAGTCGGATATTATCGTAAGTTTATCCAAGACTTCTCCAAGATAGCAGCACCGTTGACTCAGTTGACCAAGAAGAATCAAGCTTTCGTCTGGGACGAAAAGTGCGAGAATGCATTCAAGAGTCTAAAGGAAAAATTGACATATGCACCAGTGTTAGTCATTCCTAAGGGGAATGAAGAGATGAAAATATATATGGATGCATGTGGTACCGGACTAGGTGCTGAATTGATGCAAGGAGGTAGGGTTGTAGCTTATGCAAGTCGGCAATTGAAACCGCACGAGAAAAGATACCCTACCCATGACTTAGAATTAGCAGCGATCGTATTCGCATTGAAGATGTGGAGACATTATCTCTTGGGAGAAAGATTCGAGTTGTTTACCGATCATAAATCGTTAAAGTATCTCTTCTCTCAGAAGGATCTAAATCTCCGACAGCAAAGATGGTTAGAGTTCTTGGCTTCCTATGATTTCGATATCGCATATACACCCGGAAAGGGGAATGCGGTAGCTGATGCATTGAGTAGGAGACATGCTAGTCTAGGGGCTATGTTTCTTGAGTGGAAGCAATTGGAGTACACCGCTGGGTATGATTTCAGACCAAAGTGTGAATTGGATCCAGAAATGTTAGCAAGTTTGATGATCAAACCCACTTTGATTGAGCGGATTGGTTCCAGTCAGAGAAACGATCCTAACCTATTGGAAATCATCTCCAAGTTAGAGATGGGTATCGACGAGAAGATGAACAAGTATGGGCTTGATCGAGATGGATGGCTTAGGAAGAATGGAAGACTAGTTGTACCCAATGTCAATGGATTGAGAGATGAAGTGCTTAAGGAATGTCATCGCTCAAAACTGACTATACACCCCGGTGGTAACAAGATGTATCGAGACATGAAGCAGACATACTACTGGGAAGGGATGAAAAGAGACGTTGGGAAGTTTATATCCAAATGCATGAATTGCCAGCTAGTTAAAGCTGAGCAAAAGAAGCCTAGTGGTTTGTTGCAACCATTAGAGATTCCAGAATGGAAATGGGAACAAGTCTCAATGGATTTCATTGATGGGTTACCAAGGACTAGATCGGGCCATGATAGCATTTGGGTGATTGTGGACCGATTGACTAAGAGTGCAAGGTTTATACCCGTCAAGTGAAACAGGACATCAGCTAAGTTAGTTGAACTATATGTAAAGTGGGTAGTGAGATTTCATGGAATAACCAAAGGCATTGTGAGTGACCGAGATCCGTTGTTCACTAGTGGATTTTGGAAGAGCTTACAAGAGGCGTTAGGATCAGAACTACATCTCAGTACCGCGTATCATCCTCAAACCGACGGTCAAACAGAGAGGGTGAATCGAGTATTAGAAGTCCTCTTGAGAGCCTGTGTATTGGATTTTGGTGGATCATGGGATGACCATTTGCATCTAGTAGAGTTTGCATATAATAATAGTTACCAATCCAGTATTGGTATGGCTCCATTTGAAGCTTTGTACGGAAGACCGTGCAACTCACCATCATGCTGGTTAGAGACTGGTGAGAAGTTTGTGCTTGGACCAGATGTGATAGGAGAAACTTCAGCTAAGATTAAAGTTATCCAACAATGAATGAAGGCTGCCCAAGATCGGCAGAAGAGTTATGCCGATAAGAGGAGAAGAGAATTAAAGTTCTCCATTGGCGACTTGGTGTTTGTTAAGATTTCTCCGTTGAAGAGCGTGATACGATTTGGCAGGAGAGGCAAGTTAGCACCAAGATTTGTTGGTCCATTCCCGGTTCTTGAGAAAATTGGGAATTTGGCATATAAAGTTAAATTACCAGAGAAGATGGCAGGAGTTCATAACGTATTTCATGTTTCCCAGTTAAGGAAGTTCATACACGACCCAGATGTGACTATTTCACCTGATCAGTTGGATGATATCGAAGTTGAACCCGAGGCGGTTGGGAACCGCAGGCCTATGCGTATTGTGGGGAACGATACAAAGCAGCTTCGAAGGAAGGTGGTGAAATTAGTCAAAGTTCAGTGGGGCGAGAATGAGAATGACTGTACTTGGGAGACAGAGGAGAGCATTAGGAAGACGTATCCAGAACTCTTCGCTGGTAAGATTTTAACTTCGATTTAGTCTTTCCGCATGCTAGGATAGGCTTGTTTTGTTTGTTTTGGATGATTGATTGTTGTATATGGCGGTAGGCATGCGGGATCCTTTGTATGTTTTGGGTTAAGGAGGGACGAAATTTCTTAAGGGGGGGAGAGTGTAACGACCCGCATTCTACGCATCGAAGGATCGTAGAATATTTATTTCTTTCACATACGAAGTCGTATGGTCATGTAACTTTGGGAGACGACTATTGGGGTCATTTCCCATGTTCATGATTTTTCCCGATTTTTAAATGACCGTTTTGCCCCTAGCTGATCTTGTTTTGACCATAACTTTTGACTGGAAAGGAAACTTGACCTAAAACCACTTCCATTGGCTCCGGATGATGGTTTACAATTCCGTAGAGTGGTCACATTAGCCAAACTGACTCACCGTTTAGGAGATATGGCTGAAACAAGTTTCAGATGGTGAAAAACAACTTAATTGGGCTTAACCGGGTGATTAACAGCTAGGCCCAAAGGGGGATTTCGGGATTAGAGGTATTTAAGGGCTGCTAGGGTTAGGATTTCGGTTTTTCACTCATTTTCCAGCCGCCACAAACCCTTTCTTCAACCTAACAATGGCCTCCAACATCTAAATACACCTCTAATCACCTCTTAATCAAGTTTTGGCTTAAACTACATCAAATTAAAGAGGAATAGCACCAAAGCAAGGTTAGAGCTGCTGAATTGCATTGGGAACAGCGCCAAACAGAGATTCATTTCAGATTTGGTATTTTATTTGTGGCCAAGGTGAGTGATTTGCATAGTTTTGCACTAATTACGGTTAATTAAGGGTAATTAGTGAAGATTAACGAAATTAGACATGGTAAAGTTCTGGAAAAATATTCATAAATTCTGAAATATTGTTTTAAGCCTCTGTTAGAAAATTTGGTTAGTTTGGTTAAGTTTTGTTTATCCTACTGTTAGTTGTGGTTAAACATGTTTAAGGGAAAATATGGGGTTTTGGCTATGTTTGAACCATTTTATATGCTATGGTTGTTGTTTTGGTGTTTATGATTGATTGTACATGTTGCTATGACTGTATGGTATGATTTGTGATTGTCTAGAAGTGTTAGATTGGTCGAAAACGCCGTCGAATGGCGTAAACAGCTTGCTGGACAAAGTGCAGGAAACTGTGCAGAACCGGATCGGAGGGAGGGAACCCGACCCGAACCGATGGAGGGAGTATGACCCTACCTGGTATGGTTGCACGATCCGATCCGAAGTGCCTCGACCAGCTGGTGATCCAGGAACCTATCTCCGACCCGATCCGCTGGGAGTCCTCCGACCCGATCCGCCCACGTGAGTATGAGTTACCCCGACCCGAACCAATCTAGGGGCGCGATCTGAACCAATGGCGTTGCCTCACGAGTAGGACCTGACGATGAGCCACGAGCTGGAGGAGCACGACCCGACCCGATCAATCCGATACAAACCAGGGTGGTGATTCCGATCCGAACCGAGGAGCTGATGACCACGACCTGAAGCAAAATGAAGTGAAGAAAGGAAGACCGATCCGGAGAAGAAGGTGACGACCAAAACCCGAGATGCAATGGTAGTCCAAATAGGAAGTTTGTACTCAGGATCCAGTTGGGAACCAAAGAGTTAACTTCATGAGTTGGGCTTTGCTGCGGGGCGTATGCAAAGGGGTTGTCGATGTCTGTAACTTTGGATCACTATGTGTAGGGAGTACGTGAACGGATTCAGGGCCACAGTGGCCTAGGTACGACTAAAGAGCTATAGACCAATGAAGTGGGGTCATTTGTAAAGATTTGGTCATGACTCCATGGGGTGAGCTTGGTAGTAGCAGAAGTTGTACAAGTTGAACTCCGTCACTACTTCGATGGGTCTAGTGATTGACAGTGGTGAACATCGTATGCTTTACGCAATGAGTGAGAGATGTGAGGATGGTTGCTATGTTTGATTTGTTTGCCATCATTATGACATGCACACCCCCACCCCCGTATTCTTTACACCATCGGTTTAGTGGTACCTTAGAGTATTGTACGGTAGGTAGTGCTAACTCTTTGGTTGCAGGTCCAGGTTCAGGTATGGTTTAGTATACCTGTTATTGTTCTGTTTAGCTGCTTATCGCTCATACCAGACTTTTTTTCTGACCCAGAGTTTTATGTCTCTTCTTATTACTCTGGGTGCTCTCACGAGCAGACTAGAGACAGGTTAGGTGGTATGCACGAGTAGCTGTACCGGAGACGAGCAGGAGGTTTCCACGTATGATATATATATATATATATATATATATATATATATATATATATATATATATATATATATATATATATATATATATATATATATATATTCTCCCTGTGTTGCTGCGGTCACTACTTTGGGCATTAGTGGTGTACCTTTCTTTCTTTTGTTTAGAGACAGTAATTTGGAAAGTTGTAATAAGCTGTATTTGGATTTCCGCTGCTTTGATGATGATGTTGATGTTGGTTTTAGTTATCAGCTTATGCACTGTCTCGCCTGTTTTATGTCAAGTATATTATTATTATATTTTGTTCCATGCGCTATGAGACATTCTACAGGTTTTCGATTATTTCATTCTTTTCTTTCCTTTCTCTGGCGACCGTTCTATGCTAGTTGGGCATGTGTACAACGCACTTTCGGAGGAAATGCCGGCTGGTGCGGGGCGGACCGTCACACCTTAGTTGTACGACTTCAAAACTATTGATATAACACTCAACCTGAAAACTCATCCGTACTCAAAATTTTACGTGCAAAGACAAAGGTTTTCCTTTTTTACCAAGGCCAAAATTGCTGGTGATATACATCGCAACACCAAATGATAACATTTTGCCAGATGATGACATGCTATACGATTGTTTGGGAGTCAAGGAGTTGGCAACGGTCTGGGATTGTGATGATGGTTGGTTGAGATGGCGAGGCAGCTGCGGGTTAGGCAACGATGAATATTTGGTTAAGAAGATGAGGTTGCCTTGGGTTAAGAGGTGATGAGTGGGTGGTCGAGGTGGATTGGAAAGTGATGGTTGGTGTCGAGGTGCGATGGATTGTTGATCTTTTTTTTTTCTTCTATTTAACAGGCAAAAATGCTATATCATTTTTTGTAAGTAAAAAGATACATTGCATTGCATGCATATAATGCTAATCTAATATAGCACTTTTCGAAAAACAATGATAATGTTAGTTTGATTTATCATTTTTTAAATGTTTGAAATTGAATTGCATTATATTGATTTTATATTAGTTCAATTCCGCGTTTTTCAAACTGAAAAATATGAACATAATATATCATGCAAATTTAATTTAGCATCGCATATTTATGATAATTTTGAAATGTAGATTGATATAACACCTAAATTATGAAGTACAATGCCATGTATGAAGTATGCAAAATGATTAAAAAAAATGCATTTTTGAACCATAAAAAAAAAAGAATATAGCATTACCCTGATTTAATGCTAAATTAATTTAGCATTTTTAGTTTGTTATTTGTTTTTATAATTTCGGATTGACAATGATGGTGCATGATACATCGGGCCAGGAGGTGGTGACTAAGGTGAAGTGGTTCGACGTTTGATTCAAAAGAGAATAATTTTTTGGGTGGAATTTTAGAGGGAGAGGCTATTGACGGTGACGGACCGGCGGTGAAAACGTGGTACGTATGATGATGAGAGGGTAGGGGTTATTGACGGTGATGTCGAAGATGTTGAAGACGGTAGTGATGTAAGAGAAAACGCGTCCTTAGACCTAAATTTGAAAAGTTAAAACCTTTGTTAATGTTTTTCTTTCTTATTTTCCTCTATATAAAATCCAAACTCTATGATTTTGCTTTATTGGGAAGTGCAACAGTTTTCACTTATTAAAAATATGTACAAACAAACTCTAGAAATAATTCATAGAAATTTTCAACGTAATTAAAATTAATGTTTTGCACATCGACGTCTCGATTGTGCATACAGCGAAACATGTGCATACAAAACATACATTTTCACAGTTAAAAGAAAAGTAGAAAAAAAGAATACGATGGAAATGTAACTTTTTATAGAAAAAAAAGTTAGAAAAAAAAAAAAAAAAAAAAAATCTGACAATGCATATGCAAGATCTCCACCATGAAAATAAGCGCGGATTATTTTTGGTTGGGAATGCTCTAGGTCGCATCAAACTTTGAACTTATGGAACCTACTTGAATAACGACGAGCGGGTTGTCTGGAATGTGTAGACCGTAGACGAAAGATAATAAAACACTGAAAAAAGGAAGATAGATGGGGAAAGCTACAGTGGAATTAAGGCCGTTGGTTCATCAAATCTACGGTTCAGCCGTTCACTGTAGACCCCTACCTCGGCGGAGATCGAACCGTACTTTCTTTTTCCTCTAGTTTTCTCGACAATTATGTTGATTTGACACTCTTTTTTGGTATTTTTATTCTATTCTACATGGTTAGTTCACAAGCACCAGTACATTTCGTACTTCTAAGCCCATTCTTGGTTAAGCAATGTGAAGTGTTGGTCTAATTTTTTAGCATGTTTTTCTTTCTTGGATTTTCCTCTGTTTAGAATATATATTGTTTTCTTTAGCCAAACATCTTTGCAAAAATTCAGGTTGATTGGTTTTTGTTATATCCTACACTTCATTAGCTGTTCTTGTTTACTGTCTGCATACGTGCACACAAGGTGTTTGATGCATTGCTTGTGTCATGCTTTAATAATGTGAATATCGTGAATGCAGCATATTGATAACATAATTAGTAACAGGTACTTAATGCTGGCAGTATAATCAGTTGATTTACCTGTTCAGCTGTTCTTTATACATACATAAAATTACATGTTTTCCGACTATCCTCGCTAATCCTCCCCTTACTAGCGTTTTCAAATTTTGGCATTCTTTATGAATTCTTTCACATTTTAACCTAGAGTGTTCAACAAATTAAGAAGAACGCAGCACAAAAGACGTACATAATGAATGGTCCTTTGAAAGATGAAGTAACTACTTAGAGAGCTGAAGCTATCTAACTAGCCAACAGCTTCTTTTATTACGATCAATACAATCACATGCACAACGATGGAGAACAACCATTCGACTAAATGATTTTGCAGAATAATATTTAATTTATTTTTCAGTAATTTTAATTAAACATTAAGTAATAATATGTTTGAAAAACTTAAAATTGAAAAGATCAAAATATAGATTTGTGAAAAAAATAAAGTAAATAACATCTCAGAGAAATAAGGACATGTGTTAAAGATATGTTCCTAACTTTTTTATATAACTTCATGCTATCTGGTTTTGCAAATCTATGGTAGATAAACCCCCTTTAAAGGTCTGTTTCATTACTGCTATTCTTAGTCTAAAAGTACACAAGCTCACTCTATGTGTGCATTTAATCGTATCTTCACTTCAATGTTGCAGCCCCAAAATATAGCAACCATGTCTCTAACTCCTTGCTTAGGTCAAAACCCTTAAACAGTAAAAATGTCAGTAAGTTACCTATATGGCATAAAAAAATATGCTAGAAACAATTTTTATGTATGTACTGCAGTGAAGAGATTGTCTATCACAATCACTCATTGTACCATTTCCTCTAACTGCTCTCACCTCAAACCCCTTTAAATCCACCATTTTGCTTCTTCTCTTCTCATCACTTCATCATTTTGTAATAATTCTAGTCAGGAACGAATTTAGAGGGGAGGCAAGTGGGGGCGGTGCCCCCCCCCTAGATTTTTAAAAATAGAAAAAAAAAAAAAAAATTACGGATTTAAGCAAAAATGACCACTTTTAAGGTATTTTTATTGATAATATAAGACATTATAGGTTGAAATTAAGGGTAAACTGGTGTAAAAAAAAAATTTTGACTCCCTTTTCGAATCCGCCCCCCCCCCCCCCCCCCCCCCCCTCCTTGCCCGATTTCCTGGCTTCGTCCCTGATTCTAGTAGCAGTAATATACTGCATCATGTTGACAAACAAAGAAATAAACTCCCAGCCTCAAAATTTCTTCAACTTTTTGCTTCCAACTCCTCCTACAATGAACAATGAGAGGAGAGGAAGAAGACGGGTTATGGAACCGGGTCGGTTTCTTGGAGTGCGAAGAAGGCCCTGGGGGCGTTATGCTGCTGAAATTCGAGACCCGACTACTAAAGAAAGGCACTGGCTTGGCACCTTTGATACTGCACAAGAAGCTGCTTTGGCCTACGATAGAGCTGCTCTTTCCATGAAAGGCTTTCAGGCTAGAACCAACTTCATTTACGCTACTCCTACTACAAATCCTACTTTCATCAACCCTCAAAATAATGTTAGTGAAAATGTTGCACCTGTAATAGCTGAAACTAACCCTACTATGATTGATGTTCAGAGTGAGTTCATGTTTGATAGTGATAGGAGAAGTGGTGACTTGAGTAGTATTGTGCCTGAAAATCTGCTTAAGTCGAGCAGTAGTGCTAGTTCTGAAGTTATGAATGAGGTGGTGGAGGATAATTTGAATTTTAACGGTCCTCCGAGTTGTGATATTCGTGAAAATGTGGGTTTGGATGAAATGTTTGACGGGTATTGGGTTGATCAGGAGCCATGGTGGGAGATGAGCAATGCATGGGACGTCGATTGTGTGATGAAGGGTCAACAATCTATGATTGGTGATGATAATGTAGATGCTACCACCGATGTCTTTGGTTTGGACTACTACTCCATTTAGGTTTAATTTAAGGGCGCACAATTTTAGGTTTGTGCACATTTGGGTCTTATTTGGATTTTTATGGATGGTGTGCTAAATCTCTTCTATATCAAAATTAATGTTTAACTTGGAATCACTAATGGTGGTTTTGATTTGAATCCAGTCGAACTGCATGGATCTGTGTTATAATTCAGTTTTAGTTTTTACTATTATACCACAACCATTAACTTGAATTCAAATGGTTGAAATAATATTTAAAAAGTTAAATGTTAGCTGATAAAAATTACAGATAACAGAATAAAAAATATTATAATGGTTAAATTATGCATAGTTTTTTCTTCTTTTTCCTTTTTCCTTTTTGTAGGGAGATATTTATGCAACGGAATAATAAACAGGAACAAATACCAGAACTGATTTGATAAACTGCCGATGTCTACAGTATTTCAGCTCAAAAAACTTAAAGAGTTTGTTTATAAAATATACGAGTTCTCCTCTGGTTGACACGCAGGCACAGGGAAGTACAATAAACATATTCTGTTTGTAGATATTTGCATACATATTTCGTTTTGTCAAGTCTGGGTTTTCATGTAAAACTCTTCAAGAATAGATCAAATCAGGTAAAATATTGTGAGTTCAGAATCTTCCTGACCATGTTATGTGAATAAATTTGTGATATTATACCTTTAGAACTATAGTCCAGGTTAAAAGATGGTATCATGGTTACGTACCAAATACTCATCGTTTCCCTAAACATACTATGGATTTAGGAAAAGAAAGTGTCTTCAATTTATAGTACATGATATTGTTATTATTATTTTCCTTCTTCAGCCTAACCCTTGTGAGTAAATTAAGTGGGACACAATACACTGGGCTTCCTTAATTTCTGATATTGATGATAACAGGATTATACCGGGACTTGAGTAGAAAATAGAGAAGAGAGGATTGATATTCACTGTTAACTACAGGGTTTATCCTGGGACAAATATATTCCTCAAATGATTTGATATAACAAATTGACCTTTATTTTTAATAAAAATGAATACTGTGCTGAATTTAATACTAAAGGGGCTTCTGAAGAAGTTAAATACTGAACCCGATAGAATATTATTATGTGTTGGTTAATTGGTGGAGTACTTAGTTTTAGTTTATTCTGCGTCAAGGAAAAGGTAAATAGTAGTTCGAACCAATCAAATCGTACTGGTGATCATGGGGATATCACATATTTTAGGATTTCATGTGTACACACTGATAACCGTTTGTCAATGCAGATATTTATTAGGTGTTCACCTGATATTATATAACTTTTAAGTATCTGTTGAATACTGAAAGATGGACGACTGATGATATTTTATTAGAATCTCTTGTTCGGAGTTGCTTGTAGCACTGGTTCTGTTAAGGTAATGGTTACCATTACTATTTCACAAATGTATCTAGCGTAGCTTCTTGGGTGATAAACTGAAATTTATTCATCGTTATCGTTACCGATCGATTGTTGTACCGAATATTGGTATATCAATAATTTGGTAATGTACCGGTAATGATAAGTTACCGCCGTTAGTCCACAAAGCCCGTTACTTGATATGTTTTTTTAAACTATATCAAATGATTGATGTACTACTGAAAGCATTTAGAAAACCTTTATATTCTTTTGCTCTGCACAAGTGCAGATTATTGCAAGCTTAATCTGCTAAGAACAGTGAATCCTTCTGAAGATTGCAGCAGAGATATCAGATATGCACGTTCAGATTGTTACAACTTACAACGTACAACAAACTCAAATGATTTTTTTTTCTTTTTAATCATATGATCAACCTTCTGTATTTTTTTATGGAGGCGTTGAAACATTTCCATGTCTATGTAGACAGGATGTGCACACATTCTGTAAAGTTTGTTTGAATGTACACACCCTGCTGCAAGTGTTTCAAAATTATAGCATAAGCTTCAGCCTAGGGAACCAGGTAGATTAGTGTTTAGAAACAATGCTGACTCTGTGAATCTGTGTTTTAACTAAATTATGTAAGTAACGCATCCATACTTCTACTTTCTTTATGTACACTGACAGTTTTAGTCTCAAAAAGCAAAACTCCCTAGTCCCTATGTACATGGAATTTTTAATCTCAAAAATTAAAATAAAAGATTTTCTATCAGAATCAGATATATGAGTTGTTCTCATGTTGACACATAAGCATGTTGAAGTACAGCAAACATCGTTCCACTTGTTGATGCTTGCTTACATCTATTGTTTGGTCAAGTCTGTTTTTTCAGATAAAATTCTACTTAAGAGTAAATATGGTGCGGTAAAATGTCGCGTATTCAGACTGAGCGTGACCTTGCTCTCTGAACAACTTTGTGATGAATTAAGTAAAATCTAGTATGGTGGAACGAAAGAGAATATATTTTTATCTTGAGGTTTGCAAAGCAACTGAATGGACACTTAGCTCAGTATGAAAACTAATTACAAATACAATTCAGTTTTGATCAACTCAACGCTTGATTGACTAAAATACTCATTTCAAATTGTATCGTTGTAATTTTTTATTTATTTATACTGAAGCCATTTGAAATGACATCAAATAAAAATAAAGTCATTTATACAATGCATTTACGTCAATGCAATTTTAAAAATAAAATAATAAATACGGTGGTTTCAGTTCAAATGGCAACAATGTATTTTGATTAACTTAACGCTACATTGATCAAAATTAAGATATAAGCATAATAAGTTTCCAAACATGGTTATTTGCACCAAATAAAAAAAAAAAAAAGGTTAAAAAATAAAGCAGAAGGGATTGGAACACACTGTTTACTACAGGTTCTATCCTGGGACAAATATATTTCTTAAACGATTTGATATAACAAATTGACCTTTTGTGTTTCTTTACATTAATTAAAACATTGTGCTGAAATTTTGGTACAAACGTGAATATACTGAAAGCATAACAGATAGAATATTATCATCTTTTGATTGGTAGTTTATGTATTTTGTTATGTTTTGTCCATGTCAAATAAAAGGTAAATAGTGGTTTGCTCCGATCAACTGACACTGGTAATTATGGAGATGTCACATGTTATGGGATTTCATGTGCGCACATTATTAGTATATTTTTATCAGTTGTCTATTAAATATTTCTTGTCCCTAACTGTGCTTGTTCCTCAGTAAATTGCTTCAGCCCATCAGGTGGGGGTGTAGATTGCGTGGAACGGGAATCTCTATTCCTCGTACCAATCAAATTGCCTTATTTTGGAGCAATTTGCAGTTTGCCTCTTTTATGTAAATCAAAGTACAGAAGACAAACTGCAAATTGCTCCAAAATGGGGTAATTTGATTGGTGCGGACCAAGGAACAAGAAACCATCAGTTCAGGTGATCTGCACCCCATCAGGTGATATTCCTATATACCAACATGATAAAATTCCCTACTTTTTGTCTTCCTTCCATTGGAAAGAAAGGTACTTTGCTTGGGATCTTAATCATAGAATTTAATCAAAAAATTAAGATATGCATAGCTTGTAATTTTAGATTTTCGTATAATAAAATTTATTAGAACTCCAAAAACAATCAATTTGAAAAATGATTCTAACATATTAGGGTGTGTTTGGTTTATGTTTTCTAATTTTGGGTTTTCATACGTAAAAATGTAGGAACCATGCACACATATCGTAAAAAAGAAATCGTTTTACAAAACGAAGTTGTAACATCCCGTAAAATTTGACTATTTAAGTTGTTGAATTAAATTTAATTATTGAATTTAAAACTATTTTAAATTCAAAAACAAACCATCTCATGTTTTTCAAATCATATTATTGACTTTAACTTCATTCTGTTAATTTCTTTCCCATCGTTATTATTTTCCAAAAACAAATCATCTCATGTTAATAGTCCTGAACTTAAATATATAAGTACAAAAACAAGTAAATAAAGTATACCCAAGCTGACTACCTTGCCATACGTTTTATCCCATTTTCAAACATTCCGTGTTGCATGTGTTTCCATATGCATGCATTATTATCTCCCATAAGTAAGCCACATTTCTATATATATTAAAAAAAAAAAAAAAAAAAAAAGTGAGAAACGCATGGTTTAAAAAAAAAAAAAGGGAAAAGAAGATATATCATTAAAAACCATACACTTAGTCCAAAGTCGGTGAACGAAGAGGCATATTCTAACGTTATAATTGGAATGGTGATTCACCACGTTCTTTCCAATTTTCCTGCTCCCATTCTTTTCGTTTATATAAGCCAAATCATCCTTATATGTTCACATACTTTTTCTCTCATCTTTTGCCCTCTCTTGCATTTTCTTCCTCCTCTAGATTTGAGCTTTAAAAAATAAAAATAAAAATTCATTCCTCTTCCTCAAATCGAAGGCTAGTTCGTCCTCAATCGAAGTCGACATTGTCGAAGTCCAACACCGCATTGGAATTGAAACAACAGTTCGCCCCTGCCATTAGCTTCATCTCTTGCATGTTTCCACTTCTTTGATTTAAAGTGAGTATTTGCTCACAATTAATTATTGACTCAAGTTTATTAGCTTTAGTAATTTAACTAAATATAATAGTTAATATTTTGATTGCTTGGCACTTTGGATTTTGTGTTTTGCTGCCTTCGTACTGGCCAAATTTTTGCAATTAGCTTGTGAAATCTTTGTTGCGTGATTTTCTTGTGTTTTATTTTCTATTATGTTCATCGTATATTTTGTTTATTACATGACCTGTTCTGATTTGTTCATGCCACTAATCATGCGTAGGAATGTTCCTAATATATGAATATATTTTATACTGCCTTGATTTCACCCTACTATATATAACAAATCTAAATATTTTGTTTGCATATTACCCAGTTTGCCAAAAATCTAAACTCCTATGTCTGTATCTACTGTTTGCATCTGAATATTTTGGTCTTTTTTGCTCTGCTTCAGTTTCATGTACAGGATGCATGTGCTCAAATTTGTCATGTTCAAAAGTATGAAGAAAAATCCACAATCACTTAAATTATATCTAAAGACGCCCCATACAAGTATAAACTTTCATCGTGTTAGGAAGGTAGTTAAATTTAACATTGAGCCGAGCAACTCAAATCTATAGACCGCAAGTGACAGTACATTACAAACCCCAACCATATGAAAATCATGATTTACTGTTCAAATCTTTATTTAATCAATTGTACATGTATTTTGGTTTTGGTCCAATGTTTAAACCTTTTTCCATGTATAATTTGAAAACCATACAAAGAAATTTGATGACCATAATCATACAAGGAATGAATTAATGATCAGTGTAAAGCATAAAAGTAAGACAATTGCTTTTGAATGGGATGAACCTGTATAGGGAAGTCAAAATTAGCCTTAGAATGTCAAGTATACGTCTGGAACATTAACTGAGATATGGAAATAGAAATTGTTTCTGATTATTAGTGTTATAAAAATAAAAAACTATAGAATAAATTACATGAAATTTTATTTGATGGCAGGTAAACATGTACTAACCAATGACTGAACATTTCACTAGCTTGATAATTATTGCTTCACCTTTGTGCATTATTGTAACACCCCATATTTTTAACAACAGTGATGTTCATAAATTAATGAATAATTAATCTCAGATGTGAGAATTAAGGGAAACGGGTTTCGCGGTTGCGTTCGTCTCGGAAAAATACGCGAAATAGAGTCCGAAATTTCGTGAATCGGAGTCCGTATGACTGAGATATGGCCTTTAGAAGTTTCACGAAAAATCAGAAAACGAAACAGATTTCAAAAATGCAGAATATGGGCTAGGCGGGAAAATTCCCGCCCAGACCAGGTCGACCTGGGAGTCGACCTGGGAGTCGACCTGGGGGTCGACCTGCCCACCAGGTCGACATGGGTGTCGACCCTAGTGTCGACCTGGGGGTCGACCTCCCTGGTCGAGCCCAGGTGACCTGGGTGCACTGATTTGGGATTTGGGCTGTGTTTTGGTGGCTAGTGACGAGATCTGACGGCTCTAATCTGATTTAGGGTTAATCTAATGGCCTAAAACACCTAACTACTCTTATAAATACAACCTAATCCTACCCTAAAACTCATTAAAATTGGAGACAACGTCGTCATGCCGTCAAATTGCAACTAGAAGGAGCCACCAACAAATTAAAGAGGAAGATAGCTTCTCAAATCAACTTCTAATCAACTCTAGCAACTTAATCTTCTTCATAGAAGTGCTAATCAACAAGTTGTGAGTTTCTATGCCTTTAGCAAGCAATTGCTAAACTGATTATGATAGGATATAATGAGGTTATGGTTATGAATGTGGATCAATGCAAGTTATGTTATCATATGCTATGTGTTCATGATGCTAGTTATGCAAGTTTTATGCTATGTGTTCATGATGCTAGTTATGCAAATCACTATGATAAACATTGATCCATTATGACACCATGTTATGCAAGTTTGGTGTTTGATTATATGCAAGTTCATATATGACATGTTATGCAAGTTTGGTGTTTGATTATATGCAAGTTCATATATGACATGTTATGCAAGTTTGGTGTTTGATTATATGCAAGTTCATATATGACATGTTATGCAAGTTTGGTGTTTGATTATATGCAAGTAACATGTGCAAGTTTACACCTTTGTATGATATGCATACATATGCAAGTTTACCCCTTTGTATGTCATGCATATATATGCATGTTTACCCCTTTCTATGATATGAGTAACATATGCAAGTTCATCCCTTTTTAGACCTATGACATGTATGCAAGTTTATCCCTTTATGATAGGTCTATGACATGAACATCTATGCAACTTACCCTCTTTATGACATATGTGATTCATGCAAGTTTGGGTTGGTTATTTATGCTAGTTGGGTTTGATGCTATGGTCATATATGCAAGTTGACACCTTTAAAACCCATGATGATGCTAATGTTATGCTAAGTAGAACCCATTGCATTTGTGATGAATCTTCCCTTTTAAGTATGTCATGTTAGCGTATTACGTGGGGAACGATGTGGTTAATATTCATGTTAACAAAATTGTGGTGAAATTGGTATGATGTTGCATACCATAAGTGGATGGACATAATTGAGTCAATTATGTACATCATTAAATTGGAATTAATTAGGGAAAATTAATTCAAAATATGGGGGTGATTAATTAGGTGTAATTAATCGACTAAGACACGAGGTTGGACCCTTTTGTAGCATAAGACTGCTCGGACCCGACCGGCAAATCCAGCGGCTACAAATGATTGGCCCAATGTGAGAGGTCTTAGGCATAAACTTAATGCGTGACAAGTGTAAAGACACGAGGTTAGACTCGGTTATGGCGTAAGGCTGCCCGGACCCGACCGGCAAATCCAGCTGCCATAAAAGATAGTCTAATATGAGAGGTCTTTGCAAAGGTTACGGTCTTAATCAATTAAGAAACACTTAATCAGATAAGCATATAGTGGGGCATGAGGGGTTAAGTGGGTGCCTTGGGTGGCATGTGGAAATCAAGTAAGTGCCTTGGGTGGCATGTGGAAATCTAGTGGGTTGCCTTGGGTGGCAATAGAAAATACGATTAGAATACTTAACCAAGTGGAAACATGTAATTAAACATGATTAAAGGGTTAAGTGGGATGCACTAGAAAAAGGGACAAGCTTAGGTGGGTAGCTTGTGGGGGCCCATTTCAACCAGTAACCCATATGTATCTTTGTGGGCTCGACCCATGTCGAGGACGGGACACGCGTACTGGGCTTGACTATAAGAGGCCAAAAACGGGTTAGCGGTCGCAACGCAAGTCCAACGGGTTTCATATGCGTGTGTGGACCCAGGCTGGTAGGTAAGACGTTGTTGCATCGTGTAGGTATAAGCCGTGCACTATTGGTTGTATCGGGTTGCCACTTTGGGGAGTGATACACCCCACGGTGGGGCCAGCACGGGTATCTACGTTAGGGAGCCGATCGCTTGGGGAGTAGTGGGCACACCTAGTGGAGATAGGGGCAGACGGCACCTATGTGGTCAGCTAGGGGTACACGAAACTACTAGTTAAATTTCTAAGTCCTTGGGTGGGACCAACCTTTAAGTTAGGAGTGACTGGTGTGGTGCAGTGTAGTAATTACCCTTGGGTGGGTAGATGCGTCTTTACCGATATCTTAGTTCTTCCTATGTCTAGTTGGCTGCTTAGTGTAGTCATTTATCCCCAGTCGTTACCGTACCAAGTTTATATCATACCCTAATTACTTTAATGATTGTATTGTTAAAGTTATAGGGCTCACTCAGACTTATGTCTGACCCCGTTGTTTTTATCTTTTTCCCAACCCTCAGGTTCTCAGAGTGGGCCTAGCACTAGTGGGCTTTGATCAGATTGCTTTATCTATCTTTTGGGGCTTGGACCGTTGATGTAAAGCTCAGCTTATCTTTTCTATTATGGCTATTAGTTATGTAGTGGGATTATGTACTTATGTTTTTATCAGGATGGATATTTAGTACTTGACTCTTGTTTCATGGTTTTGTTATTGTAACCAAACATGTTTACCTTCTGCTGCAATGAAATGATGTTTTAGTTAACAAGTATTATTTATATCTGTCTTGTTGTAATTTTTCTGTTCTATATTCACTTAAAATACTCCACCGAAGTTAAGGCATTCCCTTAGTGAGTGACCGTAGCGGGTGTGGGGTGTTACACGTGGTATCAGAGCGAGGTTACCAGAACAGATAATTTTTTTAGAAAAACTATTTTTCTAAGAACATTTTTGAAGGAGTATTTTCAAAAACATGTCTTTTAAGAGAAAAGTTTTTGAAAGAAAAGCATAATCCCCAATAGCCATATCTTTATCTTTCGAATTCTCCGTTTTGAATCTCTCCTTTTTCGTTTCAGCTTGGCTGAAGATCTTAACTTTTCGGAGGGTGTAGCGATACCAGTATGGTATAGGAGGTTGATGGAGGCTAGGGCCGCCACTGCGGGTCCAGCAAATGTTCCTCCACCAACAGTTGCACCCGATCTTCCTCCTTCTCCTCCTCGCGCGGATACTTTTGCTAAGACTTGCAAGGAATTTAAGGCTATGGGAGGGAAACCTTTTCAAGGATCAGAAACTTTTGTGGAAGCTAGGGATTGGCTTAAGGAGGTGGAAGAATTGATAGATATCTTTGAGATGGAAGAAGGAAAGAAAGTCAAGTTAGCTGCTTGGTTAATGAAGGGAGAGGCCTCGTTCTGGTGGGAGGTCACTAATAGAGAACGCCTAGTTGACTCTTGGGCGGATTTCAGACAAAGGTTTGTGGCAAAGTTTCTCTCAAGGGCGGAAGAGAATCTGTATATGGAAAGGTTCTTGACTCTAAAGCAAGGAAACCTATCAGTGAAGGAATATGTCAACAAGTTTAATCAGTTGGCAAGGTTTGGCATAGACATGGTGAATATACCGGAGAAGAAGGCTTTGAGGTTCGTTAAAGGTTTAAATGAACCGATGCATGGATTGGCTATGACTCACATCCCTATGGGGGCCACCTTTGAGAAGCTAGTAGACATGGCACTCATGCATGAGGAAGAGAAGGGTCCCAATGCTAATAAGGCACCCGAGAAGAAAGGAGATCAGAAGAGACCTCAACAGCAACAGCAAAACAAGGGTGGGAAAGGCAACGGTGGCAAGGGAAAGAATAAGTGCTTCAATTGTGGGATACCAGGCCACCTAAGCAAAGATTGTCGAAAGAAGAAGAAGACTGGCTGCTTCCACTGTGGCGAAGCAGGGCATCTAGTGAAAGACTGCCCAAAGAAGGGGCAGAGGACGGGATCTACCTCAGGAGGACAGGTGCAAGCTCTTATGGCACCAGGTCAGGCAAGGGGGCAAGTTCAGGCTCTCGCAGTTCCACCGATTCAGGAAAGAGGTAGAACTATTTCCGTTGAAAGTCTGGTTTTTCTGTTTGATCATCCTGTCCGTACTTTATTTGACTCTGGCGCATCGCATTCGTTTATCTCATCATCATTAGTTGAGTCACTGCACTTAGACACCAGTCTAGTAGATGATCCCTTGGTTGTCTCAAACCCAATTGGGGGCTCCACTTATTTGTCCATGATATGTTTGGGTTTGAGGATTTCTATACTTAGCGTTGAGTTTAGATGTGATGCTTTTGTTTTGGGCTTCACGGGCTATGGGTTAATTTTGGGCATGGACTGGTTATCCAGTAATGGTGCCGTTCTTGATTGTGAAAGGAGAGTTGTTAGGCTCATGACCCGCTTGGGTAACACTCTCGAGATCTCTTGTAATCCCATGGATTCTGTTATGCTAAGTTATCTTGAATCGCTTGACGCTTCGGTCGAGAGTTTGCGATCTGTTAAAGTGGTCCGGGAATACTCGGATGTGTTTGAGGAGGTGAAGGGATTACCTCCGAAGCGGGAGATAGACTTCCGAATATATCTGGTAGACAATGCTAAACCAGTATCTTTGCGAGTGCGCCACATGGCTCCTCGTGAGAGGAGGGAACTCCATAAGCAAGTAGGGGAGTTGCTTGAGAAGGGGTTCATAAGACGAAGTATATCGGAGTGGGGTGCTCCAGTGGTTTTTTCCACGAAGGCGGATGGGTCCCTCAGACTTTGTGTAGACTATAGAGAACTCAATAAGCTTACAAAGAGGAATAGACACCCATTGCCGAGGATTGACGATCTCTTTGATCAGTTGGTTGGCGCCTCAGTGTTTTCGCAGTTGGACTTAGCCACGGGGTTTCATCAGTTGAGAGTAGCTGAGGATAGCATAGACAAGACTGCCTTTAGGACTCCTGATGGTTTTTATGAGTGGCTGGTGATGCCCTTTGGTTTGACGAACGCCCCTGCATACTTTGTTGATTTGATGAGTAGGGTGTTCAGGGAGTACCTTAATAAGTTCGTGGTGGTCTTTGTGGATGACATCTTAGTCTTTTCTAAGAGTGAAGAAGAGCATGCCCTACATCTTAGGGAAGTGTTGGAGACTCTTCGAGCGCATAGCCTTAAGGCTAAATTCTCTAAATGTCACTTTTGGAGGAAGGAAGTGCGGTTCTTAGGGCACGTGGTCTCTAAGGAAGGGATAGCTGTGGATCCCGCGAAGGTAGTGTCCATCCAAGATTGGAAGGTTCCGAAGAATGCTACCGAGGTGAGGAGTTTCTTGGGGTTGGCTGGCGACTATAGGAAGTTTATCAAGGACTTCGCGAAGATATCAACCCCATTAACTCGCTTGACAAAGAAGAACCTAGTCTTCACATGGGACGTAGATTGTGATGATGCGTTCCAACGGTTAAAGAGAGCTTTAACCACAGCTCCAGTCTTAGTGTTGCCAGATGGGAGTAAACCATTTGTTGTTTATACCGATGCTTGTGGGACAGGACTAAGCGCAGTCTTAATGCAAAAGGGAAGGGTAATAGCCTATGGGGGAAGGCAGTTGAGAAAGCATGAGAAAAATTACCCTACCCATGATCTAGAGTTGGCCGCTATTGTTTTTGCACTTAAGTCTTGGCGCCATTATCTTCTTGGCGAGAGGTTCGAATTGTTCACTGACCACAAATCATTGAAATACTTGTTTTCTCAGAAGGATTTGAACTTAAGACAGCAAAGGTGGATGGAGTTCTTAGCATCCTATGATTTCGAGATAGCGTATACCCTGGCAAGGGTAACGGGGTGGCAGACGCCTTAAGCAGAAAAAGGTTGTCTTTGAGTCCATTGTTCGTGGAACGACGAAGCTTGGAATTTATCTCGATGTTTGACTTCAGACCCTCCGTTGACTTTGTACCCGGTTTGCTAGCATCCTTAGAAGTCAGACCTACTCTTTTGGAACGGATTGGTGAAGCACAACGGGACGACCCACAGTTGGTTGAGTTAGTAGAGAAGCTTATAAGGGGGGAGTCGTCCAGCCATTTGAGTAGGTACACCCTAGATGATAAGGGGTGGTTGCGTAGAGACGGTCGACTTTGTGTTCCGCAAGACGAGGGTTTGAGGAAAGCTATACTTGATGATGCACATCGTTCAAAGATGACCATTCATCCCGGTGGGGACAAGATGTACCAAGACATGAAGCGAGTTTTCTTTTGGGCCGGTATGAAGAAAGATGTGGCCAAGTATGTCGCTAGATGCTTGGTGTGCCAACAAGTGAAAGCGGAGCAAAAGAAACCCGGTGGGTTGCTTCACCCATTGGAGGTTCCGCAATGGAAGTGGGATAGCGTCTCGATGGATTTTATTGATGGGTTACCGAGATCGAGGAAGGGTAATACGGGAATTTGGGTTGTGGTAGACGGACTTACTAAGAGTGCCCATTTCATACCCGTGAAGAGTAAGAGGACTGCTCCATGACTAGCTTCAGTTTACCTTCGAGAGATAGTTCGGTTGCATGGTGTACCTTCTAGCATAGTGAGCGATCGAGATCCTATCTTCACTAGTGAGTTTTGGAAGAGTTTGCAAGAGGCAGTAGGGACTCAGTTGTGTTTGAGCACCGCATATCATCCTCAGACGGACGGCCAGACCGAGAGGGTGAATCGTGTTCTAGAAGACCTTTTGAGACTATGTATCTTAGATTTTGGAGGTACATGGGAAGAGCATCTTCCATTGGTGGAGTTCGCGTATAATAACAGCTTTCAGTCTAGTATTGGTATGGCTCCTTTCGAAGCTCTTTATGGAAGGCCTTGTCGGTCACCTACATGTTGGTGGGAATCTACGGATAAGATCTTGCTTGGGCCTGATATGGTTAGAGAGACTTCGGAAAAGATTGATTTGATTAGAAGAAGGATGAAAGCGGCGCAGGACAAACATAAATCTTACGCGGATAAGAGGAGGACGGATCTTGAGTTTGATGTTGGGGACATGGTCTTTGTTAAAGTGTCTCCATTACGGAATGTTGTTCGCTTCGGGTCCGTTGGGAAGTTAGCACCAAGGTTTGTAGGACCGTTTCCTATTAAGGAAAGGATTGGACAGATGGCATATAGAGTAGAGTTGCCCGAGAGACTTAGTGGAGTACATGATGTATTCCATGTGTCACATTTGAGGAAGTGCCTACATGAGACCGCATAGGTGGTAGAGCCGAGCTTGCTTAGAGAAGTGGAAGTAGAGCGTGATGCGACGATTCGACGAGCTCCTACTCGCATCCTTGGGTCAGAGATTAGGAGGTTGAGAAACAGAGAGGTTCAACTAGTCAAAGTGCAATGGGGAGATGATGAAAGCAACGCTACCTGGGAGACAGAAGCGAAGATGCGTTCACTGTACCCGTTTCTTTTTAAGGGTATGTCTTTTAACTTCTCCTTTATCGTTTGTCTAGTACTTATCTTATCTTTAGTATGTCCTCTCGTTAGTACCTTTGACCTTTAGATAGGGTAAACCTATGGTTGAAACATGTGTTTGAGACATGTTATGATTGATGGATGCGTGTGGATGCAAGTGTTTGCTAGTGGTTGCTCGTGGATGCATATACACACACTTTAGACACTAGATCGGCTCAGTCACTTCATGTTGCATATTGCATATAACTGTGTGTAGGTAGCTATATTAATGGATGTATAATGGTTGTGTTATCATATGGATGATGCATTTTGGTGTATGGTTGTGCACACATGTAGAAATAGTATGTGTCGATAGGGTTCTTTCGCATACATATTGGATGCATGGCACTATCATGGTTTGCATTAAGGAGGCCAACTGAATCAGTAGACCGCCTGATTTTGCATTAGATAGGGAACATATACACACACTTCTTGCATATGTTCATACAATATTAGAAACTTTATGGACAATGGATGCCCGTGTTTGATGGTTTAGTAGATGGTTGTTTGGTTGGTAGGATACGTTCTTCTTGACTTAAAGATTTCGGGGACGAAATCCTTTAAGTAGGGGAGAATGTAACACCCCGTATTTTTAACAATAGTGATGTTCATAAATTAATGAATAATTAATCTCAGATGTGAGAATTAAGGGAAACGGGTTTCGCGGTTGCGTTCGTCTCGAAAAAATACGCGAAATAGAGTCCGAAATTTCGTGAATCGGAGTCCGTATGACTGAGATATGGCCTTTAGAAGTTTCACGAAAAATCAGAAAACGAAACAGATTTCAAAAATGCAGAATATAGGCTAGGCGGGAAAATTCCCGCCCAGACCAGGTCGACCTGGGAGTCGACCTGGGGGTCGACCTGCCCACCAGGTCGACATGGGTGTCGACCCTAGTGTCGACCTGGGGGTCGACCTCCCTGGTCGAGCCCAGGTGACCTGGGTGCACTGATTTGGGATTTGGGCTGTGTTTTGGTGGCTAGTGACGAGATCTGACGGCTCTAATCTGATTTAGGGTTAATCTAATGGCCTAAAACACCTAACTACTCTTATAAATACAACCTAATCCTACCCTAAACCTCATTAAAATTGGAGACAACGTCGTCATGCCGTCAAATTGCAACTAGAAGGAGCCACCAACAAATTAAAGAGGAAGATAGCTTCTCAAATCAACTTCTAATCAACTCTAGCAACTTAATCTTCTTCATAGAAGTGCTAATCAACAAGTTGTGAGTTTCTATGCCTTTAGCAAGCAATTGCTAAACAAATTATGATAGGATATAATGAGGTTATGGTTATGAATGTGGATCAATGCAAGTTATGTTATCATATGCTATGTGTTCATGATGCTAGTTATGCAAGTTTTATGCTATGTGTTCATGATGCTAGTTATGCAAATCACTATGATAAACATTGATCCATTATGACACCATGTTATGCAAGTTTGGTGTTTGATTATATGCAAGTTCATATATGACATGTTATGCAAGTTTGGTGTTTGATTATATGCAAGTTCATATATGACATGTTATGCAAGTTTGGTGTTTGATTATATGCAAGTTCATATATGACATGTTATGCAAGTTTGGTGTTTGATTATATGCAAGTTCATATATGACATGTTATGCAAGTTTGGTGTTTGATTATATGCAAGTAACATGTGCAAGTTTACACCTTTGTATGATATGCATACATATGCAAGTTTACCCCTTTGTATGTCATGCATATATATGCATGTTTACCCCTTTCTATGATATGAGTAACATATGCAAGTTCATCCCTTTTTAGACCTATGACATGTATGCAAGTTTATCCCTTTATGATAGGTCTATGACATGAACATCTATGCAACTTACCCTCTTTATGACATATGTGATTCATGCAAGTTTGGGTTGGTTATTTATGCTAGTTGGGTTTGATGCTATGGTCATATATGCAAGTTGACACCTTTAAAACTCATGATGATGCTAATGTTATGCTAAGTAGAACCCATTGCATTTGTGATGAATCTTCCCTTTTAAGCATGTCATGTTAGCGTATTACGTGGGGAACGATGGGGTTAATATTCATGTTAACAAAATTGTGGTGAAATTGGTATGATGTTGCATACCATAAGTGGATGGACATAATTGAGTCAATTATGTACATCATTAAATTGGAATTAATTAGGGAAAATTAATTCAAAATATGGGGGTGATTAATTAGGTGTAATTAATCGACTAAGACACGAGGTTGGACCCTTTTGTAGCATAAGACTGCCCGGACCCGACCGGCAAATCCAGCGGCTACAAATGATTGGCCCAATGTGAGAGGTCTTAGGCATAAACTTAATGCGTGACAAGTGTAAAGACACGAGGTTAGACTCGGTTATGGCGTAAGGCTGCCCGGACCCGACCGGCAAATCCAGCTGCCATAAAAGATAGTCTAATGTGAGAGGTCTTTGCAAAGGTTACGGTCTTAATCAATTAAGAAACACTTAACCAGATAAGCATGTGGTGGGGCATGAGGGGTTAAGTGGGTGCCTTGGGTGGCATGTGGAAATCAAGTAAGTGCCTTGGGTGGCATGTGGAAATCTAGTGGGTTGCCTTGGGTGGCAATAGAAAATACGATTAGAATACTTAACCAAGTGGAAACATGTAATTAAACATGATTAAAGGGTTAAGTGGGATGCACTAGAAAAAGGGACAAGCTTAGGTGGGTAGCTTGTGGGGGCCCATTTCAACCAGTAACCCATATGTATCTTTGTGGGCTCGACCCATGTCGAGGACGGGACACGCGTACTGGGCTTGACTATAAGAGGCCAAAAACGGGTTAGCGGTCGCAACGCAAGTCCAACGGGTTTCATATGCGTGTGTGGACCCGGGCTGGTAGGTAAGACGTTGTTGCATCGTGTAGGTATAAGCCATGCACTATTGGTTGTATCGGGTTACCACTTTGGGGAGTGATACACCCCACGGTGGGGCCAGCACGGGTATCTACGTTAGGGAGCCGATCGCTTGGGGAGTAGTGGGCACACCTAGTGGAGATAGGGGCAGACGGCACCTATGTGGTCAGCTAGGGGTACACGAAACTACTAGTTAAATTTCTAAGTCCTTGGGTGGGACCAACCTTTAAGTTAGGAGTGACTGGTGTGGTGCAGTGTAGTAATTACCCTTGGGTGGGTAGATGCGTCTTTACCGATATCTTAGTTCTTCCTATGTCTAGTTGGCTGCTTAGTGTAGTCATTTATCCCCAGTCGTTACCGTACCAAGTTTATATCATACCCTAATTACTTTAATGATTGTATTGTTAAAGTTATAGGGCTCACTCAGACTTATGTCTGACCCCGTTGTTTTTATCTTTTTCCCAACCCTCAGGTTCTCAGAGTGGGCCTAGCACTAGTGGGCTTTGATCAGATTGCTTTATCTATCTTTTGGGGCTTGGACCGTTGATGTAAAGCTCAGCTTATCTTTTCTATTATGGCTATTAGTTATGTAGTGGGATTATGTACTTATGTTTTTATCAGGATGGATATTTAGTACTTGACTCTTGTTTCATGGTTTTGTTATTGTAACCAAACATGTTTACCTTCTGCTGCAATGAAATGATATTTTAGTTAACAAGTATTATTTATATCTGTCTTGTTGTAATTTTTCTGTTCTATATTCACTTAAAATACTCCACCGAAGTTAAGGCATTCCCTTAGTGAGTGACCGTAGCGGGTGTGGGGTGTTACAATTATGCTTTGATTATATATCTGGGTGTGTGTGTGGGTGGACACATATGCATATAAATGTGGAAGCTTATATTTTGCCTCTATTTGCGTATTATACTTCATATTATAACTTTAATTTGTAAGGGTATACATATTATGCATGTCTTGAGACCTGAAATATGATACATACATACATATATATATATATATATATATATATATATATATATATATATATATAAACACGTGCATTGTTTTGTCATCCGCTACATCATGTTGAGAACTATATGCATTAGTCACTTACATGCAGACACTTTCAAATTGCTTTTTATTTGGCCAATATGCCTGTATGCAACTATGTTGTTTTTTGCCTTTAAATGCACTGTTTTGTGTTATGTTGTCCGTTTTGCTATTATTCGCGCATACCCTATTGAACTTCGTTGCATTTGTTTTATCATGGTTCTCGGGATGTTGGGCCAGCGCACACGTGTACATGTACACGTGTGTACATGCATGCTTCCATGACCGTTTGTCCTTGAAATAAAAACTGATGAGCACAAATATTGTACTTGATATTTGTTGACGCCTAAAATTGTTGTCAACACCAGAGAGTCCCAAGATCTTGAAACTTTTATGTCCAGAGCGGAGAAGCATAAGAGATGCGATAATAATGTGCGGGGAAGTAAAGGACACAATTATTTATTGTGGTTTGGCCCGTCGAGGCCTACGTCCACTTTGAAGGTTGTACTGATTTTATTCCATTATAACAAAGTACAACAAGGCTATTACAAGAAGCTATAATGATTAACAATATCCTCTTGGTCCTTGTTATCGATCTTACTTGCTGAGCGAGAGTAGTCGAGGAGTTGCCGATGTAGTAGCGAAGCCAAATGAGGCGGAGTCGAGGCCGAGTGAGGCGGAGTCGAGGCCGAGTGAGGCGTAATCGAGGCCGAGTGAGGAGGAGTCGAGGCCGAGTTAGGCGGAGTCGAGGCCGAGTGAGGCGGAGTCGAGGCTCGAGGTCCGACGGAGTCGGAGTTGAGACCTTCTTCTTCTTCTCCTTCTTCTAGAGACTCATGCCATTGTGTCCTTTACTTCCCGCACATTATTACCGCATCTCTTATGCTTTTTCGCTCTGGACGTAAAAGTTTCAAGATTTTGGGACTCTCTGGTGTTGATGACAATTTTAGACGTCAACATTTGGCGCGCCAGGAAGGGGAGTAAAGTGCGCACCTACGGTCGACTTTCTGTCACTTCCTTCGAGGGATCGAAGCCTCGCCTTTCCTTTTACTCAACCACCAAGACTTTGGATGCTGCTAGGTTTTCCTAGACTTATCGACCAAGGAGATCAACAATGGTGAACAAAGGAAAGGACCCCATGGTCAGATCTTCCACTGTCGATTCTGATTCAGAATTTCCCCCTCAGTCTCGACTCCCTAAAGCTCCGACTAACCTTAATGCTCCCAACCTCGACGCATCCGTTGATCAAGCCCGGTTTGATGAAACTTCGAGCGAGACTCGACGATGCCTTGTCAACAAAATCCACCATAGCATCGATTATCACAATGGTTTATACCATATAATCAACGAGATATTCTCCGCCTTCAGGAAGGCTTGGGCGCTCAGCCTCCATCAAACAATGCATTCGCTCAAACTTGTCGAAGCCGATTTTTCCTGCTAATTCTCGACCACAAGTTTGTTTATGCTACTCGGATTCCATCTTGTTCACCAAGCAGATTTCTCGACAGTGGCGAGAAAGGGGAAAATCCATCCTTGGTAGACCATCCAAAAATAATCAAGGCACTCAGGTCCATCAACGACCTCTTCCCGACATCTTAACCACTGCTGATGTGGCATTACCTCACGCCCCCGAGGCCTTGGTAGCTCAAGTATGAGTTCTCGTGTTTACCCAAAGGTTATAAGAAATTGAGCGATGGCTTGAAGCCCAATTCAGGCAAAACAGGGAGTTAGTCCAGCGACATGCTCAACGAGGCATCACCTGTCTCATAATAAGGAGAAGCGCATCATGGAGAGAACTCGGATTTGTTTCTTTGTCGCAAATTCCCATCTCGACTTTGACGCGCTTTAGGTCCCTTCTATAAATTTGCGGTCGAGTCTGCTCACGATGGCTAAGCAACAAAGAATTGAATGAAAGAACGTTGCGGATAAGATCCTCTGATCCATCTTTGGATTTCGTCTTCAGTTCTCGACTACGACTCAACTACTCGCTTCTCATAATGGTGTTTAAGCGTAGTGTAAGAACCCGTTACTTCCCCGTGAAGGAAAGAGCGGATACTTTGAGAACAACACACAAATGAACGCAGACGGAAGAACATTTCATTGTATATTACAACAATTCATCAGAATACAAGAATATACAGAGTATAAATGAATAAATTACATTCGATAAATATCAGAGATTTAAATACAGTATTGCAGCGGAAAAATAATACAAAACACAACTGAAAGTAGTACACGGATACAGAGCTTTCCGAGCATCGTTCCAGCTGTAAATCAGGATCCTGTGAATATAAATCTACAAAACCAAAACTACTAGCTGCCCATGTGGAAATAGGGGCACCCAGAGTTTAGGTTAAAACAATAAACTCCAGGTCAGTCATGTGACTGGTGTGAGAACTAAAACAGTTATTGAAAGCTTTACTTTAAAAGAGAGTAATTCAAGGGACCACGCCGTATAACACGGAACGGGTTTCCTCCCAAGAATACCAGTGCATATAGATAAACAACGCAATGTTTTTTTCGAAAAATGAAGCTATTATAAGACCCAGGTCCCATCACACAATGCAACGCAAGCCGGAGGATAGGGTTTTCCCTTATAATAGCCAAACATGCTTGGTACGTTTAAAACAAATCATTTGATACTATAATAAGTGTATAGTGTCAAAACAATTTCAATCATAAATATAAATCATAGACGGCATGGGTATCATATATCATGTCGCCATACTAGTTCTACAATTAAAACGCAATACACGTATTGGAAATTGGATTTCCGTCATGAGTCGAGGCAAGGGGCAAGCTCCTCTCCGCTTCGAGACACTCTAGCAAATGCCTCAGGACTACACACTCTGGGTAACCCTGGATCCTCCAAGGCCGGTCCTCCCTTACGTTTGAGGATTAGTTATTCCTGAACACACGTTTCCCGGTCCTTACATACCTATAATCGAGGCGTCTCGCATTCCAACAACCACATAGGTGAAAAATAGATATAAATGTCAGGGCTGGTAAGTCACTGACACCACCATAGCTAGAAAGAAACGTCATGCACTCCTTGGGTCCTTATCCCGTTTTTGACTCATACCGAGGTGTGAGGCTCGCGAATCCACGCTATACACAAAGCTGCCACGTAGGCTGTGCTTTGATCATCAACCACAAGACTTTGCTTTTCAACAGAAGCCTTGATCCATGCAACTCAGCGTGCCACACAGGCAATTCATGCCATGCGATTGATATCTATCGATATATAACCTCTAAGCTCGTACGTCTCAGAGAAGGGCGTTAAGCAAGAGAATAAATTCTCCGCCGCCAAACAGATATATATTTAACAGAAATCAATCAACATAGAATAAAATCCAATGTCAGACACACAATCCATTTACAAGTTCGTTCTGGGTCTGAACGAAACCGGAGGCACTTTCCTCGCATATCCATCGATCTCCAAGTACGTCTGGACGACCACCAACTGATTCCCTCATCTTGGGTGTACAGCCCAATCAAGATCATCAGTAATCACCCAAACGATGTGAAGACTTCCGGTCTTCAACCACAGTCTTCATCTTCGACTTATCGTCGAATTGGTTATTCAGAATGGGTATAAACCCGGACTTTCCGAACAACCCGCGTATATAGTAAACAAATGTTATACAAACACAACATACGCCTCATTCCAATTCATTAGTCACTAACCGTAAATCAGTAAGAGAGCAATTCCCCAAATATTAACCCCAAAGGCCGAAACCAACATCAGATCAATACCCAGGAAACCATTCTTCTTAGCTAACCTACAGCTAGTTTCTAAATTTCATATTCTTAGGGAATGGTTCCCATTAATTTTATCCAAGATAAATTCTTTAAGTTTATTCTTTAATCTTCCTTTGGATGTCATTTCAAACCAGATTATGGTTTTCCAAACTAGTCGGGATTAGCGAACCACACCGAAGTAATTATTTATTTTATTTCCCAATCCCAACCTATTCATCCCATGAAGCAAAACTGGTAATACTCCATATCTAACACCACGGTGTTATCGGTAAAATTAATTACCATTTCACGTTCAAATCTAATTAAAGATTTAACTATCGCTTTGGAGCAAAACTGGTGATACTCCATTCTCGTTCATTTTCCAAATTTGATAATTTAGATTATCAATGCACATTTCAATCTAATTGCAGATTCATTAAAACTCCTCTTACAGGGTTAAAGAACTAGTGTCATTTAAAACACAGTTCACGACAAACCCAAATCACATTCTATTTATTTATCGGGTTAAAGAACAAGTGTCATGTAAAACACCCTTCACGATAAACCCACAAATCAATTCTATTTACAACCCATTTCAAATCCAATTTATTTATTTAAAAATAATTGGGCTTTAATTTTAGTTCAAAACTAGTTCATTTCGATAAAAATCTATTTTTATCTTTTCAAATATGGAGTTTTTCATCCCAATTTTTCCCAAATCATTTCTTATGATTTTACGCAAATTATTACTATTTTTAATAATTTTATCAAGGCCCATACAGTCGATTTCCAACAATGGCCATCGAACTGCACATGCAGCGACCTTTTCCAAATTCGATTTGGACGTATCTCCAAATCCAACCGTTAGATTTCAAATTTCTAATATTCGTTAGAAAGCTCTTTTCGATACGAACCCAACGGTTCCGGTTTTAGGAGAATCCGACGGTCGGATCTCCCGCAATGTCAATTCGAAGTTAATGGTCGAAATTTACGAACTGCCGCGGCGCGGCGCGTTCTATTCAGGCCATTATATTATATATATAGTATATATAATATATACTTCGTCGATTTCTATTCAAAACGAATTTTATAAATAGATTCAAATTTGTTTCAAAAACAATTTCAACCTTTATTTCAAATTCAAATCAAAATTGAATTTTTCTATTATAAATCCTTTTTAGAATTCATTTCTATTCAATTCAAATTTCAATTCAATTCAAATTGATTTTCTATTCGATTCAATTCAAATTGGTTTTCTATTCGATTCAATTCAAATTGGTTTTCTATTCGATTCAATTCAAATTGGTTTTCTATTCGATTCAATTCAAATTCCATTCAAATCAAATTCATTTCGTTTTCTATTTGAATCAAATTCATTTCGTTTTCTATTTGAATCAAATTCATTTCGTTTTCTATTTAATTTGAATTCAATTCGTTTTCTATTCAATTCGAATTTAAATTGGTTTTCTATTCAATTCAAATCAAATTCGTTATATATTCAATTGAAATCAAATTTGTTTTCTATTCAATTCAATTCGAAATCGTTTTATATTCAGTTCATTTCGAAATCGTTTTATATTCAATTCATTTCGAAATCGTTTTATATTCAATTCATTTCGAAATCGTTTTATATTCAATTCATTTCGAAATCGTTTTATATTCAATTCATTTCGAAATCGTTTTATATTCAATTCATTTCGAAATCGTTTTATATTCAATTCATTTCGTTTCAAAATATTCGATTTCGAAATCACTTTTCAATATTCATTTTAAAATGAATAAAATCGATATAAATATCGTTCACGTCAAAATGGCGTCAATCTAATCAACACGGCTTCATATATTTCTATTTTCAAATATTCTATTTCAAATATTTCTTTTTCAAATATTTCTTTTTATTAAAATATTTCGTTCAACACATGACTAATCTCAACGGATGAGTACTGTCAACACATGAACCTTTATTTTATATTATTCTTTATTTTCTAAATTGGAATGAGGCCCAATCAATCACCATATAATGTTAATTATATGGATTTTCATACATCACACGTATATAATAGCATTGAAAAATAATCAACCATCAACCAAAGTGCACTACACTGTATAAGCATCAAATATAGATATCTAATGCTTATAACAGCCTGTCAATCAATCGATCGACATATTTAATCAATCAGGATGAGTGAACTTCAAATTCCATCCCAACACCCGTGTGGGGTTTCAAACAATCAAACACAGATTTTAGTTGTGCAGTTGGGCGATGTGTAAAATTTATCGACCCAATCAATATCAGTCAAATCAGTGTATATAAACAAATCGGCCGATTTGTTTATAAATATTTTTTTATTCACTTTCACGTTAAAAATTATATTTTTAACGATAAGACATTTTATTCAACCTATGAAAATATTCTATTCAGTTCATTCATTAAATAAAATGATATCTTTATTTTTCTAACTTATTTTAGAAAATTTCGGCGGCATAACGGCACGATACTAGAAACGGGACGAGGCCTAGCCTTATCCCTGGTCTAGTGAAGGCCCACGCCATTCACACATCAATCAAATCCATTCAATTCACCAAACAATTCAATTCACCAAACAATTCAATTCAAACCAAATAATCTAACTAACTACACAATCAAACAAATAAGTCCATGGTCTGTGGACGATTGTGTCGGGTGCTACTAAACACCGTCTGCATCCTAGTATATATATATAACTAGAAAAAAATTGAAGAGTGAGAAATTCTCACCGATAGCTATCCAATACAACGACTCTTCATCGTTCTCGCCTTTTTATCACCTTCGTTGCCCGTATTCTCTACATATGTAAAAATCGAATTTTCACTTCGCTATTCAATATATAAAAATCGAATTTTTACTATGTTATTCAATATATAAAAATCGAATTTTTACTATGCTATTCAATATATAAAAATCGAATTTTTACTATGCTATTCAATATATAAAAATCGAATTTTTACTATGCTATTCAATATATAAAAATCGAATTTTTACTATGCTATTTAATATATAAAAATCCCATTTTTACTATGCTATTTAATATATAAAAATCCCATTTTTACTATGCTATTTATATATGAAGACTTCGCCTTTTCACATATAAAGATTCAATTTTTATTACTCTACATGAATAGAAATCATATTTTTGATATGCCACTAGTATAAAAATTATATTTTTAACCTTTCTATATAAAACTGATTTTTTTATAATCTATATATAAATAAAAACTGACCTTAAAATATGTTTTATAATTAAAATAAAATCAGTTTTTATTTTATTATTCCTTTTTAACACAAAGCTTTATAAAGAAATAAATAAATTAGAAGTAAAACCTTTTCCTGTGCAAAATCAGAAGGTGGAGGACGGCGTTGACCTTCGACGAGGGGTTGGTGGCGCTCAGGGGGGGTCGCGGAGCGAGCAGGAGGTGCTGCAGGCGGTTGTGGCGCGCGGGCATCGTCGGCGATGGAGTTTATGGGTGCGGCGTCGCGGGTTTCTGGCCTGGGGAGGTTTGGGTCTGAGGGGGTTCACGAGATCGAAGGGGGGGGGGTCGTGGGTTCGGAGGCGGCGCCCCTCCTGAGGCGCGGCGGCGCTCTGATGGGTGGGAGCGACGGCGCTCTTCCCCCCTCTTCGTCTTCTTCTTCTTTTTTTATTTTTTTTATTTCTGAATGAATGAATAACGAGAAAAGGGGTGGGGGGGCAGCTGATAAAAGGAGAGAAGTTTTTTTTTTTTATTATTTTATTTAATTATCTCCCAAAAAGCAACTTTTATTTTCGACCTCTAAACGAGGCCCACCGCCTGTCGTCCACAGCTAATTACCCTCATTCCGAACACAATGGGATATGTATCGTAGGTTGATTCGATCATTTCGATCAGTTTCCGTTAAAATCAACATATAACTCTATATATTGAATTTGAACGCGCATTTCAATTTACCGGGATCACATACGAACTCTATAAATTGCAGAAAAATATTTTCTAGCTTCGTATTGACGATACGGTCCTAACAAAACTAGTTTCGTCGAATTCTGAGACCGTTGGAAAAATGGCTATTTTCCAGTCGATTAAAATCAACTTAAACTGGTCAAACGCGTTTTCCTTTGCCACGCTCACATATTGATTCGAAAAATTATGAAATTTGGAATCTAGCAATAATTTGACATCACGGACCCAACAAAAGTGGTTTCGTCGAAATCCGAGGTCGTTTGCAAAATTTCCATTTTTAAGGGCCTGAATTCCATAGCGACTATTCAGAATTTTCAACTGGACATATCTTTTGATTCCCGCTATGAAATTTTGATTTTTCGGATTCGTTGGAAAGATATCATCAATTAGATCCTATTGTTTTTGGTTTCACTAAAATCCGGATTGTTTTGCACCCGGTACATTCAATTGAAGTTTGAAATCGAATTATCGAACTACCGCGCCATTTTCAATTCTATTTATAATTATATATAATTATTTATATTCTAACGACGACGCGTATAAATATATACGTTCTAAATATATTCAAAATAAATTTCTCGTCGTTTTTATTTAAAATAAACTATTTTAAATGTTCAAAATTCGCTAAAATTGCCAAAATAAAAATTTTAAACTGGCCCAGATTTTCGGGTTGTTACAATCTCCCCCACTTAAAACTTTTCGTCCCCGAAAAGGAACAAAGTCGAAAGTGGTTTGATTAATCAACTCTACGTTGGATCTGGCTTCCGTTCTCCAACTTTTCAGTTTCTGAGAATTTTCAAATTCTTCAAAAATTTGGCTAACACCCTAAATTTTCGAAAAATTTCGCCATAACCTCCCCTGCACCGGGAGCCACGGGAAAATCCCGAAATTGCCATATAGGCCTTCTGATCTCAAAAAGAAAAAGCCAAGCGGCTAGCCAATAGGCTCATAAAATCATCATCACCCAAACAAAACAGTAAATTATGTAGTAAACATGTACCTATTTGTCGGGCAAACAAATTTTATTCTCTGCTCTAGCCTCCTTGCTATGACCTGTTCAATGTAAGTATATGTATATGCAAGCAAATGTGACCAATTTTCAATACAATTCACTATTTGGTTCAATTAGGCTAAATGGTTCAAAATTATCAAACAAATAAACAAACAACACAACCATCAATCGATTAGTGAATTTAACGTTTCAAATTCATAATTTTGATATATATACAAAAAATCATGTTTTGGTGCCAATTCACAACAATAAACCTATGTATATAAGTTTTGGTTCTCACACCAGTCTAATGGAAATATATAGATATCACACCTTCGAAACACGAAAATAAATACTGGTGATGGCGCGCCATCATCAGAGTCATGTCCGGGCGACTAGAATGTGATTCTATATCTATCTAATATATTAAAACTTCGAATATACGTTCATGACGCGTATATGCAAAATCTTTATATATTGGATTGTCCAAATTCAAAAATAAATAAATATTCAAATACGTATAAAATGGTTTAAATTTTCAAAACAGAATTGTTTTCATTTGAAAAATATACTCTTCACACTCGTTCTAGGATACTACTGATCCTATCTCTAACGAGTCATTCTAATTGGATATTACTAATCCAATATCTGATGAACCCTTTCGTATGGTTCTAATGTGTCTTGTTCTCGTGCTCTGTAAACCAAAGCTCTGATACCACTGTAAGAACCCGTTACTTCCCCGTGAAGGAAAGAGCGGATACTTTGAGAACAACACACAAATGAACGCAGACGGAAGAACATTTCATTGTATATTACAACAATTCATCAGAATACAAGAATATACAGAGTATAAATGAATAAATTACATTCGATAAATATCAGAGATTTAAATACAGTATTGCAGCGGAAAAATAATACAAAACACAACTGAAAGTAGTACACGGATACAGAGCTTTCCGAGCATCGTTCCAGCTGTAAATCAGGATCCTGTGAATATAAATCTGCAAAACCAAAACTACTAGCTGCCCGTGTGGAAATAGGGGCACCCAGAGTTTAGGTTAAAACAATAAACTCCAGGTCAGTCATGTGACTGGTGTGAGAACTAAAACAGTTATTGAAAGCTTTACTTTAAAAGAGAGTAATTCAAGGGACCACGCCGTATAACACGGAACGGGTTTCCTCCCAAGAATACCAGTCCATATAGATAAACAACGCAATGTTTTTTTCGAAAAATGAAGCTATTATAAGACCCAGGTCCCATCACACAATGCAACGCAAGCCGGAGGATAGGGTTTTCCCTTATAATAGCCAAACATGCTTGGTACGTTTAAAACAAATCATTTGATACTATAATAAGTGTATAGTGTCAAAACAATTTCAATCATAAATATAAATCATAGACGGCATGGGTACCACATATCATGTCGCCATACTAGTTCTACAATTAAAACCGCAATACACGTATTGGAAATTGGATTTCCGTCATGAGTCGAGGCAAGGGGCAAGCTCCTCTCCGCTTCGAGACACTCTAGCAAATGCCTCAGGACTACACACTCTGGGTAACCCTGGATCCTCCAAGGTCGGTCCTCTCTTACGTTTGAGGATTAGTTATTCCTGAACACACGTTTCCCGGTCCTTACAGACCTATAATCGAGGCGCCTCGCATTCCAACAACCACATAGGTGAAAAATAGATATAAATGTCAGGGCTGGTAAGTCACTGACACCACCATAGCTAGAAAGAAACGTCATGCACTCCTTGGGTCCTTATCCCGTTTTTGACTCATACCGAGGTGTGAGGCTCGCGAATCCACGCTATACACAAAGCTGCCACGTAGGCTGTGCTTTGATCATCAACCACAAGACTTTGCTTTTCAACAGAAGCCTTGATCCATGCAACTCAGCGTGCCACACAGGCAATTCATGCCATGCGATTGATATCTATCGATATATAACCTCTAAGCTCGTACGTCTCAGAGAAGGGCGTTAAGCAAGAGAATAAATTCTCCGCCGCCAAACAGATATATATTTAACAGAAATCAATCAACATAGAATAAAATCCAATGTCAGACACACAATCCATTTACAAGTTCGTTCTGGGTCTGAACGAAACCGGAGGCACTTTCCTCGCATATCCATCGATCTCCAAGTACGTCTGGACGACCACCAACTGATTCCCTCATCTTGGGTGTACAGCCCAATCAAGATCATCAGTAATCACCCAAACGATGTGAAGACTTCCGGTCTTCAACCACCGTCTTCATCTTCGACTTATCGTCGAATCGGTTATTCAGAATGGGTATAAACCCGGACTTTCCGAACAACCCGCGTATATAGTAAACAAATGTTATACAAACACGACATACGCCTCATTCCAATTCATTAGTCACTAACCGTAAATTAGTAAGAGAGCAATTCCCCAAATATTAACCCCAAAGGCCGAAACCAACATCAGATCAATACCCAGGAAACCATTCTTCTTAGCTAACCTATAGCTAGTTTCTAAATTTCATATTCTTAGGGAATGGTTCCCATTAATTTTATCCAAGATAAATTCTTTAAGTTTATTCTTTAATCTTCCTTTGGATGTCATTTCAAACCATATTATGGTTTTCCAAACTAGTCGGGATTAGCGAACCACACCGAAGTAATTATTTATTTTATTTCCCAATCCCAACCTATTCATCCCATGAAGCAAAACTGGTAATACTCCATATCTAACACCACGGTGTTATCGGTAAAATTAATTACCATTTCACGTTCAAATCTAATTAAAGATTTAACTATCGCTTTGGAGCAAAACTGGTGATACTCCCTTCTCGTTCATTTTCCAAATTTGATAATTTAGATTATCAATGCACATTTCAATCTAATTGCAGATTCATTAAAACTCCTCTTACAGGGTTAAAGAACTAGTGTCATTTAAAACACAGTTCACGACAAACCCAAATCACATTCTATTTATTTATCGGGTTAAAGAACAAGTGTCATGTAAAACACCCTTCACGATAAACCCACAAATCAATTCTATTTACAACCCATTTCAAATCCAATTTATTTATTTAAAAATAAATGGGCTTTAATTTTAGTTCAAAACTAGTTCATTTCGATAAAAAACTATTTTTATCTTTTCAAATATGGAGTTTTTCATCCCAATTTTTCCCAAATCATTTATTATGATTTTACACAAATTATTACTATTTTTAATAATTTTATCAAGGCCCGTACAGTCGATTTCCAACAATGGCCATCGAACTGCACTTACAGCGACCTTTTCCAAATTTGATTTGGTCGTATCTCCAAATCCAACCGTTAGATTTCAACTTTCTAATGTTCGTTAGAAAGCTCTTTTCGATACGAACCCAATGGTTCCGGTTTTAGGAGAATCCGACAGTCGGATCTCCCGCAATGTCAATTCGAAGTCAATGGTCGAAATTTACGAACTGCCGCGGCGCGGCGCGTTCTATTCAAGCCATTATATTATATATATAGTATATATAATATATACTTCGTCGATTTCTATTCAAAACGAATTTTATAAATAGATTCAAATTTGTTTCAAAAACAATTTCAACCTTTATTTCAAATTCAAATCAAAATTGAATTTTCTATTATAAATCCTTTTTAGAATTCATTTCTATTCAATTCAAATTTCAATTCAATTCAAATTCGTTTTCTATTCGATTCAATTCAAATTGGTTTTCTATTCGATTCAATTCAAATTGGTTTTCTATTCGATTCAATTCAAATTGGTTTTCTATTCGATTCAATTCAAATTGGTTTTCTATTCATTTCAATTCAAATTCCATTCAAATCAAATTCATTTCGTTTTCTATTTAATTTGAATTCAATTCGTTTTCTATTCAATTCGAATTTAAATTGGTTTTCTATTCAATTCAAATCAAATTTGTTATATATTCAATTGAAATCAAATTTGTTTTCTATTCAATTCAATTCGAAATCGTTTTCTATTCAATTCAATTCGAAATCGTTTTATATTCAATTCATTTCGAAATCGTTTTATATTCAATTCATTTCGAAATCGTTTTATATTCAATTCATTTCGAAATCGTTTTATATTCAATTCATTTCGAAATCGTTTTATATTCAATTCATTTCATTTCAAAATATTCGATTTCGAAATCACTTTTCAATATTCATTTTAAAATGAATAAAATCGATATAAATATCGTTCACGTCAAAATAGCGTCAATCTAATCAACACGGCTTCATATATTTCTATTTTCAAATATTCTATTTCAAATATTTCTTTTTTAAATATTTCTTTTTATTAAAATATTTCGTTCAACACATGACTAATCTCAACGGATGAGTACTGTCAACACATGAACCTTTATTTTATATTATTCTTTATTTTCTAAATTGGAATGAGGCCCAATCAATCACCATATAATGTTAATTATATGGATTTTCATACATCACACGTATATAATAGCATTGAAAAATAATCAACCATCAACCAAAGTGCACTACACTGTATAAGCATCAAATATAGATATCTAACGCTTATAACAGTCTGTCAATCAATTGATCGACATATTTAATCAATCAGGATGAGTGAACTTCAAATTTCATCCCAACACCCGTGTGGGGTTTCAAACAATCAAACACAGATTTTAGTTGTGCAGCTGGGCGATGTGTAAAATTTATCGACCCAATCAATATCAGTCAAATCAGTGTATATAAACAAATCGGCCGATTTGTTTATAAATATTTATTCACTTTCACGTTAAAAATTATATTTTTAACGATAAGACATTTTATTCAACCTATGAAAATATTCTATTCAGTTCATTCATTAAATAAAATGATATCTTTATTTTTCTAACTTATTTTAGAAAATTTCGGCGGCATAACGACACGATACTAGAAACGGGACGAGGCCTAGCCTTATCCCCGGTCTAGTGAAGGCCCACGCCATTCACACATCAATCAAATCCATTCAATTCACCAAACAATTCAATTCAAACCAAATAATCTAACCAACTACACAATCAAACAAACAAGTCCATGGTCTGTGGACGATTGTGTCGGGTGCTACTAAACACCGTCTGCATCCTAGTATATATATATAACTAGAAAAAAATTGAAGAGTGAGAAATTCTCACCGATAACTATCCAATACCACGACTCTTCATCGTTCTCGCCTTTTTATCACCTTCGTTGCCCGTATTCTCTACATATGTAAAAATCGAATTTTCACTTCGCTATTCAATATATAAAAATCGAATTTTTACTATGCTATTCAATATATAAAAATCGAATTTTTACTATGCTATTCAATATATAAAAATCGAATTTTTACTATGCTATTCAATATATAAAAATCGAATTTTTACTATGCTATTCAATATATAAAAATCGAATTTTTACTATGCTATTCAATATATAATAATCCCATTTTTACTATGCTATTTAATATATAAAAATCCCATTTTTACTATGCTATTTAATATATAAAAATCCCATTTTTACTATGCTATTTATATATGAAGACTTCGCCTTTTCACATATAAAGATTCAATTTTTATTACTCTACATGAATAGAAATCATATTTTTGACATGCCACTAGTATAAAAATTATATTTTTAACCATTCTATATAAAACTGGTTTTTTTATAATCTATATATAAATAAAAACTGACCTTAAAATATGTTTTATAATTAAAATAAAATCAGTTTTTATTTTATTATTCCTTTTTAACACAAAGCTTTATAAAGAAATAAATAAATTAGAAGTAAAACCTTTTCCTGTGCAAAATCAGAAGGTGGAGGACGACGTTGACCTACGACGAGGGGTTGGTGGCGCTCAGGGGGGATCACGGAGCGAGCAGGAGGTGCTGCAGGCGGTTGTGGCGCGCGGGCATCGTCGGTGATGGAGTTTATGGGTGCGGCGGCGCGGGTTTCAGGCCTGGGGAGGTTTGGGTCTGAGGGGGTTCACGAGATCGAAGGGGGGGGGGGGGTCGTGGGTTCGGAGGCGGTGCCACTCCTGAGGCGCGGCGGCGCTCTGATGGGGGGGAGCGACGTCGCTCTTCCCCCCTCTTCGTCTTCTTTTTTTTTTTTTTTTTTCTGAATGAATGAATAACGAGAAAAGGGGGGGGGGCAGCTGATAAAATGAGAGAAGTTTTTTATTTTATTTTATTTTATTTAATTATCTCCCAAAAAGCAACTTTTATTTTCGACCTCTAAACGAGGCCCACCGCCTGTCGTCCATAGATAATTACCCCCATTCCGAACACAATGGGATATGTATCGTAGGTTGATTCGATCGTTTCGATCAGTTTCCGTTAAAATCAACATATAACTATATATATTGAATTTGAACGCGCATTTCAATTTACCGGGATCACATACGAACTCTATAAATTGCAGAAAAATATTTTCTAGTTTCGTATTGACGATACGGTCCTAACAAAACTAGTTTTGTCGAATTCTGAGACCGTTGGAAAAATGGCTATTTTCCAGTCGATTAAAATCAACTGAAACTGGTCAAACGCGTTTTCCTTTGCCACGCTCACATATTGATTCGAAAAATTATGAAATTTGGAATCTAGCAATAATTTGACATCACGGACCCAACAAAAGTGGTTTCGTCGAAATCCGAGTTCGTTTGCAAAATTTCCATTTTTAAGGGCCTGAATTCCATAACGACTATTCAGAATTTTCAACTGGACATATCTTTTGATTCCCGCTATGAAATTTTGATTTTTCGGATTCGTTGGAAAGATATCATCAATTAGATCCTATTTTTTTGGTTTCACTAAAATCCGGATTGTTTTGCGCCCGGTACATTCAATTGAAGTCTGAAATCGAATTATCGAACTACCGCGCCATTTTCAATTCTATTTATAATTATATATAATTATTTATATTCTAACGACGACGCGTATAAATATATACGTTCTAAATATATTCAAAATAAATTTCTCGTCGTTTTTATTTAAAATAATCTATTTTAAATGTTCAAAATTCGCTAAAATTGCCAAAATAAAAATTTTAAACTGGCCCAGATTTTCGGGTTGTTACACGTAGGAAGCTCGACACTATAATCAAAGCTCAAGGCATAGAAGGGGGAGGAAATAAAGAACTCTCCTCGACCAGACCTCATCGAACGACGTTACTCGGGAAGACGTCGATAGTGTAACACCCCGTGTATTCTATAACAGTGAAATTCACAAATTAAAGTATAATTAATTTCAAATCAAAGAATTAAGGGAAACGGGATACGCCATTGCGTTCGTCTCGGAATTCTGCTTGGGATAGAGTCCGAGTTTGCGTAAAACGGACTCCGTATGAAGAAGATATGGCCTCCGGAAGTTTCAGAATTCAGTTTAAAATTCAAACAGCTCAGAAAACCAATTCAAATTTCAAAAATCAGGCCAGATTGGCCAGGGCGGGAATTTTCCCGCCCAAGGCACCCAGGTCGACTGGGTAGTCGACCTGGGGCACCCAGGTCGACTACCAAGTCGACATGGGGGTCGACTAGGGAGTCGACCTGGCCCCTGAGCCAGGTCGAACCCAGCCCCCCTAGCTGGCCTGGTCTGTGCTTGGCCGAATTTCTGAGCCTTGCCTTGTCACTAGGGCTAGGTGTCAGCTCCTGATTGGTCTCTCCTTCAAACGAACGGCTAATATTAATCCAAGCTCCATCGACGGTCCTAATCAATTCACAAACTCTATAAAAAGGACCTAAGACTCCACCTAATTCATAAAAATAAAAATGAGAATGAGACCGTCATGCTGCTGAGGAAAGACTAGGAGTAGCCGTCAAAATTGAGAGACGATTAGGAGACAATTCAAAAGCTTAAAGCAACAACAACTAAATCAAAACAACGCCTACAACAAAGGATAGCATCTCCAAATTCAGAATTCAGAAACCTGAATTGAAGATTCCTCATACGTTGTAAGTAGAGTGCTATTCCGATGTGAATGAATAATTGTGTTTTGATTTGTGTAAAACGAGAAATGGACTTGTACTTAATTTGTGGTGATAATAATTCATAATTGTATGTTGCTATGATTCTAATCGATTTGGGATGTTGTGGTATAACGATGTTAGACCTATTGGATATTTGCAAGTATGTGATTCATGTTGAAAGTTAACAACTTTATGTTTGTGGTAGTTTATCACAACACCTATTGGATAATTGCAAGTATATGATTCATGTTGAAAGTTAACGACTATATGATTATGGTAGTTTATTTGAGATTCATGCAAGTATATGGTTCATTATTATGCCAACATGATGTATATTTTTTATAATCACTTTTAGTGTAGTTGGATCCATTTGGGTATTATGACTCATATGAATTTATGTTGGAATTGGCATCATGATTCAAGTGTAAAACCATACTTTTGTATTAGAGACAAAAGTAAGCATCTTAGTAAACTTGTGTTGACTCTATGAACATGACTAAACTATGTTTGGTGTTATGCCTAATTAAAAACATGTTTTAGGCCTATGTTGTTATCAAAATCATATGATAATATATGTGACACATAATTAAGTTAGATTTACATTCCAATTGCAAGTTTACATGAATAGATTAAAAACCATGATTCATGTTTAGGTATGTTTATTCCATGATTATATGAATAGAAAAAAAAACCATGATTCATGTTTAGGTATGTTTATGCCATGATTATATGCTATTACAATGCAAGTTCACAAGTGCTTAATTCATGTTAATTAGATCGTTATGTTGCAAGTTCATGCGTTCACACTCCCCTTTTGATGTTACTTAGAATATATAAACACCATGTTCTAAGCCTCCCCTTTTTCATGTGGCTAAGTTGGGTTTAAATGTTAAACCCAACATATGTTATATTGTAGCGAACGTATAAAACGGGGGTAATGACGTTTGGGTTAAAATATAAAACATATGTGTTGGCATGTTTGACGCATGCCAACGACCTTGAAAACAATTAAGTGGTATAAATTAATTTTACCCAATAAAGATGAATTTGAATAATGGGCCGCAAATATTTACATATAAAAAGAAAAGAGACAAAATATGTAAACTTAGAAAATACGATGTGTTTAACCCGAGGTTGGATTGAGTTGTGATGTAAACCTGCCCGGAACCGCCCGGCTGTCCAGTAGTCACAACAATACCTATCCAATGTGGGTGGTTAAACACGGAGCCCAATAAAGACCCGAGGTTAGACTGAGTTGTGGCGTAAGACTGCCCGGACCCAACCGGCAACAGGCAGCCACAACAATACCTGTCTAATGTGAGTGGTCGAGGCTTTAATAAGACAATTAAGGCTGAGTCAGGATTGATAGGATTAAGTAAATTGAACTAATACTTAATCAAAATGGAACATGCTAAACTATACAGACTGATTGGGGGTTAGGTTTACAAAACACTTAACCAACTTAGCATGTTGGCTAGAAATAGAAAACCTAGTAGCGGGGGACCCTTTTCAGCAGTAACCCTACAAGGTGTATCAGGATACCCTGAACTAGGCAGGGTGGGGCACGATTACTGGGCTGACTGTAAGAGGTCAAATCGACGGCGGTGGTGCAGCAGTGTAGGTTCTAACGGGGTGCGGGTGTGCACACACTCCGGTGCAGAAAAATAAGGCACTGGGCACCAGTAGTATACCTGTGCATTCTAGAATTGTGTCGGGCCGCCACCATGGGACTTGATACACCCCATGGTGGGACCAGCATAGGTAACTACAACAACGGGGGCCGTAAGACACATGTAACCATGCGAGTAGGAGCCGATCATCGGAAATGGATCACTTCACCCTGATTATGGGGTGCCTGTTGGGAACTAGTTTATAGGGGTGCAGAGATTAATATGGGGTACGATAGTATATTCGACTCTAGACAACTTAACTTAGTTTATGGTGCTTTCCCATTTCCAGTTTATACTTATCATGCCCAATTCTTTATTCATAGACTGAATAGTCCTAGACTTACTCAGGCTTTATGTCTGACTCTACTTTTCTTTCGTTCCCCCCCCCGGTCCACAGGGAGGGAATACCGCAGCTTGACCAGTTTTTACATCCAGCTTGAAGAGAAAGAATGTATTGCTTGGATCTCTTTCATTTTGGACTATGGCTTTGGACAGCAATTATGGGACTTATGCAGTTTACTTATGTTTTTATGCTTCTTTAAATAATGAAATCAAGACAGTTACGAAAATGTAATGTTTTTGGAAGTATTGTAAGACAATTATGGCATGGTTTGTGTAACACGTATTTTGATGAAATAAAAGTTGCTATTGTTTTCCGCTGTTTAAAAATATGTGTTCTTATATCTGTCTTGTGTATCTGTGACTTATACTTGTAAACCTCCACCAAAATTAGGGCATTCCCTTTGAGAGTGACCCTAACGGAGGTGGGTTGTTTCACTTGGTATCAGAGCATAGGTTTACCAGATAAGATAAAAAGTTTTGAAAATTCATTTCCAAAAAGAAAATTTAAAGAAGCATTTTTAAAGATAAAATGTTATTTTATTTTAAAAAGGCATAGTCCCCCAAAGCCATAGGTACTATCTTTTATCCTTCGTTTTGAATCTATCCTTTTTGTTTCAGCATGTCCGAAGAACTTAACTTGCCAGAGGGTATACCAATACCTGGTTGGTTTAGACGATTCTTAGAAGCAAGGGCCACTCAGCCAGGTCCTACCGTTCCTCCTCCCCCAGCTGCAGGAAATCATCCAGCTGCAGCAGCACCTCTTCCTCCACCTCCTCCGTGGGGTAATACCTTTGCCAAGATATGTAAAGATTTTAAAGCTATGGGAGGAAAGGACTTTCATGGAACCGAATCCTTCGTGGCAGCAAGGAATTGGCTGAAGGAAACCGAGGACTTATTCGTCATCTTTGAGGTAGAAGATAGGCAGAAGGTACAACTGGCAGTATGGCTACTTAAAGGCGAGGCTTCCTACTGGTGGGAAGTCACCAATGCAGAAAGACCAGTGGAAACATGGGAGGACTTTAGGGCAAGGTTTGAGGCTAAATTTCTCTCAGAAGCTGAAAGGAGTCTTCAGTTGGAAAAATTCTTATTTCTTAAGCAAGGGAATATGACAGTCAAAGAGTATGTTAATCAGTTCGATCAGCTGGCTAGGTTCGGACTGGACCTAGTCAACACTCCGCACAAGAAGGCTCTCTGCTTTGTCAAAGGATTGAATGAGCCATTACACAGTTTGGCCATAACCCATATACCCATGGGAGCTACGTATGAAAGGTTGGTGCAGATGGCATTGCTGAACGAAGAGGATAAGGGCAAGAAGGAGACAAAGGCAGAAAGCTCTCAAGGGAAGAAAGAGGGTTTACAGCCTAAGAAGACAGACTTTAAGAAGGGCGGGAAAGACAACAAAGAGAAGAGGAAGTGTAATTTCTGTGGCAAAGTGGGGCACTTAGTGAAAGATTGCCAGAAAAAGAAGGCCAAGATGAATGGTGGGTGCTTTTCTTGCGGTGAGACAGGCCACATGGCTAAGGATTACCCAAAGAAACAAGGGCAGGGGCAGAGGGCTGGATCCACCTCAGGGGCACAGGTTCATGTGCTAGAAGCGCCACCTCTGCAACAGCGAGGTATAAATACTTCTGTAGAAAGTGTAGTTTATCTTTATGATCACCCAGTTCGCACTTTATTTGATTCTGGCGCATCACACTCCTTTATTTCATCTGCTTTAGTAGAATCTCTGCACCTAGAAACTAGTATGGTAGAGTACCCCTTAATTGTTTCAAATCCAATTGGGGGCCCGGCTCATTTGTCTATGATCTGTGTGGGATTGAAAATTTCTATTCTAAGCGTAGAATTTAGATGCAGTGCCTTTGTTTTGGGCTTCTCGGGATATGGTTTGATTTTGGGCATGGATTGGCTATCCAGTAATGGTGCCATCCTTGATTGTGAGAAAAGGGTGGTTAGGCTTCTGACCTAACTCGGTAACACCCTGGAAATTACTTGTAATCCCTCGTATGCGGTTATGCTTAGTTATCTTGAATCGCTAGATGCTTCTGTTGAGAGTTTGCAATCGGTTAGGGTGGTCCCGGAATATCCGGATGTCTTCGAAGAGGTGAAGGGCTTACCTCCGAAGCGGGAGATAGACTTCCGCATATATCTTGTAGATAATGCAAAGCCCGTTGCATTGCCCGTTAGACACATGGCTCCACGGGAAAGGAAAGAGCTCAGTAAACAGATTAAAGAGCTTCTAGAGAAGGGGTTCATTAGAAGGAGCATTTCAGAATGGGGCGCTCCAGTGGTGTTCGCCACAAAGGCGGATGGTTCACTCCGTCTATGTGTTGACTATAGGGAGCTCAACAAGCTAAAAAAAATAATAGGCACCCTCTCCCCAGAATTGACGATCTGTTTGATCAGCTTGTAGGAGCGTCTGTTTTCTCCCAACTCGATTTGGCGACCGGTTTTCATCAGCTAAGGGTGGCTGAAGATAGCATCGATAAGACGACATTCAGAACCCCGGACGGCTTCTTTGAATGGCTTGTCATGCCTTTCGGCTTGACAAATGCACCCGCTTACTTCGTGGACTTGATGAGTAGGGTGTTCAGAGAATTCCTCAACAAGTTCGTAGTGGTCTTCGTAGACGATATCTTGATCTTCTCAAAGAGTGAAGAGGAACATGCTCAGCACTTAAGGGCAATCATGGAAACTCTGCGAGTCCATCGGCTAAAAGCCAAATTCTCCAAATGCCACTTTTGGAGAGAGGAAGTGAGGTTCCTCGGGCACATAGTATCCAAAGAAGGGTTAGCTGTGGACCCTGCTAAGGTAGTAGCGGTACAGGATTGGAAGACACCAAGGAATGCAACAGAGGTCCGAAGCTTCCTCGGGCTAGCAGGCTTCTATCGGAAATTCATCAGAGACTTTGCAAAAATATCAGCTCCACTCACGAGGCTGACAAAGAAGAATCTAGTGTTCAATTGGGACTTGGATTGCGAGTTTGCTTTCCAATGACTAAAAAGGGCTCTTACAATAGCCCCAGTTCTGACGTTGCCAGATGGAAGCAAGATGTTCACAGTTTATACAGATGCATGTGGGACATGACTAGGCGCTATCTTAATGCAAGAAGGAAGGGTAGTAGCTTATGGCGGGAGACAGTTGAAAGTGCACGAAAAGAACTACCCGACCCACGATCTTGAGTTAGCTGCCATCGTCTTTGCGCTTAAGTCTTGGCGCCACTATCTCCTAGGTGAGAAGTTCGAACTTTACACTGACCATAAATCGTTGAAATATCTTTTCTCGCAGAAAGATCTTAACTTGAGGCAACAGAGATGGATGGAGTTTCTTGCCTCGTACGATTTCGAGATCTCCTACACTCCGGGCAAAGGCAACGTGGTGGCAGACGCGTTGAGCCAAAAGAAACTAACCCTAAGCCCGCTGTTTGTTGAAAGGCAAAGCCTAGAGTTTATAGCCATCTTTGACTTTAGGCCCTCCTCCGATTTTGTACCGGGCTTGCTAGCATCTCTCGAAGTACGCCCGACTTTAGTGGACTCAATAGGGACAGCACAACGCGACGACCCTCAGCTTGTGGAAACGATTGATAGGCTAATTAGGGGTGAGACTTCAAGTCACCTCAATAGATACTCCATCGACGATAAGGGTTGGCTAAGGCGAGACGGAAGACTATGCGTCCCACAGACAAGGGATTTAGTAAAGAAGGTTCTCGAGGAAGCACATCATTCCAAGATGACGATACATCCAGGCGGAGATAAAATGTACAAGGACATAAAGAGAGCTTTCTTTTGGAGCGGCATGAAGAAAGACGTGGCAGAATTCGTTTCAAGGTGTATGGTTTGCCAACAGCTTAAGGCGGAACAGAAGAAACCTGGCGGTCTGCTCCATCCTCTAGAGGTCCCGCAGTGGAAGTGGGATAGCATCTCAATGGACTTCATTGATGGGCTGCCTAGGTCTAGAAGAGGCAACACTAGCATTTGGGTAATAGTGGATAGGCTTACTAAAAGCGCCCACTTTTTACCTGTCAAGAGTAAAAGAACTGCCTCATCCCTAGCATCTCTTTACCTCAAGGAAATTGTTCGACTCCATGGAATACCATCCAGCATTGTTAGTGACCGAGACCCTATCTTCACAAGTGAGTTTTGGCGGAGTCTGCAAGAAGCGGTAGGCACACAGTTATGCTTGAGCACAGCATATCATCCCCAAACCGACGGCCAGACAGAAAGAGTGAACAGAGTTTTGGAGGACCTTTTAAGACTGTGCGTCCTTGACTTCGGAGGGACGTGGGAAGACCATCTTCCTTTGGTGGAATTTGCCTACAACAACAGCTACCAAGCCACCATCGGAATGGCGCCCTTCGAAGCTTTATATGGAAGACCGTGCCGATCGCCCACTTGTTGGTGGGAGTCTACTGACAAGCTCATACTTGGACCAGATATGATCCGAGAGACTTCAGAGAAAGTAGACTTAATACGGAAAAGAATGAAGACAGCCCAAGACAGAAAAAATCCTACGCAGACAAGAGAAGGACTGACCTTGAGTTTGAGGTTGGGGACAGAGTTTTTCTGAAGGTATCTCCTCTAAGGAACGTTGTTCGTTTTGGATCCACAGGGAAGATAGCACCAAGATTCGTAGGGCCGTTTCCTATTATCGAGAAAATTGGGAAAATGGCCTATAGATTAGAGCTACCTGAAAAACTAGCCGGAGTTCACAACGTTTTTCATGTTTCGCACCTCCGAAAATGTCTACATGAATCTGCTGAAGTGGTAGAGCCAAACATCCTAGAAGAAGCTGAAGTGGAACGCGAAGCAACCGTGAGGAAAGTTCCAACACGCATCTTAGGAACTGAAGTGAAAAAGCTACGCAACCGCGAAGTCAAGCTCGTCAAAGTTCAGTGGAGCGACGCCGAGGAAGACGCGACTTGGGAAACTGAGGCTAGAATACGCGCAGCATACCCTTTTCTTTTCGAGGGTACATCTTTGATCTTTCTTTTTCCTTAAGTTGCGCTTTTATCTATCTTTTTAGGTATATCTCCTCGACCTTATCTTTTAGGTAGAAACATGTAATTGAAACATGTTATGGATGATGGTTGCAAGTGGTTGCAAGTGATTGCTAGTGGTTGCTCGTGGTTGCATATACACACACAATCCATGTTTTAGATCGGCTTAGTCACTTCATATTGCATATGCATATATGTATTTATATTCGTATATGGTTGAAGTTTAATATGTTGTCATATGGATGTTGCATTTATATATGAATGATTGTGCACTCATGTAGAATCATGAATAGGAAAATTTGCATACATAATGGATTCATGACACTTACATAATTTGCATTAAGGAGGTCAACTGAATCAGTAGGCCGCCTGATTTTGCATTAGATAAGTACATGTACACACACTTCGCATATGATCATGAAGCATTAGAAGTCTTTTAAGGACAATGGATGCTCGTGTTTGATGGATGAGTAGATGGACGTTTAGATGTTAGGATATACATTCTTCCTGAACTTGAAGATTTCGGGGACGAAATCCTTTTAAGTGGGGGAGAATGTAACACCCCGTGTATTCTATAACAGTGAAATTCACAAATTAAAGTATAATTAATTTCAAATCAAAGAATTAAGGGAAACGGGATACGCCATTGCGTTCGTCTCAGAATTCTGCTTGGGATAGAGTCCGAGTTTGCATAAAACGGACTCCGTATGAAGAAGATATAGCCTCCGGAAGTTTCAGAATTCAGTTTAAAATTCAAACAGCTCAGAAAACCAATTCAAATTTCAAAAATCGGGCCAGATTGGCCAGGGCGGGAATTTTCCCGCCCAAGGCACCCAGGTCGACTGGGTAGTCGACCTGGGCTACCCAGGTCGACTGGGTAGTCGACCTGGGGCACCCAGGTCGACTACCAAGTCGACATGGGGGTCGACTGGGGAGTCGACCTGGCCCCTGAGCCAGGTCGAACCCAGCCCCCCTGGCTGGCCTGGTCTGTGCTTGGCCGAATTTCTGAGCCTTGCCTTGTCACTAGGGCTAGGTGTCAGCTCCTGATTGGTCTCTCCTTCAAACGAACGGCTAATATTAATCCAAGCTCCATCGACGGTCCTAATCAATTCACAAACTCTATAAAAAGGACCTAAGACTCCAACTAATTCATACAAATAAAAATGAGAATGAGACCGTCATGCTGCTGAGGAAAGACTAAGAGTAGCCGTCAAAATTGAGAGACGATTAGGAGACAATTCAAAAGCTTAAAGCAACAACTACTAAATCAAAACAACGCCTACAACAAAGGATAGCATCTCCAAATTCAGAATTCAGAAACCTGAATTGAAGATTCCTCATACGTTGTAAGTAGAGTGCTATTCCGATGTGAATGAATAATTGTGTTTTGATTTGTGTAAAATGAGAAATGGAATTGTACTTAATTTGTGGTGATAATAATTCATAATTGTATGTTGCTATGATTCTAATCGATTTGGGATGTTGTGGTATAACGATGTTAGACCTATTGGATATTTGCAAGTATGTGATTCATGTTGAAAGTTAACAACTTTATGTTTGTGGTAGTTTATCACAACACCTATTGGATAATTGCAAGTATATGATTCATGTTGAAAGTTAACGACTATATGATTGTGGTAGTTTATTTGAGATTCATGCAAGTATATGGTTCATTATTATGCCAACATGATGTATATTTTTTATAATCACTTTTAGTGTAGTTGGATCCATTTGGGTATTATGACTCATATGAATTTATGTTGGAATTGGCATCATGATTCAAGTGTAAAACCATACTTTTGTATTAGAGACAAAAGTAAGCATCTTAGTAAACTTGTGTTGACTCTATGAACATGACTAAACTATGTTTGGTGTTATGCCTAATTGAAAACATGTTTTAGGCCTATGTTGTTATCAAAATCATATGATAATATATGTGACACATAATTAAGTTAGATTTACATTCCAATTGCAAGTTTACATGAATAGATTAAAAACCATGATTCATGTTTAGGTATGTTTATGCCATGATTATATGAATAGAAAAAAAAACCATGACTCATGTTTAGGTATGTTTATGCCATGATTATATGCTATTACAATGCAAGTTCACAAATGCCTAATTCATGTTAATTAGATCGTTATGTTGCAAGTTCATGCGTTCACACTCCCCTTTTGATGTTACTTAGAATATATAAACACCATGTTCTAAGCCTCCCCTTTTTCATGTGGCTAAGTTGGGTTTAAATGTTAAACCCAACATATGTTATATTGTAGCGAACGTATAAAACGGGGGTAATGACGTTTGGGTTAAAATATAAAACATATGTGTTGGCATGTTTGAAGCATGCCAACGACCTTGAAAAAAATTAAGTGGTATAAATTAATTTTACCCAATAAAGATGAATTTGAATAATGGGCCGCAAATATTTACATATAAAAAGAAAAGAGACAAAATATGTAAACTTAGAAAATACGATGTGTTTAACCCGAGGTTGGATTGAGTTGTGATGTAAACCTGCCCGGAACCGCCCGGCTGTCCAGTAGTCACAACAATACCTATCCAATGTGGGTGGTTAAACACGGAGCCCAATAAAGACCCGAGGTTAGACTGAGTTGTGGCGTAAGACTGCCCGGACCCAACCGGCAACAGGCAGCCACAACAATACATGTCTAATGTGAGTGGTCGAGGCTTTAATAAGACAATTAAGGCTGAGTCAGGATTGATAGGATTAAGTAAATTGAACTAATACTTAATCAAAATGGAACATGCTAAACTATACAGACTGATTGGGGGTTAGGTTTACAAAACACTTAACCAACTTAGCATGTTGGCTAGAAATAGAAAACCTAGTAGCGGGGGACCCTTTTCAGCAGTAACCCTACAAGGTGTATCAGGATACCCTGAACTAGGCAGGGTGGGGCATGATTACTGGGCTGACTGTAAGAGGTCAAATCGACGGCGGTGGTGCAGCAGTGTAGGTTCTAACAGGGTGCGGACGTGCACACACTCCGGCGCAGAAAAATAAGGCACTGGGCACCAGTAGTATACCTGTGCATTCTAGAATTGTGTCGGGCCGCCACCATGGGACTTGATACACCCCATGGTGGGACCAGCATAGGTAACTACAACAACGGGGCCCGTAAGACACATGTAACCATGTGAGTAGGAGCCGATCATCGGAAATGGATCACTTCACCCTGATTATGGGGTGCCTGTTGGGAACTAGTTTATAGGGGTGCAGAGATTAATATAGGGTACGATAGTATATTCGACTCTAGACAACTTAACTTAGTTTATGGTGCTTTCCCATTTCCAGTTTATACTTATCATGCCCAATTCTTTATTCATAGACTGAATAGTCCTAGACTTACTCAGGCTTTATGTCTGACTCTACTTTTCTTTCGTCTTCTTTTCTTTCGTTCCCCCCCCCCCCAGGTCCACAGGGAGGGAATACCGCAGCTTGACCAGTTTTTACATCCAGCTTGAAGAGAAAGAATGTATTGCTTGGATCTCTTTCGTTTTGGACTATGGCTTTGGACAACAATTATGTGACTTATGCAGTTTACTTATGTTTTTATGCTTCTTTAAATAATGAAATCAAGACAGTTATGAAAATGTAATGTTTTTGGAAGTATTGTAAGACAATTATGGCATGGTTTGTGTAACACGTATTTTGATGAAATAAAAGTTGCTGTTGTTTTCCGCTGTTCAAAAATATGTGTTCTTATTTCTGTCTTGTGTATCTGTGACTTATACTTATAAACCTCCACCAAAATTAGGGCATTCCCTTTGAGAGTGACCCTAACGGAGGTGGGGTGTTTCAGATAGAATGATCAAGAATCCTGCCACAGATTTGAAAGCTCGACTCGAGCGGTAGGAAGAAGCTTTCAATACCTTCCTTGCCAGAATTGAAGACAGGATAAGAAGCACTTCAGGGCCGACTGGCCAGACATACATTATTGAGGCAAGTACCAACACTCCTCCACACATGACTTGGGGGCAACCCCGCAAACAAACTAGCTGGCCGACGCCGCTCCTCGGAATGGTGCCGGTCCAACTTGTTAAAAACTCTATTGTTGGATTTTGATGACAACAACTATACAATTATACAAAAAAACTTCTAAGCTAGCCTGCAGGTACATTGGTATCAAAAAGAGAAATATATAATAATATATGCATATTGACATATTGACGGTGGAGTTACATATACAGTTGTCATTATCAAAAAGGGGGAGAATGTTGGATCTCGCTATATGGCGTTTTGATTATGACAACTATACATGTACATATATATTATTATCGACTAAACTTTGTCTTGCAGGAAGATACTCAACAACAGATTCAAGAGCTATAATTGAAGATTAAATATGTTATAAGAGTCTGTTAGTCCTAGATTTATATGTTAAAGTCTTCCTTGATGATTATACACACACACGTTTTATATACATATAGTTTTCTAATTTAAATAAGGCAAGGAATAGGCAAGAAACAGAAAACAGACGTCTGGTCTGAAAAATTCAGACGTCTGTTTGCTGAAACAGAATATTTTTATACAATATTCAGACGTCTGGTTGATATATTTCAGACGTCTGAAATGCCCCCGAAATACACTATTTCCTTTCTGATTTGATTTTTAAAATAAACAGACATCTGAATTTTATTTTCAGACATCTGAATTCCGAAGAGTTGCATCCTTTATGAAGAGATACAACTATTTAATCCATATCTCTTCATCAAAACTCTTCACGATCAGTTGTATCTTTTTATATATTATAAATAGAGAATTGCTTAGATGATCTAAGAACTGAATTTTATTCTAATTCTCTCTATCTTATTCAAAGCTCTCTAAGTTCTAAAAAGCTATCTACTTTCATACTTGAGACTTTTAAACTTCTATATTCCTTCACGCACTTCACGATTATCATCAAGGAAAGGCTATTGGAAGGGTGTACTTAATATTCGACAATCCGTGTTATCAAGAACACAAAAGAGTCAACAATTATTCTGTATTAGTGAAGACCTCTTCAGTGGTTGAGGCAAGAAATCCCGTTCAGTGGTTCGGGTAATTATGAACCTATTCCTCCAGGTGAAGTGAGGGTTTTAGTGTTAGTGAAATACCAGAAGTGAGTCTGAGACTGGACGTAGGACAGTGGTCCGAACCAGTATAAATCGACTGTGTGATTTACTGCTTACTACTCTGCTATATAGATATTATATCCTATTCTCCATACTACACGATCCTATACTGCTGCATAGCCTCTTTCACAACTACACTCGAGGGCACCCCTAATCCCGACGTCGCTCCAGCCCATGACACTTTGGTTGGTCAGGTTGCGGGCTTTGCAGTTGGAAATGCTTCTCAAGCACCAACGATCGTAGCTTTGGATGGTACTGCTCCCATGGTTCTGCGGGTCAGAATTACGCTCGATGTGGCCCTTCAAATTGGAATCCAACCGGACTTTCTTCTCAATCAACCGATTCCTAACTTGGACTTAAGCCCTGGGGGCACCAGTGCCACTTTGGACAATCAAAATCAACTACTTGATTTCAGAAATGATTCAGAGATCGCGGATGTCATCCGTCGGTACACTCAAGGCATTATCCATTCATTAGGATTGTACGCGAAGCTGAGTGGCCATGACACTTCAACATGCCACATGTGGCGTCCTATGACGGCACGACTGACCTCTAATCTCGGCAATGTCAGAATCACCATCAGAAATGGAACACGTCATCCCGGCCATTCTCGGCTTTGACGTTCGAGCCTCCGCTAGGCGGACTCAAACTACTAGGAGTTCAGACTTATTGCCTACGCTTCTAGCATCCGACTGGGGCCAAGTTTACCTCAACCAACCTCCGCAAAGTATAATCGAGGTTGAAGACTAATGGAATGACGAAGACCTTCTTCGAGAAGGTGCGCTAGGCTCCAAACTCCTCAACTGGATCATGACCTCTATAATGAGGAAGGAACCCAACCTCCGATTATCGCCGACACGATCTGTGGAATCGTGAGGGAGCCACGGAGGCACTCCCACGACGTCTGCAAAAACAATACGAGGCGTAACCCATTCACTTCGGCTATCCTTAGTACCGAGTGGCGCAAGCACTTCGGCATGCCAACACTCACTCCATACTTAAAGAAGTTATGATTCTCGAAGCTTCATCAGCCGCCACAAATGGCACATGGGTTCATTACGTGTCACTGACGCCATAAAATGCAAGTGTTTCTCCGTCCTTACCCAAGACGGCTCTATTATGGGTCTCTTGACTTCCATCTTGAACTATCTCAACTCAAGAAATCAGCAGATTGGTCGCGCAATCTAGGGTGCATGACGTAATGTCCAAAGGCACTAAGGTGGCCTCGAACATTTACCAAGTCACTCGTGAAACTCTTAAAGGCTACCTCGAAATATCCAACCCCGCCTTGGCGGAAGACAAAAAAACCTACTCCTCGAATCACACTCGTCCAGCTTACGAAGGGCATGCCACCTTATTCCAAACTTGGAGCATTTGCCGATTAAAATCAATCAAAGATTCAGGAGATCTTCCGCATGAGTGCTGATCACCTCCTATGCCGAAAGTTAGCATAAAGGAATCGAGCTTCTCTCCTCAACATCCTGCCTTGTGGCGACGTCCAGAGCCCCACGACTCTAATTCCACCGCTCTACGCATTATTGCTCACCCCGGCAATGTCAAAGGTAGTCGCAACAATAAAAGGAAGCATCTTTGACTTCCTTCCTTCCGCAACTATACTGCTCTCAGCGACACCCCCGAGAAGATCTATCTTGCAATCTACAATTCCCAACCATGCAAAAGGCCAAGACCTGAAAATCCAACGAGTGCACCAAGGGGCTCTACAGGATATTGTTGGTTCTACAGCATCCGCGGACATAACATGAACATGTTTCACTACTTGCAGAACGACATCGAGGAACTCATCCGCATGGGAACTTCGAGCCACTCAACGCTCATCAAAGATTCCCACTGAACGGGATCTCCGGGCCACTCGACGCTTATCGAAGACTCTCGCTCCATGGGACCTTCGAGCCACTCGATGCTCATCGAAGATCCCCACTACATGGGATCTCCGAGCCACTCAACGCTCATCAAATATTCCCACTAAATAAGTGCTCGACCGGTGACTAATCCCTCATGATCATCCCCCCGGCTCGTCCGGACCATTGCAACAATGAGCATCCATGCCTCACAACTCGCCTCACAGGGGTTGCATTTTGCACCGATCTAGTTCTTATCAGGCCCCAAGTGTTGTAAGCTCTCCAAATGGCTTCCGTCCGACCTATAGTCAACCTTTATGGATAATTCGCATACACGAGCGTGCTACATTGGATCAACATCTCAGACTCGGGAATCGGTCCCCTGGATCAAGCCTTGAATCGACAATGAGTAGTCCGATACTTCAACTCCAGAGTCTGCCATAAGGTCCTCAACATCGGCGACCTCGTCTTAAAACGGGTCTTTCCTCCACCAGCAGGTCTCGCTTCTCGTTAGGAAGGTCCATACACCATACAACGCAAGATCAGCGATGGAACTTTCAAACTTTCAACTGTGGACGAAGCCGAACTCCCGAGAGCATGAAACAACGAACATCTCCACCACTACTTTACATAACTTAGCGTACAGTTGTTTATGCCTTCCAGCGATGTCTTGTTTTCTTGCAATTCAAGGCATTGTAAAGGCTGTTACTACCAAAGTAATTAGTAGAAATAATGTTCAGTTCACTGTCTCCCTTCCATGTTTACATCGTGCACGACATGTTTGATCAATCCTGACAACCAGCTTACGTGCAAACCAATCGATCGTCGTATCGGCACCCCGAGCACGGGAGCCAGTGCCACCATCCAAACCTCGAGCCAACATCGAGGCCAAACAACATTGGCTACGACCAGCACCCCGAGCACGTGAGCCGACAACGCTACTCGAGTGCCGGCCCACGACGCGGCCACATATATACAACCACTAACTCGAACCTCGACCCCGTTAACACGAAACCGAGTAAAAATATACTCCGTGTTACCTATTCCAACTCAGATCGCGTCGCACGGAACCACGTGGAAATTTGTGATTGCATACACAATTATGACCCGATAACGAACCGTTTGCACTTCAATGCAATCAGGAGTCGACGACTAACAATTAATGTCTTTAATGCACAAAAATTAGATGCATTGGGCAAGTTCCAACCGAAGCGGCGAGATTCAAGCGAGTCAAAGCCCTTGACAATGCCGGAATCCTAAACCCGTACTAACACATTTCGACAAGGCATCTCAACCACTCTAAAGTGATTCATTCCCAGCGTACATCTCAAGAGAAAGGTCACGACCAATCACAAAGTGTGGCATGGATATCTTTCTGTCCATCGCTAGACTTGTCTTACTTCAAAGCACGCCCCGTTAACACGAGACATACTTTGAGAGGGCAAATGTTAACCGGCTTTTTGGTCCAGTTCCCAAAAGTACGCAAGGCACGCTCGACTCAACATATCGTGTGATACTATAGCCCAGAAGTGTTGCCAAAAACATCAGGGGTCTAGCACCAGAAGACTCGAGTCGATCCACTAGCGGAATGTCGCATCCCTTGGGTTCAAAATCTATCAACATCCATCCGCAGTCGAGCCGAAGGAGAGCCGTACTCCGAGCCGAAGGCGAGCCGTCAAGCGGGTCCAGGCGCAGCGCCGGTGGGGGTTCATGGCCCCACAGTACCAGTGGCAATCGACACCTCGAACATTGCTAAACCAACACCTCGAACCCTAGAAAGTCACAAGTCCTTGCCTCGACTCCCCGTCCTTCCTTTCGTATATTTTTCGTACCCCTCGGGGTTCGAATTTTGTACCCCTCGAGGTTCGAATTTCGTACCCCTCGGGGTTCTGAATTCGTACCCCCCCAGGGTTCTAAATTCGTACCCCCGGGGTTTGAAATTCGTACCCCCCGAGGTTCGAAATTCTTACCCCCCGAGGTTCGAATTCGTACCCCGCGGGGTTCGAAATTCGTACCCTAGGGAGGGTATGAATTTGAGAGGGATGAGCACTCCGGATACGAATTTCCGAGGCGTGTGCTAGGGTTTCGAAATTCTATGGTGCAAACCCTACTCTTTTTTATCTCTTTTCTCACTCCTTTTTATCCCTTATCACTTTTCACCTACTCCCACCTAACCTCACCTAACCTCTCCACTATAAATACCCCCTCACTTCCTACATTCAAGGGGTTGGTCTAAGCTCTCTCTCTCTCTCAAGCTTTAGTGGCCTTCACCTTCTTCTCCAAGGCCTCCTAGGCACCTCCCTTCATCATAAAAGGGAGAAGATGAACATGCTTGGACCCATGAGCATACTCATGAAGGTTCAAGCATGCTTTTGGACATCAAGCCATCTTTGGACTTCATGAAGCTCTAAAACACCATTAATGATCACCATCTTCTTCTTCATGGCCATTGGACATGGCATGCGTCTCTAGAAGAAGAAGAAGAAGAAGAAGGCCTCGATTCCGACTCCGTCGGACCACTCGGCCTCTCTTGGCCTCAATTTCGCCTCACTCGCCCTTGACCCTGTCTAACTCGGCCTCGACTCTGCCTTACTCGGCCTCGACTACGCCTCACTCGGCCTCGACTATGCCTCACTCAGCCTCGACTATGCCTCACTTGGCCTCACTCGCCCTCGACTCCGCCTCACTCGGCCTCGACTCCGCCTCCCTTGGCTACGCTACAACATCGGCAACTCCTTGACTACTCTCGCTCAGTAAGGAAGATCGATAACAAGGACCAAGAGGATATTGTTAATCGTTATAGCTTATTGTAATAGTCTTACTGTACCTTGTTATAACGGAATATAATTAGTACAGCCTTCAAAGTGGACGTAGGCCTTGATGGGCCGAACCACTATAAATAATTGTGTCCTTTACTTCCCTACACATTATTACCACATCTCTTATGATTCTCCACTCTGGACATAAAATTTTCAAGTTTTTGGGACTCTCTGGTGTTGACGACAATTTTAGGCGTCAACAATATTGAACTGATACTACACTAGATCTGCACCTAGTTTAAACTGATTTGAATAGACACTGCTATCATTTTAAGCTGATAATGAATAGATACTACACAACTGTTTATTTTTCATATGATATATTTGATGTTAGAATTAATTATTATATTCAGTTCTATTGAAGTTAATTTACTTGAACAATGATTAATCCTGACTCGAGTGTTTTATGTTTTTGCATGTAACGCTCGGGTCAGATACGAGTGTTGCAGATTTAAAGATCTCAGTTATTGAAGTTACAGAGTGACGATGGCTCTCGCTTTCGATCCGCTTAAAATTTGCGAATTTTTGATAAATAAATTAATGTACATTTTTTTCCGTTGTGTCTAAAAATATTGTAAAACTCTAGTATTTTTGTTAAAAATATTCCGCTGCATGTTATTATGTTCTGTGATTCTATGTATTGATTTTGTTAAACCTCATAAGCAATAACAATCTGTCGTTTTGAGCAGTTTAAGTCGGTTTAACTACCGACTTGAAGCGGTCGAAAGGGCAGGTCGTTACAGTTGTTATCAGAGCTTTGGTTTACACAAAGCTTAGCTTATGGTGTTTAATAAGAATCTGTCACTAGAAGTCACTATTGAGAGAGCGTAATTGGAAATATAAATTATTATGAAACTAATATTTTGAAAGAGTAGCGCAGCGGGAGTGTGGTGTTATTTTGAATTAATAAATTTGAAACACAATTTATTTGAAATTGATAAATTATTTTGAAATATGTCGTTTGTCTTATTTATTCGAAAATCAAGAATATTTCAAAATGATTTGAAATTAATTTTCATAAGAACCTGATATTTCTTTTTTCAATTTGAAACGATTTTATGAAACATTTGATTTAAAATTTGAAAAGCTTGAATTTGTATAACACTTGATTGATAATTTGATAGAAATCGTATTTCCGATTTTCTAATTATTGAATGAAAAATTATTTTCCAACTATGTGGAATATGATAAATGGTTTTTAAAGTGGTTTATAAATAAGGAGAAATTTCGACGACTTAAATCCCGATATTTTAAAGGATTTTGAAAAAAAAAAACAATGATAGTATTTGTAATTATTATGCGAAACGATTTATAACTTCGGGATATGAACTGATTTGATATGTTACCATGATGCAAGTAACCCGTGACTAAAGACATGAATGATGTGGGTGTAAGCCCTTGATGATGGTCTGCTCGGAGGGTAGACATCATTTATAGATATTGATACATATATGCGTAGGTCGTGCCTTGTGGCCTTGTCATTGGGGGTAAACCTCTCGATCTGGTAACATATATATTGATATGCTTATAAAATATTTGAGACTTTTTTGAAAATGATTTTGTTTTGAACTCCTGAAGTGAAGAATAATTCGATATAAAATAAATATATAGTATATCAATGATTTTAAAATGAAACTGGGATTTTAAGTCGAAGAAATTATTTCATCCTTTAACTTCAAGTTTTATGGAATTTGAAATTTAAAAGCCTATTTTAATTTTTGCTTAAACTAAATTTTGTATTAGTACGTATTTTGTTGTATACATAGGCATATTTTTTAACAACCTCTCATTTTCGAGGACGAAAAGTTCTGAGTGGGAGAGATTGTAACATCCCGTAAAATTTGATCATTTAAGCTGTTGAATTAAATTTAATTATTGAATTTAAAGTGGTTTTAAAATAAATTTTATGATATTATTTATGAATGATTTTAAAATTATTTCTAATAAACAAAAACTTGTAATTAGATAAATGGTGATTTATAGCAATTGAAATTATAATCAAATTGTATGTATATTTGTAACAATTAACTTCAAACTACTGATAATAAAATAAAATAGTAGTTGAATCATTGTTTTCTTTATAAACTTTAATATAGGAGTTTTATGATATCTGATAATAAATTAATTAACGTTTCCAGTTTAAATTGTATAAGAGAAATTGTAACAAAATAGGGTGTCAAAGGTATACAACGCTCGTTTTAACTAACATAGTTAATGAAAATTAATGTTGACATTAATAATCAAATTAATCAACACATAATTTCTTTCTCATTCACATTTCATGCAAGTTTATTTTTTTCTTTCCTCTTCTTTTTTCTACTTTCCTCAAATTCACTACCTCCTTTATCTCCACTTTATTTCTTCATTAATAATGCATTCATTTCTTTCCTTCACTTTATTAATTTCTTTCCATACATTCTATTTTCATGTATCTTATTTCGTATTCTCATTCTTTAAATCTCATTCCTTTAATTCTTATTTCCCTCCTTATTTACCGTCATTTTTTCTCTAAAATCCAACCAATTCCACGTGTATGTATATATATATATCGCTTATCTTTTATATCATGTTGTTTATATTCAGAAGCAAAGGAAAAAAAGTACTACAAAACTTTTAACATTATCTATGTAAAAATTTTAACATGGGATATTTAATCTCATATGTTTTTAAATTTGAATAGTCAAGAACTTTCGAACAATTAGCGTCAAACAATTAATCTTGCATTCATTTCTTTCCATTTATTCTCTTTCACTTTGTGATTTATTTTTGAAATTTAAATGAGAAATAAATATGTCACCTCAGCCTTAGTCAGCTAATTTATTTCCTTTGTAATATACAATATATGAACAGACACAGAAATAAATCACGTATCTTTCTCAGTTTCTTTTCTCGTTCTTTTTTTTTTCTCTACAGTTGTCTTCTTCAATTGTAGATCTTTTTCCTCCTTTTCACAAAATGAAAACTAAATCTAAATTTGTTTCTTTTCTTCATCATATCAACGCAAGGTGAGTTTACTCACATTTCCTTTATGCAAAATTTTCAACATCAATGAAAATTGAAATATAATAGTTGATGTTTTGTTTGTTGTTAATGCCATGCTCTTTGGTTGCCTTTTGTTGTTGTCCAATTTCATGTTATCAATGTGCCTTTGTCACCATGTTAATGCTGATGTTAATAATGTTGTCTTTATGTATCTCTCATATCCTATTTTGTAAATTGAAGCATACATGTTGATATACTCACCTTGCCATGTTGTGTAATCCTGAAATACGTTAGTATGCATGCTTGCTTTTTTTATTAAATCATGTCATACCTTACTGCGTTGCTTTGATTTCAAGACAAAATTATATGATTACCATGATTTCTTGATAGTTTGGACACATATTCGAATGTTTAGAAACAACTTATACAAGTTAGGATTAACTATTATATTTTAGTGTTTTATTGAAGTTGATTTACTTGAATAAAGTTAATCATGACTCAAGTGTTTTGTGTTTTGCATGAAATGCTCGCTTTAGACCCGAGTGTTGCAGATCTAAAGTATCGAAGTTAGAGACTCGTGAAGATGCGCTCGCTTTTGGTTCATTTATTTCTGTAATTTTAAAATTTTAAATTTATGTATTTTATTATATTGTGTAAAATTTCTTGTACAACTCTGACATTTTGTGTAAAATTCTTCCGTTGTGAGATATTGTAGTTTTTATTTTTGTGTTTGATTCTGATTAAACCCCATAAGCTAAGTAGCAATCTGTCATTTCGAGCGGTTTAAGTTGGTTTAATTACCGATTTGAAGCGGTCGAAAAGGCAAGTTGTTATAGAAGTTAACACACAAAACATTTTTTTTTGTATTTTAAGAAACAATGTAAGAACAATAACAAATTCGTCTATCCATCGTTCCTCCGTCTTCTCCGTCATCCCCTCCGCCTTTGGTCCATCACCTTCGCTATCCTTCAAGTCTTCACACCTTTTGAAATAAACGTTGAAAACTCAAAATTCAGAACACAAAATAAACCAAACACTACCTTAGGTAGTGTTTTGTTTATTTTGTGTTTTTAGTTTTTAGTTTTTAGTGTTAATATAAAAGTTGGGAAGATTCGAAGTATAGCGGAGGTCACGAATCAAAGGAGGAGGGAGTGACGGAAGGGACCGCGGGATAGTGGATAGATGAATTTGTTATCATTCTTCCATTGTTTCTTAAAACATGAAAAATAATAAAAAGTTGTTTTTCGTTTTGTGTGTTAACTACGTTTTGTAAAACGGTCGTTTTTCACGATATGTGTGCGTCGTCGGTACTTTTGTATGTGCGAAAACTCAAATAAAAAATGTAAATCAAATGCACCTAGTTTTTCTTTTTTGGATTGTTGCTCTTCCTCTTTTTTCTTCCCATATCATATCGTTCGCTTTCTCTTATGCCTTCCGTTTCTTCCCACCTCATCCTTCTATTCCAGGCATTTGTGAATATTTATTGAAATCTAAAATTTTAAATTTTGCTTTCAAACCAAACAGACACTAAAAATGAAAAAGAAAATTTGTGACTTGTGGTGGAATAGAGAGATGTCAGTTAATTCGAATTGATAATATCATCAACTGACAGTTAGCAATAGAAGGCTTTCCTAGACTCGATCATTCATTATGATTATGTGATTGAAACTCTTACTATTGCTTACTTTTACTACCTATAACCTCCAGTATTGAATATCATGCTTCCTTGAATATTTGATATGCTTATCAGAAATTGGAAGTGCACAATTTGTTGGAATATTGTGCATATTGCAAAAATCAGTGCCGACCCTTGGGCTGGGCGACAGTCCAGAGCCCAATTTCCAAGGAGGACACATTTTCATTTAGGATCAACAACATTTTTTTCCCAGTCCATTAGAAAGAAACATGCGTTTCGATTTACACGCAATCTTCCTTTTCCATGTAAAGCAACTGCTCGGTAACCAATGGACATAATTTTCCATTCTATAAAGTTATGCTTGAGGTTTCACAATTCACAAATTTAGACTTCTTTGAATTTCAGAATTCAAGTACAAGGTATGCTTTAAATTTGAGGATTTAATTTGATTACAGTTTTTATAGTTTTGTATTACTTCAGTGAGACAGTAACTTATCACAACCCTAATTTTTTAAACTTTGATTTTCTTGGATTTGCTGTTTGTATGCATTACTTGGATTTGTTGTTTGTATGCTTGGATTCACAAACCACAACTTTGTGGTTTGTTTGTAACAACCCTGAATTTTGGGGCCAATTTAAATTTTATTTTAAGTGATTTTAATGAGTTTTGATATTTAAAATAATCTATTTTAAATAATAATGATCACAAATTTGATTCAAATCGAAGTTAGATTGAATAATTTAATTTTAATTATAAAAAGAGTTAGAAATAGCGCGGTAGTTTGAAAAGTCAAACTTGAACTTTGACTGACCATACAGGATGTAAAATTTAACGGATTTTAGTGAAACCAAAAATATTAGAATCTATTTAAAAATATCTTTCCAACGAATCCGAAAAATCGAAATTTCATAGCGGGAATCAAAAGTTATGCCCAAATTAAAATTTAGGACGGTCGCTATGAAATTTATAAGGGACAAAAATGCTACTTTTTGCATACGAAGGAATTTGAACTCGAAACCACTTCCATTGAGTTCAGAATGATGTTTCTACATTGAAAAACAGTAAACACTTATATATTTCGATTTTTGAAAATTATTTGTTTAAAAATGTATTTTTAATATTAAATATACTGGCCTTAAAAATAGCCATTTTTCAAACAGTCTCAGAATTCGACGAAAATAATTTTGTTGGGTTCGTATCGTCAAAACAAAGCTAAAAATGATTTTTCGGTAATTTTTAGAATTAATATATAATTATAATTGATTTTTCAGTGTAAACGGACAATTTTTGACTTTAAAAATTCATTAAAAGCTCAGAATTGAACAAAATTAATTTTTCTAGGTCCGCAGCGTCAAAACATAGCTAAATATATTTTTCAGGAATTTTTGAAGTTAATTTGTGGCCCCGGTGAATTTTCATGTACGGTCAATATTTAATTAATTAATTTTTAATAGGATTTTAAATAAAAAACGCTACAGACATCAGAATTGGGGCCCGAGACATAGCCCATTGCGCTCAGAAGATGTCAAAACCCTAAGAACGACAGTAAGCATGCCTGATTCTGAGTTCGGGCCAAATCGGACCTTTATTGGGTAATTAAGGATTAAATAATCATTAGTTAAACCTAATATTATATTATAAATTCGCATTGCTACAGTACTCCGTCTTCTTCCTCCTCATTTCAGCCGCACAAAACCCACCATTCCTCAAAATTTCAAACTCCAATTTCTCCTTCGTTTCTCAACGAAAACTTTCGCCGTTTGTCGCGTTTCGAAGAGATTTCCGAGCTCTTCAAATACATACCGAACCCAACCCTCCTCGTTGCCTGAAATCGCCGCCCCGACACCTTAAACCCGCCGCCGTTCGTGGTCAACCGGGCCCACCTGAAGCGTGCGCACCTCCCCGGATTCCTGGCGCCGATAGCTCTCTCCAAGGCGGTCAATCTCCCGCAAACCGTTCGTAAAACCGTCGATCGTAGCTCGAGTTATCTCGATTCAAAGTTTTGAACTTTAGGTAATGTTTATTTCAGATTTTGCGACGCTTTTATATGTCGCTGTGTCAGTTGTTAAAAGCTGAATTTTGATTTTTCATATGTATTTGTATTTGAATCGTTCCAGATCTGAAATCTATTTGAATACGAACACTGAATCGGATCGAACCTGTATCATCTTCTCAGACCAGACCACTGTGAGAATTTATTTTTAATTTATTTTGATTTATTTAATCATTATTTATATGATTATTAATAAGTAGATCTAATAAGACGTGATGTTTAGAACATGGATTTGAACTGTTCACTCCGTATGATGTTGAATCTGATTTGCATGAGATTAGATCTGAAATTTTGAGGTTTAAATCTGAATTAATAATTAATTAAAATTAATTATGTGTTTAATCATGCCGTGTTGATTTTACATATGCCAAGTTATAACATCACCTAGTAATTACCTTGATGCTAGTTGTTAGATTTGGACTTGTTGTATGTTTGGGATGTTGTTGTTATGTGATGAAAATTTACATCTTATTTGATGCAAATAAAATAAGAATGCGACTTGTGGTGGAATTTACCTTTTATTATGTAAAACTAAAATAAGAAATTTACATCGTATGAGAAAATTAACATTATTTTTAGTGTAATAATAAGTAATTACATCGTATGTGTAAATTAACATTTTTAATGTTAATATGATAGAAATTCAACCGTAGGATGTAAAATTAAAATCAGAATTTGCGATGACATGAAATTTACCTTTTATTATGTAAATAAAGTATTTTCACCGCATGTACAAATTTACATTATTTTTAATGTAAATTAAATAGTAAATTTAACCGTAGGATGTCATTAACACTTTTAATGTCAATTTTAAAAAGAAGTTTAACCGTAGGATTAGTTGACATTATTTTTAATATTAATATATATGAATTTCACCCTAGGAAGATTTACATTTTTTTTTTATGTAATAAAAAGAATGGACTTTACATTGTAATTAAAGAGTAAATTTTACATTGTAAAGAATGGATTTTATATTGAGAATTTGGCGATGTAAATAAAAAGACAATCTTTTTATGTTGAAAGAAAAAAAAAACCATCTTTTTATGTTCAAAATAAAAAAGACATTATTTTTACATTGTAAATAGAGAAGATTATATTTTTACATTGTGAAATATAAAAACTGATATTTTTACATTATAAGTATAAAAGTTGATATCTTTACATTGTAAATATAAAAGAGAACACTTTTACATTGTACATAAAAAGATGATTTTTTTTACATTGTAAGTAAAAGAATGAAATTTTATGATGTAAAATAAATTGCATTTTCAATATGAAATAAAAGAATGAATTTTTGCGATGTAAAATAAAAATAACATTTTTATATGTTATTTAGCTGTGAATTAGGTCCGTATGAAATTAAATAACATTTTATTTTGTTATTTATGAATGAATTTACATCGCATGAATTATATAACATTTTATTTTGCTATTTATAAATGAATCTGCATCGCATGAATTAAATAACATTTTATTATGTAGTTTAAGAATGAATTTATACCGCATGAACAAAAGTTACATTTTTATATGTAATTTATATATAAATTTGCACCGTATGACGAAAATTACATTTTTCTATGTAATTAAAATGTAAATTTACATTGCATGACGAAAATTACATTTTTCTTTGTAATTAAAAGGGGAATTTCATCGTATGATAAAATTTACATTTTTATATGTAAATTATATAGGAATATACACCGTATTGTAAAAATTACATTTTTCTTTGTAATTAACATGTGAATGCCACTTTATGTTAAAATTTACATTTTTATATGTAAATTATAAAGTGAATTTATGTCGTATATTAAAAATTACATTTTTCTTTGTAATTAATATGAGAATTCCATCGTATGTTAAAATTTACATTTTTATATGTAAATTATAAAGTGAATTAATGTCGTATGTTAAAAATTACATTTTCCTTTGTAATTAAAACATGAATTTACATGGTGTGTTTAATATTACATTTTTATATGTAATGTCTATAGGAAAGTATACCGTATGACAAAACTACATTTTTTCCTATGCAATTAAAGTATGCAATTTCATGGTATGATAGAATTTGCATTTTTCTTATGTATATATGTAACATAAAATGAGAATGAACATTAGAAATAAAATTGATTTATTTCATATGTAATTTAGATGTAGAAATGTGACGTTGTAAAAAAAATTATATTTTTACAATGTAAATTAGATGTAGTGTTTGCATTGTAAATAAAAAAAATCATATTTTTACAATGTGAATTAGATGTAGTGTTTGCATTGTAATTAAAAATCATATTTTTACAATGTGAATTAGATGTAGTGTTTGCATTGTAATTAAAAATCATATTTTTACAATGTGAATTAGAAGTAGTGTTTGCATTGTAATTAAAAATCATATTTTTACAATGTAAGTAGGGAGTGGAGTTTGCATTGTAAAGAAAACTTGCAATTTGATATGTAAATTTAAAATAGGATACACTGCAAAAATAAGTTACATTTTTATAATGTAACTAAGATGAGAATGTACATTGAAGTTGAAATCTACGTTTAAAAGTAGGATGTTGAATGTATCAAATTTTACATTTGTTTTACATGTAAATAAAGAATATAGGAATTTGCATAGGAATTAAATTTACATTTTTATGTAAATAAAAAAGATGGAATTTACATTTTCAATGTAAGGAAAGAATGAATTTAGGATGCGGTAATATTATCTTCATTTTCAAATGAATTAAAATTTAGTAAGTATCGGTAATTGTGTAGAGCGTTGTTTTAATCAAACGACGTTATTACGATTCAATGATTATATATATATATAATCAAAATTGAACGAATAGGGCGTGGTAGTTCGCGTTTTGAAATCGTACTTTTAAACGACTATACAAGAAGATCCGACCGTCGGATTTTATTGAAACTGGAACCGTTAGGACCGTCTTGGAAAAATCTTTCCAATGATATATATTACGTTAAGATCCAACGGTTAGATTCTGAAAAATGTGAAATTCAAAATTGTTCGAAAGCAGCGCCATAGTCGCCATGGACTTAAGGCGTCGTTATATAAAAATTTAATTATTTTAGATAATTAAAATAGGAATGAATCGTTAATAAAAATAATTATTAATGTGTAAGAAGGATTTTCAATATATACATATATGCGAGGATTATTTAGAAAGTCCGAGTTTATCTCATTCCAAATAATTAAACGACGTTTAAAAATCCAAGATTGGAAGACGGCGATTGAATACCGTCAAATCTCCACATCGAATGGACGGTGATGAATGTTGCCTTAGAATGGCTCGCTACCATGATAAGGTAATAGTAGGAGTTGCCCAGACGTAGTGTTGATTTGTACGAATTTGGCTTTCGCTCAGACCCAGAGCATAAGCTTATAAATGGATTATGTGTCTGGCATCGTACTCCATTATATATCATGTTATTAATCTTCTGTCGAATGTATGGATGTTTGGTGGCGGTGAATTTATTCTCTTGCTTAACACCCGTTCATATATTTCGACAAAGGATTGGTAGTGTGATATGGAGTGATGATGTGGCATGCTAAGATGCATATGATCAAGGCTTTGTTGAAAAGCAGGTCTTGTGGGACGATCAAAGCATAGTCTGTTTAGGCATAGCTTTGTGTATAGCGTGACTTCGCGAGCCTCACACACCGGCAGAGTCTAAAACAGGAGAAGGGAACGCAGGGAGAGCAACACGTTTCTTTCTAGCTAGAGTGGTGTCAGTGACCTACCAGCCCTGACATTTTACTTATGTGGATGATGGAATGAGGCGCCTCGGATGATTGGTCCTATAGGACCGGGAAACGTGTGTTCAGGAATTGCCAATCCACGAAGCTGTATGTGTGGACCGGCCCTGCAGCTTTCCAATGGTTCACTGCGGGGGATCCTGAGACATTAGCTAGAGTGTCTCGAATCGGTAAGGAGCTCCTCCCTAGCCTTGACTCATGATGGAATCCAATACGCCCCATGCGGTTTTGATTGTATTACTAGTATGGAGGCATAGCATATGGTACCTATGCTTCCTAGGATTGATACATTTACTTTGAAATGTTTTGATATTTACTAATAATAATATTAAACTCGTATTTGCCGTATTTAGCATGTTTAATCACCATAAGGTAAAACCCTATCCTCTGGTGTGCGTTGCATTGTGTGATGGGACCTGGGTCTTATGGTGATTCCATTTTTCTAAAAAGCATAGCGTTGTACGATTTACTTATCATTTATTCTGACACGTTTATGCACGGCAATCCATTAGAGTAAACCCGTTCCGCATTAGCGGCGTGGTCTTTGGATTTGCCCTATTAATAGTAATTTATTAGTTAAGAATTCTCACACCAGTCCCACGACTGACCCGTTGTTTGTTTCCACCTTTTTGCAAACTCGGGTGCCCTCTTTCCACACGGGCAGTCGAGCAGTTGTCTACATGTCCTTATCTCGAGCAGGATGCTGGATTGAAGCTTAAAGCTATGTCCAGAGCATAGTTATCTTCCGCTGTATCTATTTTATTGTTTCCGCTGCAATGTATTAAAATCATGTAAAATTATCTTCCGCTGTATTATTAGTCAATATACTCTGATATTCTGTACTCTGATGTAACATTTATTATTGATGTTATAAAAGTCTGCTGTTGTTGTTCTGATGTTGTTGTATTCCCAAAGTTAACGTATGCGGATTTTGAACGGTCTTGGTCGATTTTGCGATCGATTAAGGTCGGGCGAAATCCGTGTCGTTACAGTTGGTATCAGAGCTTTGGTTAGCTCAAATCTTTGGGGTACAACTCATTAGAACTGAACAAAAGACTTATCAGAGATTGGATTAGTAATATCCAATAAGAATACTCATTAGAGATAGGATCAGCAGTATCCTAGAATGAGAAAACTCATTAGAGATAGGGTTAGTAATGCCCTAGAATGAGTTGAGAGTAGCAAGCCTATAATATACGTATTTGTGATTAATTATACTCTATTTTGGAAAATATGATTTTGAATATATAAAAAGTTATATATTTGAAAGTTAATTAACTAATGAAATTATTTAAACCAATGGAGAAAAAATATATATAAATTATTTAGTTAATTAATCAACTTTTAGCTTCGTCCCTTTCCGAGGACGAAAAGTTTTTAAGTGGGGGAGACTGTAACAACCCTGAATTTTGGGGCCAATTTAAAATTTATTTTAAGTGATTTTAAAGAGTTTTGATATTTAAAATAATCTATTTTAAATAATAATGATCACAAATTTGATTCAAATCGAAGTTAGAATGAATAATTTAATTTTAATTATAAAAAGAGTTAGAAATAGCGCGGTAGTTTGAAAAGTCAAACTTGAACTTTGACTGACCATACAGGATGCAAAATTTAACGGATTTTAGTGAAACCAAAAATATTAGAATCTATTTAAAAATATCTTTCCAACGAATCCGAAAAATCGAAATTTCATAGCGGGAATCAAAAGTTATGCCCAAATTAAAATTTAGGAAGGTCGCTATGAAATTTATAAGGGACAAAATGCTACTTTTTGCATACAAAGGAATTTGAACTCGAAACCACTTCCATTGAGTTCAGAATGATGTTTCTACATTGAAAAACAGTAAACACTTATATATTTCGAGTTTCAAAAATTATTTGTTTAAAAATGTATTTTTAATATTAAATACACTGGCCTTAAAAATAGCCATTTTTCAAACAGTCTCAGAATTCGACGAAAATAATTTTGTTGGGTTCGTTTCTCAAAACAAAGCTAAAAATGATTTTTCGGTAATTTTTAGAATTAATATATAATTATAATTGATTTTTCAGTGTAAACGGACAATTTTTGACTTTAAAAATTCATTAAAAGCTCAGAATTGAACAAAATTAATTTTTCTAGGTCCGCAGCGTCAAAACATAGCTAAATATATTTTTCAGGAATTTTTGAAGTTAATTTGTGGCCCCGGTGAATTTTCATGTACGGTCAATATTTAATTAATTAATTTTTAATAGGATTTTAAATAAAAAACGCTACAGACATCAGAATTGGGGCCCGAGACATAGCCCATTGCGCTCAGAAGACGTCAAAACCCTAAGAACGACAGTAAGCATGCCTAATTCTGAGTTCGGGCCAAATCGGACCTTTATTGGGTAATTAAGGATTAAATAATCATTAGTTAAACCTAATATTATATTATAAATTCGCATTGCTACAGTACTCCGTCTTCTTCCTCCTCATTTCAGCCGTACAAAACCCACCATTATTCAAAATTTCAAACTCCAATTTCTCCTTCGTTTCTCAACGAAAACTTTCGCCGTTTGTCGCGTTTCGAAGAGATTTCCGAGCTCTTCAAATACATACCGAACCCAACCCTCCTCGTTGCCTGAAATCGCCGCCCCGACACCTTAAACCCGCCGCCGTTCGTGGTCAACCGGGCCCACCTGAAGCGTGCACACCTCCCCGGATTCCTGGCGCCGATAGCTCTCTCCAAGGCGGTCAATCTCCCGCAAACCGTTCGTAAAACCGTCGATCGTAGCTCGAGTTATCTCGATTCAAAGTTTTGAACTTTAGGTAATGTTTATTTTAGATTTTGCGACGCTTTTATATGTCGCTGTGTCAGTTGTTAAAAGCTGAATTTTGATTTTTCATATGTATTTGTATTTGAATCGTTCCAGATCTGAAATCTATTTGAATACGAACACTGAATCGGATCGAACCTGTATCATCTTCTCAGACCAGACCACTGTGAGAATTTATTTTTAATTTATTTTGATTTATTTAATCATTATTTATATGATTGTTAATAAGTAGATCTAATAAGACGTGATGTTTAGAACATGGATTTGAACTGTTCACTCTGTATGATGTTGAATCTGATTTGCATGAGATTAGATCTGAAATTTTGAGGTTTAAATCTGAATTAATAATTAATTAAAATTAATTATGTGTTTAATCATGCCGTGTTGATTTTACATATGCCAAGTTATAACATCACCTAGTAATTACCTTGATGCTAGTTGTTAGATTTGGACTTGTTGTATGTTTGGGATGTTGTTGTTATGTTATGTGATGAAAATTTACATCTTATTTGATGCAAATAAAATAAGAATGCGACTTGTGGTGGAATTTACCTTTTATTATGTAAAATTAAAATAAGAAATTTACATCGTATGAGAAAATTAACATTATTTTTAGTGTAATAATAAGTAATTACATCGTATGTGTAAATTAACATTTTTAATGTTAATATGATAGAAATTCAACCGTAGGATGTAAAATTAAAATCAGAATTTGCGATGACATGAAATTTACCTTTTATTATGTAAATAAAGTATTTTCACCGCATGTACAAATTTACATTATTTTTAATGTAAATTAAATAGTAAATTTAACCGTAGGATGTCATTAACATTTTTAATGTCAATTTTAAAAAGAAGTTTAACCGTAGGATTAGTTGACATTATTTTTAATATTAATATATATGAATTTCACCCTAGGAAGATTTACATTTTTTTTTATGTAATAAAAAGAATGGACTTTACATTGTAATTAAAGAGTAAATTTTACATTGTAAAGAATGGATTTTATATTGAGAATTTGGCGATGTAAATAAAAAGACAATCTTTTTATGTTGAAAGAAAAAAAAAACCATCTTTTTATGTTCAAAATAAAAAAGACATTATTTTTACATTGTAAATAGAGAGATTATATTTTTACATTGTGAAATATAAAAACTGATATTTTTACATTATAAGTATAAAAGTTGATATCTTTACATTGTAAATATAAAAGAGAACACTTTTACATTGTACATAAAAAGATGATTTTTTTTACATTGTAAGTAAAAGAATGAAATTTTATGATGTAAAATAAATTGCATTTTCAATATGAAATAAAATAATGAATTTTTGCGATGTAAAATAAAAATAACATTTTTATATGTTATTTAGCTGTGAATTAGGTCCGTATGAAATTAAATAACATTTTATTTTGTTATTTATGAATGAATTTACATCGCATGAATTATATAACATTTTATTTTGTTATTTGTAAATGAATCTGCATCGCATGAATTAAATAACATTTTATTATGTAGTTTAAGAATGAATTTATACCGCATGAACAAAAGTTACATTTTTATATGTAATTTATATTTAAATTTGCACCGTATGACGAAAATTACATTTTTCTATGTAATTAAAATGTAAATTTACATTGCATGACGAAAATTACATTTTTCTTTGTAATTAAAAGGGGAATTTCATCGTATGATAAAATTTACATTTTTATATGTAAATTATATAGGAATATACACCGTATTGTAAAAATTACATTTTTCTTTGTAATTAACATGTGAATGCCACTTTATGTTAAAATTTACATTTTTATATGTAAATTATAAAGTGAATTTATGTCGTATATTAAAAATTACATTTTTCTTTGTAATTAATATGAGAATTCCATCGTATGTTAAAATTTACATTTTTATATGTAAATTATAAAGTGAATTAATGCCGTATGTTAAAAATTACATTTTCCTTTGTAATTAAAACATAAATTTACATGGTGTGTTAAATATTACATTTTTATATGTAATGTCTATAGGAAAGTATACCGTATGACAAAACTACATTTTTTCCTATGCAATTAAAGTATGCAATTTCATGGTATGATAGAATTTGCATTTTTCTTATGTATATATGTAACATAAAATGAGAATGAACATTAGAAATAAAATTGATTTATTTCATATGTAATTTAGATGTAGAAATGTGACGTTGTAAAAAAAAAAATCATATTTTTACAATGTAAATTAGATGTAGTGTTTGCATTGTAAATAAAAAAAATCATATTTTTACAATGTGAATTAGATGTAGTGTTTGCATTGTAATTAAAAATCATATTTTTACAATGTGAATTAGATGTAGTGTTTGCATTGTAATTAAAAATCATATTTTTACAATGTGAATTAGAAGTAGTGTTTGCATTGTAATTAAAAATCATATTTTTACAATGTAAGTAGGGAGTGGAGTTTGCATTGTAAAGAAAACTTGCAATTTGATATGTAAATTTAAAATACGATTCACTGCAAAAATAAGTTACATTTTTATAATGTAACTAAGATGAGAATGTACATTGAAGTTGAAATCTACGTTTAAAAGTAGGATGTTGAATGTATCAAATTTTACATTTGTTTTACATGTAAATAAAGAATAAAGGAATTTGCATAGGAATTACATTTACATTTTTATGTAAATAAAAAAGATGGAATTTACATTTTCAATGTAAGGAAAGAATGAATTTAGGATGCGGTAATATTATCTTCATTTTCAAATGAATTAAAATTTAGTAAGTATCGGTAATTGTGTAGAGCGTTGTTTTAATCAAACGACGTTATTACGATTCAATGATTATATATATATAATCAAAATTGAACGAATAGGGCGTGGTAGTTCGCGTTTTGAAATCGTACTTTTAAACGACTATACAAGAAGATCCGACCGTCGGATTTTCTTGAAACTGGAACCGTTAGGACCGTCTTGGAAAAATCTTTCCAATGATATATATTACGTTAAGATCCAACGGTTAGATTCTGAAAAATGTGAAATTCAAAATTGTTCGAAAGCAGCGCCATAGTCGCCATGGACTTAAGGCGTCGTTATATAAAAAATTAATTATTTTAGATAATTAAAATAGGAATGAATCGTTAATAAAAATAATTATTAATGTGTAAGAAGGATTTTCAATATATATATATATATATATATATATATATATATATATATATATGCGAGGATTATTTGGAAAGCCCGAGTTTATCTCATTCCAAATAATTAAACGACGTTTAAAAATCCAAGATTGGAATACGGCGATTGAAGACCGTCAAATCTCCACATCGAATGGACGGTGATGACTGTTGCCTTAGAATGGCTCGCTACCATGATAAGGTAATAGTAGGAGTTGCCCAGACGTAGTGTTGATTTGTACGGATTTGGCTTTCGCTCAGACCCAGAGCATAAGCTTATAAATGGATTGTGTGTCTGGCATCGTACTCCATTATATATCATGTTATTAATCTTCTGTCGAATGTATGGATGTTTGGTGGCGGAGAATTTATTCTCTTGCTGAACACCCGTTCATATATTTCGGCAAAGGATTGGTAGTGTGATATGGAGTGATGATGTGACATGCTAAGATGCATATGATCATGGCTTTGTTGAAAAGCAGGTCTTGTGGGACGATCAAAGCATAGTCTGTTTAGGCATAGCTTTGTGTATAGCGTGACTTCGCGAGCCTCACACACCGGCGGAGTCTAAAACGGGAGAAGGGAACGCAGGGAGAGCAGCACGTTTCTTTCTAGCTAGAGTGGCGTCAGTGACCTACCAGCCCTGACATTTTACTTATGTGGATGATGGAATGAGGCGCCTCGGATGATAGGTCCTATAGGACCGGGAAACGTGTGTTCAGGAATTGCCAATCCACGAAGCTGTATGTGTGGACCGGCCCTGCAGCTTTCCAAGGGTTCACTGCGGGGGATCCTGAGACATTAGCTAGAGTGTCTCAAATCGGTAAGGAGCTCCTCCCTAGCCTTGACTCATGATGGAATCCAATACGCCCCATGCGGTTTTGATTGTATTACTAGTATGGAGGCATAACATATGGTACCTATGCTTCCTAGGATTGATACATTTACTTTGAAATGTTTTGATATTTACTAATAATAATATTAAACTCGTATTTGCCGTATTTAGCATGTTTAATCACCATAAGGTAAAACCCTATCCTCTGGTGTGCATTGCATTGTGTGATGGGACCTGGGTCTTATGGTGATTCCATTTTTCTAAAAAGCATAGCGTTGTTGTACGATTTACTTATCATTTATTCTGACACGTTTATGCACGGCAGTCCATTAGAGTAAACCCGTTCCGCATTAGCGGCGTGGTCTTTGGATTTGCCCTATTAATAGTAATTTATTAGTTAAGAATTCTCACACCAGTCCCACGACTGACCCGTTGTTTGTTTCCACCTTTTTGCAAACTCGGGTGCCCTCTTTCCACACGGGCAGTCGAGCAGTTGTCTACAGGTCCTTATCTCGAGCAGGATGCTGGATTGAAGCTTAAAGCTATGTCCAGAGCATAGTTATCTTCTGCTGTATCTATTTTATTGTTTCCGCTGCAATTTATTAAAATCATGTAAAATTATCTTCCGCTGTATTATTAGTCAATATACTCTGATATTCTGTACTCTGATGTAACATTTATTATTGATGTTATAAAAGTCTGCTGTTGTTGTTCTGATGTTGTTGTATTCCCAAAGTTAACGTATGCGGATTTTGAACGGTCTTGGTCGATTTTGCGATCGATTAAGGTCGGGCGAAATCCGTGTCGTTACATTGTTCCTTAATTTTTAAATCAAATTCTAATTTGTTGTATTGTATTACTTTCAGTAAGACAGTAACACATTTGCAGTCTTATCCTGAATTTTGATGTATGCATTTCAAAAGTTGACTTTTAAAAAGTGTAATTATATCTTAAAAGTAGTAAGTGTTAGATGTACAGAATGCAAAGTCTTGACTTCTAAAAAGATTTTAAACATTTTGTATTAAAACAAATTTCAGCAAGAAATTGCTGATTGTACTTCAAAAGATTTTTCTATAAATACTTAAAAAAGGTACTAACTTCAATCTATTGGTCAATATTTCCTAATATACTGCATTGATTGAGTCAAATATTGTTTATGTTTTCTTCTTCTTTACAAGATCACTTAAGTATAATTTGTTGCATAAAATTAATTTTCTGCGTTGTTTTGTTGTTTCCAACAGAACCGCACCTATACCAATTTTGCAGCGAACCTCTCGATAAAGTTATGGCGACAACCAAAGCTTTTCTCGGTGTTTGAGTATCATTTTATTTTCAGGTTCGCTTTATTTTTTATTTTGGTATTTTTGTTTACTGTTTTTTGTAACTGATGTTGATCCTTTTTATTTGGTTGAGAAAAAAAATAAAATCAAGGAATAACGTTTTAATCTTTTTTTGTTAGATGCAATTTTCTTGAATTTAGTAACTGTTTGGTAGATGGAAGAATGATGAAATGTGATTGTTTGATGAATGGATAGGGGCTCATTAATCAGGTCGTATTGCTCTGATTAGTAATTTTTGCTATTTTTAAAGCCTAATTCAGTAGTTAGTACCATTATGAAACAATTATCTGCATCTCAAAAAAGAAAAAAACAATAAAGATAAGAACTTATGACTCAAAGTTTACATGGTTCGCTAAATATTTCAAACCATATATAGCTTTTCTTCTGGATTTCTTTATATTGATCAACAGAAAACAGTACATTATTCATCATTTATCAATTTGGGTTTGGCAACAGACTTGGGGATTTCTCTGGGGATTTTATAAAGATCCTTCCTCTCTCTTCCTTTTTGTAGTAATTTTTCCCTTGGATGCCATGAATTTTGATAGATTAGGGAGATTCTGAAGAAGTTATGGTTAGGAATTTGTAATTTGAAAACCAAAAAATGAAGAATGAAGGAGGAATAAACAATGGTAGGTTTATATAAAAAAACATAAATTCGTATTTCAAACATCTCAAATTGATTTCAGACATCTATTTTAAGGTCAAAGTGGAATCCGAGAGATTTTTCAAAGTATGATAGTTAAAAGCGGATGTCTAGCAGGTTATTCTGCTGTAGATAAAATAACCGAGATTCTTTTCAAGCGTCTAGAATTGATAGGCAGACGTCCGGAAGATGAGTTTTTCTAGTATAAGTTAACCCAAAATCATTTTCAGACGTTTGTGTGTTGGTTTCAGACATCTGGTATATTACCGAGGTCAATAGTTAATGAAACAACAAGTTATTTCAGACGTCTGGGTTATGTCTTAAACGTTTGGAGTAAGAAAAATGTCATATCTGAGTTGTATGTCAGACGTCTTAAACTTGAAGCAGACGTCTGAAAATACCAGATTTTTATATTTTTGAATGGTTGAACTAATTTTTCGATATTTAGAATACTGTATATAAACAAGAGAAAACATTTTGTTTAAAAGTAAATAAAGAATGCATAACCTTAATGCTTTATTTTTCTTGATCATTTTGATAAGCTTATATTAATCGTTTTAGTTGATTAGTGGTCAAGGTGGTTTCTTCGGAGATGATGATGATGGTCCTTCATCCCATAATTTCTTGGATATAAGTTCATTTTTCGATGTTTCGTAGAAACAAGGAGATTTTTATGTAGGCAACTGTTTATCGGGTTATGTCTACATATTGCATAAAGCGCTTTTTCAAGAAATATCAGATGTTGAATGGTGCCTTCTTGTTTGTAGTGTATTTCTCTTTGCACATTCATCATCTCGCATTGATAGTGGACTATTTACTCTAATTTCTCATCAATCGATTGTGTATTTTATCTCTTGGTCCGCTTGAGTAGTGGAGATAGTCCTTATTTCCTTTTCAGAAAATCTGATGATGGAAGAAAACGTGGTGGTGAGGGTGTTTTGATTAGCAAGTTTCATTATGTAAGTTCTGTTAGAGAACATATCCCAAAATCACGTCTTAATTTAACAAATATTTGTTTATTTAATGGTTTGATGAAAATATCTGCTATATGATTTTTAGTGTTTACATATTCTAGAGTAATAGTTTCTTTATCTACATCATCACCACGGAAAAAATGATGTCGTATATCTGTATGTTTTGTTCTAGAGTGAGTAACATGATTTTTTTTGATAAATTTATAATGCTAGTATTATCACAATAAATTAGAGATTTTTCAATAATTTTACCATAATCTTTAAGTGTTTGCTGCAAGTATATTACTTGTGCACATGCTAGAGCTGCTGAGATATATTCGGCTTCGCAAGTTGATAAGGAGACACAGTTTTTTTTTTTTTTTGCTAAACCATGAGATCAATGATTGTTACATAAAATGACAAGTTTCACTTGTGCTTTTACGATTTGTTTTACATCCTCCGAAATCTGCATCGCTATAGCAAACAAGTACAAATTATGATCCCTTCAAGTAAAACAAGCCATAATCTTTAATATTTGAGAGATATCGTAAAATTCATTTGATGGCTCGTTGATGATATTCTTTCGGTTTTGGTTGAAATCTTGCACATAGACATATACTCATCATAATATTAGGTCGACTAATAGTTAAGTATAACAAGGAGCCTATCATGCTATGATATAATTTTTCCTCAAAATCCTTTCTGTTATTGTATTTATCTAAATAAACACTATTACTCATTGGTGTTGGTTTGCTTGATGTTTTATCCATTCCAAAGCATCATAGTAAATTGTTACAATATCTTTCTTGGTGTATAAAAATATCGTTTTTAAATTGTTTTATTTGTAAACCTACTAAAAAGTTTTATTCTCCCATGTGTGACATTTCAAATTCATTTTTCATGATATTTAAAATTCAACACATAAGTTTTCATTGTGTGAACCAAAAATAATATTGCCAACCTAGATTTATACAACTAAAATATCATTGTTTTCTCGTTCAATAAATCAGGTGGTGTCAATTTTTCCTATTTGAAAACCAGATGAGATTATGTGATTTCTAAGTCGTTGGTACCATGATCGAGGAACTTTTTAAAACCATATAAGGTTTTATTTAACTTAAAAACATGATCAGAATATTTTTCATGAACAAAAGGTGATGGTTTTTCTACATATATGCTTTCTTTAATAAAACTATTTAAAAAGGCACTTTTGACATCCATTTGATATAGTTGAAAATCATGATGACAAGCAAAAGCTAATAACGTACGTATAGCTTCTAATCTAGCTACAGGAGCAAACGTTTCGTCATAGTCTATACCCCCTTCTTGGTTGTAGTCCTAAGCCACTAATCCTGCTTTTTTTCTTGCTATGTTACCTATTTCATCAACTTTGTTTTTATATACCCATTTTGTTCCAATTATTGATTGATTTTTTGGTCTTGGAATTAATTCACATGCATTGTTACATTCAAATTGATTTAATTCTTCTTGTATTGCTAAAATCCAAAAATCGTCATTAGAGGCTTCTTTATTATTTTTAGGTTCAAAATTAGATGCAAATGCTACATAACTTACTTGATTAAGATGATTTCTAGTAACTCTAGAATTAATATCCCCGATGATATTACCTTTTGGATGATTTTTAAGAATTCTAGGTGGTGATTTTAAAATATTATTTTGCTGCATTTGTCTCATTAGTAGAAGGATTTATTGAAATATTTTCAGTTATAGATATAATTTCTTCATTATCATTACTCCGATTATTAAGAAAATTTTCATCAAATGAAACATGCAAATTTTCTTCAATGATATAAGTTCACTTATTAAAAGTCCTATACGCTTTGCTATGATCCGTACAGCCAACAAAGATTCCTTCATCGGCTTTGGGATCAAATTTACCTAGGTTGTCTTTGTATTTAATATAAAACACTTAGATTCAAAAGATTTAAAATATGAGACTTTAGGTTTCTTTCCAAAAAATATTTCGTAGCATGTATGTTTGTTTTTGGACGTAATGCTACTCTATTCAAAACATAATAAGCAATAGCCCAAAAATGTTTTGATAAGTTACTACTATTTAATAATGTTTGTGCATATTCTTGTAACATACAATTTTTTTTCTACTACAACATTTTGTTGTGATGTGCATGGAAAAGAAAAATTGCGATTGATTCTCTTTTTATTACAGAAATTTGTAAAAATATCAATTTCAAATTCTTTCCCATGATCACTTCGAATATTTTTTATTTTTAAATCCATTTGATTTCTAATTATTTTAGCAAAAAAATTAAACATACCAAAAGTGACACTTTTATGTCTTAAGAATAGAGTATAAGTATATCTTGAGAAATCATCAGCTATTACAAAAACATATTTGTTGTGATTTATAGATCGCCCTTGTGTTGGACCAAATAGATTGCGAAGACCTAGAATTTCAACCATCGAAAAATCGGCACTTAATACCTTCTTGTATTCAAAATGCTGGAGATCCAAGTGTTGGATTCCTGGTTGCTTGAGGATATAACATATTAGAACAAATTACAATGATATATAACAACTTCTCATTTATATAGCATGAGATACATCAGAGTTTACAATTGATACAATATCAAAGTACAACACATATATCCACCACTATAGGATACCAAAAGAACAACCGAAATTGACTAAACAAGGTGAATCAAAAAAACAAACTCCATCTTCTCCTGAATAGCTTCAAATCAAAGATCTTCACAAAATAAGATGCTCCAAAGAAAATAGATAAAGATACTACGCAGTAACAACAACTCCACAAAACCGAAAGACACATTAGGAAAGCTCCAAGTCACAAGCTCCAAACATTGCTACTAAACCTGACACTAGGATGCCCGTATGGAAAATTATGGACACTTAGAGTTTTGTGTGAAACCAAAAAAAACTCCAGGTCAGTCATGGGACTGGTGTGAGAACTCATTATATTTGTTTGTGCAATAAAATTCGCAACGCTTTTTCAAAAAATAAAACTAACATAAGATCTCCCGACACACTCACACACACAATGCAAGCGCACACTTGGGCAAGGTTTCTCCTTATGACAATCAAAAATGCTAGATACGCGAAAACCATTTGATATTATTATTAGTGCATAGTGTAGAAATCATTTTCGCAAATAAATATATCAATCTTAGCTAGCATAATGTCACATCCCATTATGTTGACATATAGGTATACAACTAAAAACGAACGAGTTCGTTGCGGAGAATGGATTTCCGATAAATGATCTGGAAAAGGATTTTCCTTAATTCAAACCGAATTTGAGCACCTCTGGAGGGATGTTTGAGGATCAATAGTGATGCTTCTTATGCTATACAAGGCCGGGTTATCCCTTAACTGGATAACTTAGAGTACGCCTAAGTATATCATTCCTCGGTCGTAACTGACCATTCCGATCGTGCTTCAACATCCACATAAAGTAGAATTTTCCACATAAATAAATACCTGGGCTCCATACCATGATATTACTTCTATCTAGAAGGAAATGATATACCCGTAATCTTGCTACATATAATCCTGTTTCGATCATTTCGCGAGGTTTGAGTGTAACAACCCGCATTCTACGTATCGGGGGATCGTAGGATATTTATTTCTTTCCCATATGAAGTCGTATGGTCATGTAACTTTGGGAAACAATCATTAGAGTCATTTCCCATGTTCATGATTTTTGCCGATTTTTAAATGACCGTTTTGCCCCTAGCTGATCTTGTTTCGGCCATAACTTTTGATTGGAAAGAAATTTTGACCTGAAACCACTTCCATTAGATTCGTTTGATGGTTTACCTTTCCGTAGAGTGGTCACATGTGAAAAACGGACTTACCGTTTGGGAGATATGGCTGAAATAAGGTTTGGAAGGTGAAAAACTGCTTAACCGGGCCAAATAGGGTGATTAGTGAATGAGCCCATAACCCATTTCGGGATTAGGGTTATGGGGAGGCTGAATTGAGTTAGGGTTTTATTTCATTTCAGTTTTCTAGCCTCCACTTACCTCTTGGAAACCCTAAAAATGGCCTCCAACCTCTAAATCACCTCCAAATCACCTTCTAATCAAGGATTAAGCTTAGCAACATCAAATCAAGAGAGATCAACACCAAATCAACATTAGAGCTGCTGTCTAGCATTGGGATTCGCACCAAATCAGAGTTTTATTTCAGATTTAAGTTCTATTTGTGGCTAATGTGAGTGATTTGCATAGTTCCTCACTAATCATGGCTAATTAAGGGTAATCAATACTAATTAGCGAATTTAAACATAATTAAATTCTGGAAAAATATTTATAAAATTCGAAATGATGTCTTAGACCTCTGATATGAATTTTGATTAATTTGGTTAAGTTTTGCTAATCATATCATTAGTTTCACCTAAACATGCTTAAGGGAAAATATGGGGTTTTGGCTAGGTTTGATCCATTTTAACCTATCATATTGATGTTTTGGTGTTTGAGGTCACTTCTACTTGTTGCTATGACTTTGTGGTATGCTTTGTGATTGATTAGAATACTTAGAATGGTTGAAAACGCCGTCGAATGGCATAAAACACTTGCTGGAAAAGTTGCAGAAAAACATTGCAGGCTTTCGGATCGGATCGGATGGATGGGCTCGGACCGGGCAAAGTATCACCGAACCGAACCGAAGCTTGACACAAGAGAGAGTGGCAAAAAGGAAGGCCAGCATTATATGAACCGGATTGGATCGGCCATAGAGACCCGAACCAAATCAATGCTAGACTCTTCCCCACGATCCACCAGAGCACCCGACCCGAACCGCCAGGAGGACCCCGACCCGAACCGGTGGTAGCGAATGGACTTGGAAGTTACGACCCCGACCCGATGTGCCTTGGAGGAGCCCGAACCGAATCGTTAGCAGATGAAGATCACAACCCGATCCAGAAGGGGGCATTGAGGGCCGAACCGAGCCGATTGCTAAGAGGGGATCTGAACCGATCCGACGATGACTAATAACCCGAGATGCAAAGGTAGTCCAAATGGGAAGTTAGAGCTCCGGATCCAGTTGGGAACCAATGAGTTCACTTCGTGGTTGGGCTTTGCTGCGGGACGTGTGCTAAGGAGTTGTCGACGTTCATAACTTCGATTCACCACTGAAAATGAATGATGGGCTACCTATCAGTGCAGTAGAGTCACTATGACTCGAGGGGCAAGGTGATGGTAGCAAGACTACGTTATCAGTGCAGTAGAGTCATTATAACTCGAGGGGCAAAGTGATCGTAGTAAGACTATGAGCCAGCGCAGATGGGGTGAATAACTCCATGGGGCAAGTGGACATAGTAAAGGATTGGTAAGGCTATGAGCCAGCGCAGATGGGGTGAATAACTCCATGGGGCAAGTGGACATAGCGAAGGATTAGTGGCTATGTATCAGTGTAGTGAAGCCATTTATGACTTCATGGGGCAAGGTGATCATAGCAAAGTATTGAGGTGATCGAAGTGGTGAATATCGTATGCTTTACGCACTGAGTGGGAGATGTGAGGATGGTTGCTATGCTTGATTTGTTTGCCATCATTATGACATGCACACCCCCACCCCCATTACCTTTACACTATTTGAAATGGCACCTTAGAGTGTTGTACAGTATGTAGTGCTAACTCTTTGGTTGCAGGTCCAGGTTCAGGTATAGTTTAGTATACCTGTTATTATTATGTTTAGATGCTTATCGCTCATACCACACTTTTTGTCTGACCCAGAGTTTTATGTCTCTTCTTATTACTCTGGGTGCTCACACGAGCAGACTAGAGACAGGTTAGCTGGTGATGCGCGAGTAGCTGATTCGGAGGCGAGCAGGAGGCTTCCACGTATGATATATAGATATTCTCCCTGTGTTGTTGGTGGTCGCTACTTGGGCATTAATAGTGTACCTCCTTTATCTTGCTTTTGCTTTTTGAGACAGTTTGAAAAGTTGTAATAATGTTAGCTTTGGATTATAAGCTGTACTTGGATTTTCCGCTGCTATGTTAGTTTGTTTTCAGCTAATGCACTGTCTCACCTATTTTATGTCAAGTATGTTGTTATTATATTTTGTTCTATGCGCTGTGAGACATTCTACAGGTTCTCTGCTGTTTCTTCGTCTTCTTTCTTTTCTTCTGACGACCGTCCCGTGCTAAATGGACATGTGTACAACGCACTTTCGGAGTAAATGTCGGTTGGTGCGGGGCGGGCCGTCACACTTGGTATCAGAGCTCTAGGTTGCGTAGTTAACCTAGGGAAAGACACTAGGGAGAGATAGTACGTATATGAGAGCGCGTATTTGTGATTACTTTGGTTTTCAAAAACTATAAATATATATATACTATTAGTAGTATAAGAATGAAGTCGTACTGCACTAGCACCACTATGAGGTCGTTAATCGTTTTCTCTTTACAGATTGAACGATGAGTCGAGACACCAGGGGTGCTGGTAGAGGGACCAATCATGGGAATGCTCCTGACATGAGGACAATGTTCACCAACTTCATGAGGGAGATGCTTAGGGATGTTCAAGGGGCAGTTCCCAATCCCGGTAATGGTGGTAGTCCAGTAGTGCAGGCGCCTAGGGTCGATTTCGCCAAGTTGTGCAAGGATTACACTAACCTTGGTGGGAAGTCGTTCCACGGAACGGAGTCGGCCACAGATGTTCAGGATTGGTTGGATAGCTGTGATCGTATCTTCGACGACTTGGGTATCGAGGATGCGATGAAGAGAAGGCTAGCGTCTCGTCAACTGCAAGGGCGAGCGATGAATTGGTGGAATGCCATTAGAACAGCTACTCCAGAAGATCAGGTTACTTGGGATCAGTTCAAGGGTCGCTTTAGCGAGAAGTTCATTCCAGCTGCCCAGAAGTCAGTGTTGTTTAAGAGGTTCTTGGAACTCAAGCAGAACGGCAGGGCAGTCTCTGACTATATTGTTGAGTTCGACACTTTGTCAAAGTATGGACTATCTCTTATCGATACTCCTGAGAAGAAGAATGAGAAGTTCATTACTGGTTTGGATGGATACTTGGGGGAAAGGCTTATTAACCACATCGATGAGACTTTTGAATCGATTGTTGGAAAAGCTTTGAGATCGGAGAGTCTTTACCCTAAGCCAAAGACTGAGGTTGCATCTGCGGAAGGGCCGAAGCCGCAAGCAAGCGGTGGAGGCAAGAATAACTCTCAGAATAAGAGGAAGCAGAGTCAAGCTAAGGATGGGCAGAAAAAGAGCAAGAAAGATGTTGAGTGCTTCAGCTGTGGTAAGAAGGGCCATTATGCCAAAGATTGTCTGGCCAAGTCAGCGGATAAGAAGTGCTTCAACTATGGCCAAGTGGGACATTTCAAGGATAAGTGTCCACAGCCTCCTAAAGAGAAGCAGATTGTGAAAGCATATGCCCTTATTGCTATTCCTTCTTCGTCGAATGCCCCAACTGCGGCGGAGAAAGGAAAGAATGTCGTCATTCAAGGTATGCTTTCTATTTATGATGTACCAGTTCGAGTTTTGTTTGATACTGGGGCTTCCCGTTCCTTCATATCTAGTGACCTGGTGGATAGGTTGGGACTGGAACCCGAGATAGTCGATAGACCGTTGGTTGTGACGAACCCGATTGGTGGTTCGACTAACCTTAGTATGATTTGCCGAAATTTGGTCTTATCGAGTCATGGATGTATGTTTGTTTGTGATTGCTTTGTTTTGGGCTTTACTGGGTATGGCATTATATTGGGGGTCGATTGGCTCCAAAGATACGGGGTGGTGGTAGACTGTGAGGGCTTTTTTGTGACAGTTAGGGCGGATGATGGGCGGAGGGTAGTGTTTGGTAGTCTACCGAATGATGAGGTAATGGCTAGTTTTATAAATTCTCTCGACATCCCGCATGATGAGTTGTCATATGTGCCCGTGGTTGACCAGTATCCGGACGTCTTCGAGGAGGTGACCGGGCTTCCACCACACCGAGAGATTGAGTTCCGTATTGATTTAGTGAAAGATGCCAGACCTATAGTGATGCCACTTCGTCGTATGGCACCAAGGGAGCAGTGAGAGCTCGGGGTGCAAGTTAACAATCTTTTGAAGAAGGGGTTTATTAGAAGAAGTGTCTCCGAGTGGGGAGCACCAGTTGTGTTTGCCACTAAAGCAGATGGTTCCCTTCGTTTGTGTGTGGACTATCACGAGCTGAATAAGGTGACGAGGAAGAATAACTATCCTCTACCGCGGATAGATGATTTGTTTGATCAACTGGAAGGAGCAAGAGTGTTCTCCCAGTTGGACCTCGCGACAGGATTTCATCAGCTTCGAGTAGCAGATGAGAGTGTTTCGAAAACGGCATTTAGGATGCCGTCTGGATTCTATGAGTGGTTGGTTATGCCATTTGGGTTGACCAATGCACCAACATACTTTGTGGATCTTATGAATTGAGTATTCAGAGATCAGTTGAATAAGTTTGTTCTTGTGTTCGTAGACGATATCCTTGTTTACTCGAGGACAGAGGAGGAACACAAGGGACACTTGAGGATAGTGATGGAGGTGTTGAGGAAATACCAATTGAAAGCGAAATTCTCTAAGTGTCACTTCTGGAGGAGGGAAGTGAGATTCATGGGCCACGTTGTTTCAGAGAATGGTATTGCCGTGGACCCTGCGAAGGTGGCTACGGTACAGGATTGGCATACGCCCAAGAATGCAACAGATGTAAGAAGTTTCGTGGGGTTAGCTGGATATTATCGTAAGTTTATCCAGGACTTCTCCAAGATAGCAGCACCGTTGACTCAGTTGACTAAGAAGAATCAGGCCTTCGTCTGGGACGGAGTGTGTGAGAATGCATTCTAGAGTCTAAAATAAAAGTTGACGCGTGCGCCAGTGCTAGTCATTCCTAAAGGGAATGAGGAAATGACGGTATTCACGGATGCTTGTGGTACCGGACTAGGTGCTGTATTGATGCAAGGAGGTAGGGTTGTAGCTTATGCTAGTCGGCAACTAAAGCCACATGAAAAAAAGGTACCCTACCCATGATTTGGAACTAGCAGCGATCGTGTTTGCACTGAAGATGTGGAGACATTATCTCTTGGGAGAAAGATTTGAGTTGTTTACCGATCATAAATCGTTCAAGTATCTCTTCTCTTAGAAGGATCTGAATCTCCGTCAGCAGAGATGGTTAGAGTTCTTGGCTTCGTATGATTTTGATATCGCATACACACATGGGAAAGGTAATGCGGTAGCCGATGCCTTGAGCAGGAGACATGCCAGTTTAGGGGCTATGTTTCTTGAATGGAAACAACTGGAGTATATCGCAGGGTTTGATTTCAGGCCAAAGTGCGAATTGGATCCAGAAATGTTAGCTAGTTTGACGATCAGACCCACTTTGATTGAGCGGATTGGTTCCAGCCAGAGGGACGATCCTAATCTATTGGAAATCATCTCCAAGTTAGAAATGGATATCGACGGTGAGGAGATGAATTTGTATGGTCTTGATCGAGATGGATGGCTTAGAAAGAATGGAAGACTAGTTGTACCCAACGTGAATGGTTTGAGAGATGAAGTGCTTAGAGAATGTCATCACTCAAAACTGACTATACACCCCGGTGGTGATAAGATGTATCGAGACATGAGGCAGACTTACTACTGGGAAGGGATGAAAAGAGACGTTGGGAAGTTTATATCCAAATGCATGAATTGCCAGCTAGTTAAAGCCGAGCAAAAGTAGCCTAGTGGTTTGTTGCAAGCATTGGAAATTCCCGAATGGAAATGGGAACAAGTCTCGATGGATTTCATCGATGGTTTACCAAGGACTAGATCAGGACATGATAACATTTGGGTAATTGTGGATCGATTGACTAAGAGTGCAAAATTTATACAAGTCAAATCGACCAGAACGACAGCTAAGTTAGCAGAATTGTATATGAAGTGGGTAGTGAGATTTCATGGAGTGCCTAAAAGCATTGTGAGCGACCGAGACCCGTTGTTTACTAGTGGGTTTTGGAAGAGCTTACAAGAGGCTCTGGGGTCATAATTACATCTCAGTACCGCATATCATCCTCAGACCGACGGTCAGACGGAGAGGGTGAATCGTATATTGGAAGATCTTTTGAGAGCTTGTATATTGGATTTTAGTGGATCATGGGATGACCATTTGCGTCTAGTAGAGTTTGCATATAATAATAGCTACCAATCCAGTATCGGTATGGCTCCATATGAAGCTTTGTATGGAAGACCGTGCAACTCACCATCATGTTGGATAGAGACCGGTGAGAAGTTTGTGCTTGGACCAGATATGGTAAGAGAAACCTCGGACAAGATTAAGATCATTCAGCAATGAATGAAGGCTGCCCAAGATAGGCCGAAGAGTTATGCTGATAAGAGGAGAAGAGACTTAAAATTCTCTGTTGGTGACTTGGTGTTTGTCAAGATTTCTCCGTTAAAGAGCATGATACGATTTGGTAGGAGAGGCAAGTTAGCACCAAGATTTGTTGGTCCATTCCCAATTCTTGAGCAAGTTGGGAATTTGGCGTATAGAGTTGACTTACCAGAAAAGATGGCGGGAGTTCACAACGTATTTCATGTTTCCCAGCTAAGGAAGTTCGTGCACGACCCAGATATGACTATTTCACCTGATCAGTTAGAGGACTTCGAAGTAGAACCCAAGGCGGTTGGGAACCGCAAGCCGATTCGTATTGTCGAGCAAGATACGAAGCAACTTCGAAGGAAGGCGGTGAAGCTAGTCAAGGTTCAGTGGGGCGAGAACGAGAATGACTGTACTTGGGAGACAGAGGAGAGCATCAGGAAGACGTATCCAGTACTCTTTGCCTGGTAAGATTTACCTTGCGATTTAGTTATTCCGCATGCTAGGATAGACTTGTTTTGCTTGTTTGCATGTTTGATTGTTGTTTTATGGATGATAGGCATGCGGGACCCTTTTGTGTGTTTTGGTTAGGGAATTTCGGGGGCGAAATTACTTAAGGGAGGGAGAATGTAACAACCCGCATTCTACGTATCGGAGGATCATAGGATATTTATTTCTTTCCCATATGAAGTCGTATGGTCATGTAACTTTGGGAAACAATCATTGGAGTCATTTCCCATGTTCATGATTTTTGCCAATTTTTAAATGACTGTTTTGCCCCTAGCTGATCTTGTTTCGGCCATAACTTTTGATTGGAAAGGAATTTTGACCTAAAACCACTTCCATTAGATTCGTTTGATGGTTTACCTTTCCGTAGAGTGGTCACATGTGAAAAATGGACTTACCGTTTGGGAGATATGGCTGAAATAAGGTTTGGAAGGTGAAAAACTGCTTAACCGGGCCAAATAGGGTGATTAGTGAATGAGCCCATAACCCATTTCGGGATTAGGGTTATGGGGAGGCTGAAATGAGTTAGGGTTTTATTTCATTTCAGTTTTCTAGCCTCCATTTACCTCTTGGAAACCCTAAAAATGGCCTCCAACCTCTAAATCACCTCCAAATCACCTTATAATCAAGGATTAAGCTTAGCAACATCAAATCAAGAGAGATCAACACCAAATCAACATTAGAGCTGCTGTCTAGCATTGGGATTCGCACCAAATCAGAGTTTTATTTCAGATTTAAGTTCTATTTGTGGCTAAGGTGAGTGGTTTGCATAGTTCCTCACTAATCATGGCTAATTAAGGGTAATTAGTACTAATTAGCGAATTTAAACATGATAAAATTCTGGAAAAATATTTATAAAATTCGAAATGATGTCTTAGACCTCTGATATGAATTTGGGTTAATTTGGTTAAGTTTTGCTAATCATATCATTAGTTTCACCTAAACATGCTTAAGGGAAAATATGGGGTTTTATCTAGGTTTGATCCATTTTAACCTATCATATTGATGTTTTGGTGTTTGAGGTCACTTCTACTTGTTGCTATGACTTTGTGGTATGCTTTGTGATTGATTAGAATACTTAGAATGGTTGAAAACGCCGTCGAATGGCGTAAAACACTTGCTGGAAAAGTTGCAGAAAAACATTGCAGGCTTTCGGATCGGATGGATGGGCTCGGACCGGGCAAAGTATCACCGAACCGAACCGAAGCTTGACACAAGAGAGAGTGGAAAAAAGGAAGGCCACCATTATATGAACCGGATCGGATCGGCCATAGAGACCCGAACCAAATCAATGCTAGACTCTTCCCCACGATCCACCAGAGCACCCGACCCGAACCGCCAGGAGGACCCCGACCCGAACCGGTGGTAGCGACTGGACTTGGAAGTTACGACCCCGACCCGATGTGCCTTGGAGGAGCCCGAACCGAATCGTTAGCAGGTGAAGATCACGACCTGATCCAGAAGGGGGCATTGAGGGCCGAACCGAGCCGATTGCTAAGAGGGGATCCGAACCGATCCGACGATGACTAATAACCCGAGATGCAAAGGTAGTCCAAATGGGAAGTTAGAGCTCCGGATCCAGTTGGGAACCAATGAGTTCACTTCGTGGTTGGGCTTTGCTGCGGGACGTGTGCTAAGGAGTTGTCGACGTTCATAACTTCGATTCACCACTGAAAATGAATGATGGGCTACTTATCAGTGCAGTAGAGTCACTATGACTCGAGGGGCAAGGTGATGGTAGCAAGACTACGTTATCAGTGCAGTAGAGTCATTATGACTCGAGGGGCAAAGTGATCGTAGTAAGACTATGAGCCAGCGCAGATGGGGTGAATAACTCCATGGGGCAAGTGGACATAGTAAAGGATTGGTAAGGCTATGAGCCAGCTCAGATGGGGTGAATAACTGTAACACCTCGTAATTCTATAACACTAAGATTCACAAATCAAGGCAGAATTAAAAGTTAAAATCAAAATCAAGGGAAACGGGTTGCGCCATTGCGTTCGTCTCGGAATTCTGCATGGAAACGAGTCCGAGTTTGCGTAAATCGGAGTCCGTATGAGGAAGATATGGCCTCCGGAAGATTCAACGAAGTTCAAATTTCAAAACAGTTCAGAAAAGCGGATTCAAATTCAAAATCGGACCCATACTGGGCTAGGCGGGAATTTTCCCGCCCAAGGCACCCAGGTCGACTGGGTAGTCGACCTGGGTAGTCGACCTGGGGGTCGACCCCCCCCCCCTTTTTCCAGTTTTCTGAACCTGGTTCGTTCCTCTGTATCTAGACGCCATTCTGACTAGATTCGTTGATTTCTACACTATATAAACAGGCCTAGTCTCCTTCTCTATTCACAATTCTTCTCTACCCTTATGCTGCAAAGATTCTTAGTAAACATGGCTTCTTCTCCTCCTCTTAATTAAAATATAAATAGAATAATATATATAAAATAAATCAAGACGAGGAGATGCTGCTCAAAGACTTTCAAGAAGAGGTTCAAGTCAGGCTAGGATTTCAAGTGAAGAATCAAAGGCTAGCTCAAACGGTTTCGAGCAACGTCGCACGAATCATAGCAACGCCATCTTTCTATTCTAATCTAATCTTTGTAAGTCAGTTACTTTTTAGATTTGAACGTTTCTCTCTGTTCGTGACATGAATTAAAGGAATAAAAGAATATGCCAAATCTTTCTATTCGAATCTGTGCCTATATCTTTGGACTTAATTAAGAACTGTTATGATTCGATGACCAAATAGACTGTGACTATGAAACTATGGACCTTAAAACCATATGCCTCTTTGACTATGGACATTGCCTATGACTATGAACATTGCCTATGACTGTGACTATGAGAATTATTTCCTTGACCATGAACACAAGCCTATGCCTTCGATTAGGAAACATAAACTATTGCCTATGACATAATAAGAACAACTATGATTCATGACTAGGAAAGCGTTGCTTAAGTTTTGTGACTGTGAAATTGGGTCTAAACCCGATTATCTATTCTGTCTGTTCTTGGTTTTCTTGGTTTTAGACCTTGGGAATTTACCTATTAAGTTAGGTCTACCCATGTTCTTGAACCTACTCTGTCTATTTTTGGTTTTAGACCTTGGGAATTTACCTATTAAGTTAGGTCTACCCATGTTCTTGAACCTACGTCATTATCCAAACCTTTTTATGCCAGTTATTATGTCCATCCTTTTTCATAGCATCTTTGGTTCATTCCCTATTTTCTACGAATCTAGATTTATCTATAATCTAGACGGAATCACGAATATACGAACGGTGGGAATACGATTTGGGCAAAACATGAAATTTACTAAAAACGTAGCTTTTAACTTGGAAATTGGCATGAATTGGGAACATGTATTATGGCATATTCGTAGAAATGCAAATTGGATAAATTTGACATGACTTATAGGATGTGTAATTTGAATCTAGTATTGACTTGTAAATCTAGCATTTACATGAATTGTAAACTAGAAGAATACGTCTAGTTTGACACGAACTGTAATTAGAATGTTTAATCAGAATTGGATTAGCTAATTTGGCATAATAGGTGTATTGGCATAAACTTGAAATTGGCCGTAATTAGGAGTAATTGTCATGTTTAGCAAAACCATGGTTAGTGACACTTAATTTGGTATAGTTTACATACCAAAAGGGCATAAATATGATTTAGAGGGGGGAATGGGCCATAAGAATGAATGTTGACAATTTACATTGAAAGAGTAATTAGGAGATAAGTAAATTAGGAATAATTTACTTATAGAATTTGTCCTAAATAAGGAAAATGTGAATTTAGACAAATTAAAGGTTTATTAACGACATCTCTTTTAATGACACACCAGAAAGTTCTAGGGTGATAGAGAGGATAGTGTCTAGGCTTGGGTTTGGAAAATACTAGTTTCCTGCTCTCCCTGGCTATCCCTAACTGATCCGACGGACGGGATGGTTATTTTCAAAACCTGATTTGGAAATTAATTGAAACCCTTCGAACTTAGAAAACACGAATATGCCTAACCCGAGGTTAGACTGAGTTGCGATGTAAACCTGCCCGGAACCAACCGGCACATCCAGTATTCGCAACAATATCTGTCTAATGTGAGTGGTAGCGGCTTTAATTTATTTAGTTAAAGCTAGAACAAGAATGGTAGGGTTAAGTTTACTAAGACACTTAACCAATTCAACATGATAACTAGACCGGTGGGTGGGGTTAGGTTCATACTGACACTTAAAGCAGTTAAGCTAGAATGGGAGGGTTAAGTCCATAGGAACACTTAACCAATTTAACACAGTTAAGCTAGGATGGGAGGGCTAAGTCCATAGGGACACTTAACCAACTTAACATGGTAACAATACAGGATTTGTAGGGGTTAAGTAACCAAGAAAACACTTAGCCAAATTAACATGTTAACTAGACTAGAAGGTGGGGTTAAGTAAAGTTAATACACTTAGCCAAATTAACATGTTAACTAGACTAGAGGTTGGGGTTAAGTAAATACACTTAGCCAATTTGGCATGTTAGCTGGACCAGACCGTAGGGTTAAGTAAACTTGAACACTTAACCGTCAGATTGTGATAAAGGAACAGGGCTAAGTCTAAAACATGAAGGGATAATACTTAACCATTAATAACATGTTAGTTAAAACAGACAGGCAAGGTTAAGTTAAAAAGGAACACTTAACCAATATAGGGTGAATGGGTAGGGTTAAGTAATAAATACTTAACCAATATAACTTGGTTTGTGGTAGGGTTAAGTCATCATGAATTGCTGATAACACTTAACCAGTTTAACAGGATGAATGAAGATGGTTAAGTTGGCTTGAATTGACTAATGACACTTAACCAATCCAAATTGACGGGAAAGAGAACTAAGTAGTAAACCTTAGTTAAGAAAACAACGATTCTGGAAACTAAGTGGTAAATCTTAGTTAGTAAAACTAAGTAGTAATTCTTAGTATAACACGGGAAGGAGCGAATGTCCGTCTGAGTAAAAAAAAAGGAGGCTCCAACGAATTGGGTTACGAAGCCCGAGGCTTCGAGGGGACGTGAGGGTACTCTTGGTATCCCTCTGTGAGGCTGCAAATGATCCTCCTGGGCTCACAGAGGTTAAGGTCTGCGTAGAAGAACCAGGGGCATGCCTTGGTTGCAATACATGGCAACCTAAAGACTAGGATGGACCGGCGTGATTCGGCGAGAAAACGGTAGCCCTGTGATAGCAACTCGTCGTCTACCATCCATCTTCAGTCAATCGAGATATGTGAAGCGGAAAGGCGGAGAACTCCAAAAGACCATATACTTGCTATCTAGTTATGGGTGAGGATGGCCATAGGATAGTGGGGCACCGGGGGCCGGCGTATAGTTCTCATTTTTCAAGGTGTGCCTTTCATTAGTTGAGGGAGGGGTCAAGTGGGACCATAGCCACTGGAATAAAAACAGACCTTAGCATCTGCATCGGCAGATATCTGAAAGCTCCCGACCGAGTTCTGTATTCCTTGATTTGCCCTGCCACAGGACTCGGACCGCACATTACAGGACATGTGCATCTAGACAAGCGAAAACGATTCACGATACATGCGTGGGGAAGTATAGGAACATATACCACTCTACGTAGTGTGTCCTAGACTTGGGGGGCATCATTCGACAGGTAGCATAATCCCTAGTTGAACTAGGTGGCATAAATCCTGAATCCGAGAAGCGTTCAGCAGATAACGTAAACTCTAGTTAAATCTAGAAGGCACTTAGTAGAAAACCCTAGATTAAATCTAGGTGACAAATAATAAATGTATGCCTGAAGGCGATGGAAAATACAGGGATTGGGATCACGTTATCGTTACTAGTTGGGACATTAGTTAGGCGGTGTAGAGAAAATAGAAATCTGTATAACAAGGAAATAGCGAAGCGGCGAAAGTATTAGAGCATATCCAGTTTATCTTAGCTTAGTATATCTTGTGTTACTCTTGTCTAATCTTGCCAACCCTATCATCATGGTGTTATCTTGTATTCAGTTAATTCATGTCGTTTTGTTTTCCATGTTCACATGCTAGAAGTTACTGAACTTACTCAGGCTTTATGTCTGACTCTGTTTTTCTTTCGTCTTCTTTTCTTCCGTTCCCCCCCCCCAGGTATTAAAGGAGTGAATAGTTTAGCTCAGGTTAAGTTGGACTGCCACTCTTTCCCAGCTTGAAGATTTGTCGAAGTCTGCTTGGATTCTCTTTTCAGATGCTATGTCTGGCTCTTGCTAAAATCGGGGAATATAAATGTTGTTTTTATGCTTCTTTATTTTGTAAGACAGATGATACTCTGATATTGTAAAGAAATCATTATACAAACTATTCTCTCAATGAAAGCACAGTTTTATTTTCCGCTGTTTAATTTCTGTCTGCCTTGTAATTTATCTGCATCTTTTACCCTAAATGCTCCACAGAACTTAGTGCATTCCCTTTGTGAGTGACACTAACGGACGTGGGGTGTTACACGTGGTATCAGAACTGAAGGTTACCGGATCAGATAAAAGATTTGAAAAATTATTTTCAAAACGGTTTTTAAAGAAGCATTTTCAAGAGAAAAGATTTGTTTTAAAGGCATATTCCCCAAAAGCCATACGCTTTATCTTCTCTTCCTCTGTTTGAATTCTTGTCTCCTTCTTTCTTGACTCTCTGGGGCTCCTGGCTTTCAGGGAGGTAACCTCATCGAAGGGCGAAGTAGTGCCCGACTTCCATCCATAGCCGTAGTTGTTTCACCTACGGCCAGTTTTCTTTCAAGCTTATAGGGTTTTCCGTACGATGGAGGCAGCTTTCGGGAGATTTGTCAACATGGTTACACACGGAAGGGGATGAGGAGTTTGGCTAAGGAGCATAACCCTAGGATGAGGAATTCATGAATGTAGATTTAGCTCACAAAGAAGGAAGGAATTATAAAACCTATGGCAAGAGGAAGTATCTTTACTAGGGTATGATAGGGCATTTAATTAAGGACAAGGGTAAGAACGAGGAACAAGATTTTCAGAAGGGCAAGTACATACTTTCACCGCCAAGAGTACCTAGGAGAAAGGTAGTAAAGTCCTGTTAGAAGAGTCTAGTTTTGCTGTTCGTTTGAGCACTTCGCATTTGTTCATATCCACTTCCATAGTTGAGTCTCTGCACCATAGTACTTGTATAGTAGAAAGATCCCACTAGAGTCTCAAATCCAATTGGTGGTCCGACCAGTTTATTTTTGTTAGTAGGGATTTGAGAATAGTTATCGAATTTGCTTATATCATCTCACGTAGATCGTCTAAATTCGGAGGAGATATTCCTTGGGTGTTTGTCTGATATTGGTTTAGGCCTTTGGGGGTTGTACTTGAGGAATGTCGAGTTCGACTAGGGTGGTTTGCGTGAGAGATGAATAGTTGTGGCAGGCACTCTAAAAAGTGCGTAGTGACCTTTTTACCCTCATAGTTATGGCGTGAACCATCTTGGTATGTACACTTGGTATCATTGTTAACATCTATTTATTTTGGAAATGGAGGTCAGAAACTTCATGATCGTGAAGTAAAATTAGTTAAGATACAGTGGAGTAAACTCAAGAAGGCTAGATACTAGCATCATACCCTTTTCCTTAAGGGTGCATCCTTGATTTCTTTTTGTAGGAGCTTTACGCATAATTGTTTCTCTCTTTCCAAAGTATATCCTCTAGGTCGTATCTTCGATCCTTTAGGCATAAGCCAATGGATGTAAACATGTATTTGAAACATGTTATGGTTGATGGTTGCAAGTGGTTGCTAATGGTTGCTCGTGGATGCATATGCATACGTATTAGGCACTAGATCAGTTCGGACGCTTTCATCTTGCATTTACAGATATGTATTTGTTTGTAAGTTGAACTTGATATGTTATCATATGGATGTTGCATATGGATGAATGGATGTGCACGCATGTAGTATTTACATAACTAGGGATGCTTGCATACATGATTAGACGCATGGCACTGACATGATTTGCATTAAGGAGGTCAACTGAATCAGTAGACCGCCTGATTTTGCATTAGATAAAGACATATACACACACTATGCATATGAACATGAAAGCATTAGGAATCTTTTAAGGACAATGAATGCCTGTGATTGAATGGTTGAGTAGATGGGTGATTGGATGGTAGAACACATTCTTCCTAACTTGAAGATTTCGGGGACGAAATCCTTTTAAGTGGGGGAGAATGTAACACCCCGTAATTCTGTAACACTAAGATTCACAAATCAAGGCAGAATTAAAAGTTAAAATCAAAATCAAGGGAAACGGGCTGTGCCATTGCGTTCATCTCGGAATTCTGCATGGAAACGAGTCTGAGTTTGCGTAAATCGGAGTCCGTATGAGGAAGATATGGCCTCCGGAAGATTCAGCGAAGTTCAAATTTCAAAACAGTTCAGAAAAGCGGATTCAAATTCAAAATCGGACCCAGACTGGGCTGGGCGGGAATTTTCCCGCCCAAGGCACCCAAGTCGACTGGTTAGTCGACCTGGGGTACCCAGGTCGACTGGGTAGTCGACCTGGGGGTCGAACCCCCCCCCCCCCCCGCTTTTTCCAGTTTTCTGAACCTGGTTCGTTCCTCTGTATCTAGACGCCATTCTGACCAGATTCGTTGACTTCTACACTATATAAACAGCCCTAGTCTCCTTCTCTATTCACAATTCTTCTCTACCCTTATGCTGCAAAGATTCTTAGTAAACATGGCTTCTTCTCCTCCTCTTAATTAAAATATAAATAGAATAATATATATAAAATAAATCAAGACGAGGAGATGCTGCTCAAAGACTTTCAAGAAGAGGTTCAAGTCAGGCTAGGATTTCAAGTGAAGAATCAAAGGCTAGCTCAAACGGTTTCGAGCAACGTCGCACGAATCATAGCAACGCCATCTTTCTATTCTAATCTAATCTCTGTAAGTCAGTTACTTTTTAGATTTGAACGTTTCTCTCTGTTCGTGACATGAATTAAAGGAATAAAAGAATATGCGAAATCTTTCTATTCGAATCTGTGCCTATATCTTTGGACTTAATTAAGAACTGTTATGATTCGATGACCAAATAGACTGTGACTATGAAACTATGGACCTTAAAACCATATGCCTCTTTGACTATGGACATTGCCTATGACTATGAACATTGCCTATGACTGTGACTGTGACTATGAGAATTATTTCCTTGACCATGAAAACAAGCCTATGCCTTTGATTAGGAAACATAAACTATTGCCTATGACATAACAAGAACAACTATGATTCATGACTAGGAAAGTGTTGCTTAAGTTTTGTGACTGTGAAATTGGGTCTAAACCCGATTATCTATTCTGTCTGTTCATGGTTTTCTTGGTTTTAGACCTTGGGAATTTACCTATTAAGTTAGGTCTACCCATGTTCTTGAACCTACTCTGTCTATTTTTGGTTTTAGACCTTGGGAATTTACCTATTAAGTTAGGTCTACCCATGTTCTTGAACCTACGTCGTTATCCAAACCTTTTTATGCCAGTTATTATGTCCATCCTTTTTCATAGCATCTTTGGTTCATTCCCTATTTTCTACGAATCTAGATTTATCTATAATCTAGACGGAATCACGAATATACGAACGGTGGGAATACGATTTGGGCAAAAGATGAAATTTACTAAAAACTTAGCTTTTAACTTGGAAATTGGCATGAATTGGGAACATGTATTATGGCATGTTCGTAGAAATGCAAATTGGATAAATTTGACATGACTTATAGGATGTGTAATTTGAATCTAGTATTGACTTGTAAATCTAGCATTTACATGAATTGTAAACTAGAAGAATAAGTCTAGTTTGACACGAACTGTAATTAGAATGTTAAATCAGAATTGGATTAGCTAATTTGGCATAATAGGTGTATTGGCATAAACTTGAAATTGGCTGTAATAGGGAGTAATTGTCATGTTTAGCAAAACCATGGTTAGTGACACTTAATTTGGTATAGTTTACATACCAAAAGGGCATAAATATGATTTAGAGGGGGAAATGGGCCATAAGAATGAATGTTGACAATTTACATTGAAAGAGTAATTAGGAGATAAGTAAATTTGGAATAATTTACTTATAGAATTTGTCCTAAATAAGGAAAATGTGAATTTAGACAAATTAAAGGTTTATTAACGACATCTCTTTTAATGACACACCAGAAAGTTCTAGGGTGACAGAGAGGATAGTGTCTAGGCTTGGGTTTGGAAAATACAAGTTTCCTGCTCTCCCTGGCTATCCCTAACTAATCCGACGGACGGTATGGTTATTTTCAAAACCTGATTTGGAAATTAATTGAAACCCTTTGAACTTAGAAAACACGAATATGCCTAACCCGAGGTTAGACTGAGTTGCGATGTAAACCTGCCCGGAACCAACTGGCACATCCAGTATTCGCAACAATATCTGTCTAATGTGAGTGGTAGCGGCTATAATTTATTTAGTTAAAGCTAGAACAAGAATGGTAGGGTTAAGTTTACTAAGACACTTAACCAATTCAACATGATAACCAGACCGGTGGGTGGGGTTAGGTTCATACCGACACTTAAAGCAGTTAAGCTAGAATGGGAGGGTTAAGTCCATAGGAACACTTAACCAACTTAACACAGTTAAGCTAGGATGGGAGGGCTAAGTCCATAGGGACACTTAACCAACTTAACATGGTAACAATACAGGATTTGTAGGGGTTAAGTAACCAAGAAAACACTTAGCCAAAGTAACATGTTAACTAGACTAGAAGGTGGGGTTAAGTAAAGTTAATACACTTAGACAAATTAACATGTTAACTAGACTAGAGGTTGGGGTTAAGTAAATACACTTAGCCAATTTGGCATGTTAGCTGGACCAGACCGTAGGGTTAAGTAAACTTGAACACTTAACCGTCAGATTGTGATAAAGGAACAGGGCTAAGTCTAAAACATGAAGGGATAATACTTAACCATTAATAACATGTTAGTTAAAACAGACGGGCAAGGTTAGGTTAAAAAGGAACACTTAACCAATATAGGGTGAATGGGTAGGGTTAAGTAATAAATACTTAACCAATATAACTTGGTTTGTGGTAGGATTAAGTCATCATGAATTGCTGATAACACTTAACCAGTTTAACAGGATGAATGAAGAGGGTTAAGTTGGCTTGAATTGACTAATGACACTTAACCAATCCAAATTGACGGGAAAGAGAACTAAGTAGTAAACGTTAGTTAAGAAAACAACGATTCTGGAAACTAAGTGGTAAATCTTAGTTAGTAAAACTAAGCAGTAATTCTTAGTATAACATGGGAAGGAGCGAATGTCCGTCTGAGTAAAAAAAAAAGGAGGCTCCAACGAATTGGGTTACGAAGCCCGAGGCTTCGAGGGGACGTGAGGGTACTCTTGGTATCCCTCTGTGAGGCTGCAGATGATCCACCTGGGCTCACAGAGGTTAAGGTCTGCGTAGAAGAACCTGGGGTATGCCTTGGTTGCAATACATGGCAACCTAAAGACTAGGATGGACCGGCGTGATTCGGCGAGAAAACGGTAGCCCTGTGATAGCAACTCGTCGTCTACCATCCATCTTCAGTCAATCGAGATACGTGAAGCGGAAAGGCGGAGAACTCCAAAAGACCATATACTTGCTATCTAGTTATGGGTGAGGATGGCCATAGGATAGTGGGGCACCGGGGGGCGGCGTATAGTTCTCATTTTTCAAGGTGTGCCTTTCATTAGTTGAGAGAGGGGTCAAGTGGGACCATAGCCACTGGAATAAAAACAGACCTTAGCATCTGCATCGGCAGATATCTGAAAGCTCCCCACCGAGTTCTGTATTCCTTGATTAGCCCTGCCACAGGACTCAGATCGCACATTATAGGACATGTGCTTCTAGACAAGCGAAAACGATTCGCGATACATGCGTGGGGAAGTATAGGGACATATACCACTCTAGGTAGTGTGTCCTAGACTTGGGGGGCATCATTCGACAGGTAGCATAATCCCTAGTTGAACTAGGTGGCATAAATCCTGAATCCGAGAAGCGTTCAGCAGATAACGTAAACTCTAGTTAAATCTAGAAGGCACTTGGTAGAAAACCCTAGATTAAATCTAGGTGACAAATAATAAATGTATGTCTGAAGGCGATGGAAAATACAGGGATTGGGATCACGTTATCGTTACTAGTTGGGACATTAGTTAGGCGGTGCAGAGAAAATAGAAATCTGTATAACAAGGAAATAGCGAAGCGGCGAAAGTATTAGAGCATATCCAGTTTATCTTAGCTTAGTATATCTTGTGTTACTCTTGTCTAATCTTGCCAACCCTATCATCATGGTGTTATCTTGTATTCAGTTAATTCAAGTCGTTTTGTTTTCCATGTTCACATGCTAGAAGTTACTGAACTTACTTAGGCTTTATGTCTGACTTTGTTTTTCTTTCATCTTCTTTTCTTCCGTTCCCCCCCCCCCAGGTAGTAAAGGAGGGAATAGTTTAGCTCAGGTTAAGTTGGACTGCCACTCTTTCCCAGCTTGAAGATTTGTCGAAGTCTGCTTGGATTCTCTTTTCAGATGCTATGGCTGGCTCTTGCTAAAATCGGGGAATATAAATGTTGTTTTTATGCTTCTTTATTTTGTAAGATAGATGATACTCTGATATTGTAAAGAAATCATTGTACAAACTATTCTCTCAATGAAAGCACAGTTTTATTTTTCACTGTTTAATTTCTGTCTGCCTTGTAATTTATCTGCATCTTTTACCCTAAATGCTCCACAGAACTTAGTGCATTACCTTTGTGAGTGACACTAACGGACGTGGGGTGTTACAATAACTCCATGGGGCAAGTGGACATAGCGAAGGATTAGTGGCTATGTATCAGTGCAGTGAAGCCATTTATGACTTTATGGGGCAAGGTGATCATAGCAAAGTATTGAGGTGATCGAAGAGGTGAATATCGTATGCTTTACGCACTGAGTGAGAGATGTGAGGATGGTTGCTATGCTTGATTTGTTTGCCATCATTATGACATGCACACCCCCACCCCCATTACCTTTACACTATTTGAAATGGCACCTTAGAGTGTTGTACAGTATGTAGTGCTAACTCTTTGGTTGCAGGTTCAGGTATAGTTTAGTATACCTGTTATTATTCTGTTTAGATGCTTATCGCTTATACCAGACTTTTTGTCTGACCCAGAGTTTTATGTCTCTTCTTATTACTCTGGGTGCTCACACGAGCAGACTAGAGACAGGTTAGCTGGTGATGCGCAAGTAGCTGATTCGGAGGCGAGCAGGAGGCTTCCACGTATGATATATAGATATTCTCCCTATGTCGTTGGTGGTCGCTACTTGGGCATTAGTAGTGTACCTCCTTTATCTTGCTTTTGCTTTTTGAGACAGTTTGAAAAGTTGTAATAATGTTAGCTTTGGATTATAAGCTGTACTTGGATTTTCCGTTGCTATGTTAGTTTGTTTTCAGCTTATGCACTGTCTCACCTGTTTTATGTCAAGTATGTTGTTATTATATTTTGTTCCATGCGCTGTGAGACATTCTACAGGTTCTCTGTTGTTTCTTCATCTTCTTTCTTTTCTTCTGACGACCGTCCCGTGCTAACTGGACATGTGTACAGCGCACTTTCGGAGTAAATGTCGGTTGGTGCGGGGTCGGCCGTCACATTGAGACTTGCCGAAGTCTTGTTACACAAAGCTACACTTCACTAAACCATGCTTTGATTATCAATAGCTCATCACTTAAGTACGCCACATTGTCCATTAACCACATATAACTGATATCTATCAATATATAACCTCTAAGCTCATGCATCTCAGGGAAGGGTTTTATGCTAAGAGAACAAATTCTCCGTAACCAAACAGATATATATTTAATAAAGATCAGTTGCTACGCAGTCAATTACAATGTCAGACACACAATCCATACAAGTTCGTTCTGGGTCAGAACGAAACAAAAGGAAACTTAGAGGTCCTTGCAAATCCGGAATTCCTCCAAATATGTCTGGACTACTTGCCACTTAACTGATATAAGATCCATCTACAAATGGGAGCTACCCATATGCGACATTCAACGAGCAACCCTTTCGATGTGAAGGGTCTCGGTCTTCAGTACTGTCTTTAATATGATTATTTTCTCTAAACGTCGTTTTATTATCCCGAATGGTTTTCAGATCCAATTTCTGATCCCAGTCTTTCCGAACAATAAGCGCTATTTTAAAACCATGTGGATATACAAGACCAAATCGTGTCTCAACCCATACTTAATGTTCGGAAACACCAAATATCATTTAGAACACTTATTTATTCATTAGAGATCATTTAATAAGGTTTGGAAAATATTTATAAAGTTAAATCCTTTTAAAACTCAATTTGAAATAAACAGCGTTACAAAAGCATTACTAAAAGTGTTTCAAAATGCCGATATTAGCTAGTTTAAGTAAAATGTCCTTTATATCACCCAAAACTTCAAAATTACAACATAAAAAACTTTTAAATAACTTATTATGAGTTTACCAAAATTTTCCATATTTTTTAATAATTTATAACAGCGGTTTACCGTTACGGTCAACAAACTGCACTTACAATGACCTTTTTCAAAACTGTTTTGAACATAACTTGAAAATTTTAAATCAAAGTCTAAAATTTATTTTTTTATTTGAAAGCTAATATGATTTAAAAACAAACGTTTCCAATTTTAGGAAAATCCGAATGAAATTGCTTAGGTTATAACCATTTAAAGTTAGCGGTCGAAATTCGCGAACTACCGCTGCGTGACACGTCATATTCTGGTCGTAATATAACTTAGTATAAATTTTATTCCGAATAACTTCAAAATACTTTAGAAAACAATCATATACTTATATAAACTATTTTAAACCAATTTCAAACAATATTTCAACTTTTTCATTTTTCACCTTATATTTAAATGGACAAAATATTCATTATATTACATAATTGGTCTGAGACTTATCCGATACCCATATAAATCCACATCTGTGTGTAACAAGTGTAGTGAGCATACTATCACTAATAACAACCACGAAGTAACCTTTCATAAACCACATAAGCATATATAATAGTATATATACATATGTATAAGCATTTGTCAATAAACGCTTACGCTGTAATAATTACTAATTAACCACATCATTAACAACCATTCACATAACATCAATAGTGAACAAATATAAGCGTCGAGTTCTCACATTGGGGTTCCACTAAGACAATCTCTATTGCTAGACTTCCCGAACTGATTGTTTGACATCACCGCCTTTTCCAGCATTTTTTTTACGGAGGAGAGAAGGGTCGAACTAAGCCAAGGTCAAAGGAGGAGGTGGAGGCCGAGTTTAGGGGTGGTGGATGGCCTAAATAGGTGGCGCAAGGAAGGGGACTAGGAGGTCGACTAGGGGGTGATGTGATGGCCAAAGTGGGGACGTAGGGCGTGGGTGCTTGGCGGCGTGGGTGAGGTAACAAGGAGGGGTCATGAGGGAAGGAAGGTGGCGGGTAATGGAGAAGGTGATGGAGGAGAAGAGGAGAACTAATGGAAGCCGGAATTTAAGGGGAAGGAGGAGGGGAAAAAATAAGGGGAAGGAAGGAGGAATTCATGCCATGGAAGCCATAGATGTAGAGCTTAAGAATAAGAGGGCAATGAAATGGAAGAAGTGAATGAAAAGTGAGTGGTGAAGGTGCTTGTTTATTGGTGTAAACCTTGTGTGGTAAATGAAATTTTCCATGGACAAAACCATGTGCCAAGAAAGAAAACAAGGTTCCTTTGTTAATAGAAAACCATGGACTATGTACATGGTCCATGGTTTTGACTTAGGATTTGGCAACGCTTATGTACAGTGTTTTGAAGCGTTATGGAATGGTTATGCTTATATATATCACTATACTTTAACTTCTATTCAACCTTTGACAATTCCAATCGAATGACAAATACCACTAACACATTTCAGCCTTATTTTTAATCATTTTAAACTCTAAATATGTCTATCCAATTTATTTTAAAAACTTATATATTTATATTAACTTAATTATTAAATGGACAAAATCCTGGTTTATTAACTGATAAAATTCAGGAATGTTACATAGATCTAGATGTAAAAGCTCTAAGGGCTGTTTCGTAGAAATATTATTTTTAGATTTAAACGAGCTTTGTTCCAATTATCCAACTTGACAAGCATCACATAAATTTTCCACTTTATAATTTATCTTAGGCAAACCTTTTACCAATTCGTATTTTGCAATTTTGTTAATGTACTTGAAATTAATATGAAAAATCGCTTATGCCATAACCATGGATCATGATGTTTGGCCGTCAAACATAAATCTGAATTTTGTTTTATATTCATATTGAAGACATAAACCTTCAAATACTAGATTTGTATTATTATCAATAATATTACATCTATCATTTTCGAACTTTATTTGAAAACCTTTATTGTATAACTGAATTATACTAAGAAGATTATCTTTCAAATTTTCAACTAGCAAAACATTTGTAATAATAGGAGAGTCAAAAATACTAGAATTGATGACTTCTCCAATGTTGATGGTGTGTCCTTTTGAGTTATCTCCAAAGGTTATCGTTCCTCCATTAATATATGTTACATTTGATAACATTTTTGCATTTCTGGTCATGTATTTGGAGCAGCCACTATTAGGTGTATTCATTTCTCCTTATTCTTTGTTTCGGGTACCTACAAGATAAAATAATTTAATTAGTACCTACTTCCTCCGTTAGGGTACTAAATGTTAGGTGGGGAAGGTAGCCATACCCAAGTGGGTTTGGGACCTTTAAAAGCATAATTTTTATTATATACCACTTTATTTACGAAATTATCAATATGCTTTTGCCTAATTAAATTGTTGTTTGGTTTAGGAATCCAAATTTTTATACTTTTGGTATTCAAAGGCATATTGGATGTTGATGGCTTTTAACCCTTCGATAAATAAAACTGTACGTTTTAGGATTGTTTCCTTTTTGTTTAGAAACATTTTTAAATCCTAACCCATTTCGATTACCTGACGGCTTCAATTTTTTGATTAGATCTTCCAAATCTTGTTTTCCTTTATGAAATTTGGAAATATTATTAGACATCTTATCTATTTTTTCTTTTAATTTACAATTCTCAGTTTTCAAACTTTCTATATTATCCTGTAAATCAATGTTTTCTTCTATCAAAAAATTATTTTTTAATTTAATTTTTTTGAAACTACTAGACAAGGATTCATTTTCAATCAGATTATTTGTACATTATTCTTGTGACAATCTAGTTCTTCCTCTAAAATTGCTTTTTCATCTTTTAACATACCAATTTCAAGTTCTAGTCCATCTATTTTGGCTATTAAATCCTTTTTTTAACAAGTCTGAATTTATCATCTAATTCCGTCCTATGTTCTACTAGTTCATCATAGCTAAGATTAGGACATACCTCATCTGTATTTTACGTAAAACATACATTAGTCTGTTCTTCATCGCTGTCACTCTCACTTTTTGAAGAAGACGAAGACGAAGAGTCATCCCATGTTACTCCAAATGCTTTCTTCTTTCTGACTTTTTCAGAATTCTTTATTTATCATTGTTGAGCTTGGGATAATCTTTCTTCACATGCCTGAACTGATCACACTCAAAGCATTTCATAGATGTTTGATTTGATGAATTAGATTTACCTCCTTTTTGAAACTTGGTCATTTTTCAAAACTTCTTGAATTTATTGTAATTTTTTGCAATGAACACTATTTCTTCTTTATCTAAATCTGAATCTTCGTCTTAGCTTGAAATGCTAGGTTTTCTCTCTTCGTATTTTGTTCTTTTTTAGTTTGCAAATTAGCTTCATAAGACATTAAGTTTCCTATTAATTCTTCCACTTTGAGTGTTGACGGGTCATTAGTCTCTTTTGTAGCTAAACTTTTATTTCCCACTTAGATGTTAAAGAATTGAGATAATAAATAAAAATCAGTAAATTTAACTATTAGTGCCATTAGATCATGTTGAATAGTTTGTAATCTATAATACATATTGACAATAGATTCATAGCAGAAAGGAAATAGGATAGACTAGTATCAATTCGGGTAACTACCTTATAAGAGTGAGTCGCCATGTCAATACCGAGCATGAGAGAGAACGAGAACCGAAAACCAAACTTAAACACTTTTGAGAACTTGGCCTTCTCGAGATAACCTGGAGGTTGAAATGAGGAGGGGGGTCAGAACAATAACTTCTATTGAGAATAAAGAGTATAACACAGTCTACAATACACAGATGTATCCCGTTTGGTTCAACCAGAGACATATGTCTATTAAGGCAAGTAATTCTGACCTAACCTTGCAAACATTATCGCATGACTCTAACTACCATACTCAAGGTAGCATCCGCAAACGATAAATGATGTCGTGATACTAAGATAGAACTTTTACGCATAATTATGAATCCTTTAAAGCATCCTTCAACAAATTACAGAAACTAAGAGGTAGGCTCTTAACTACTCACTAATCATACGAAGGTTAATATATATATATATATATATATATATATATATGTGTGTGTGTGTGTGTGTGTGTATATATATAGCCACTTAAGACCTCACTGTCAAACGATAGATAAGGGCCGACCCTCTTGATTATTTAAGACTCTAGGTAGATCTATTGGTCACTTAATACCCTTTCGATGGTTTATTCTACGCTAATATAAATTATAGGACAATAGTTACAGGTCCTACTAATTAAGGCTTCCGTCATTCATGCATATCAAACCCATGCCCAACATAAGGCGAGAGATCACTAAGCAGCCTCTTAAGACCAATCAGATAGGTAGACGTAGCACGCCATTTAAGACCTCGCTATGGTGGACCCCCTCATTACGATCTAGCTGACCTTATTAGGATAATCCCCTAATCACTTAATACTTTCTCCTTAGGATAGGTTGACCTATGGTACCTCTGTAATGGTCGTTAAAACCTATTCGCAGGGTGGACCCTCGAACCCTAGCCGCTTAAGACCCCAGGAGAGAGTGGACTAATAATGGAGATTACCAAACTCGTACCCAATTAGCCTTTAATATTTTTATTATGGAAGGTGGGCTACGCGATCACTTGATACCTTTTTATAGGTGGATCTAACCACTTAAGAATTAATCCCCAAAGCATGCCACATTATTGAGTTATTCCCGTTTGGTTTCTCCTTACGAAAATAATCTACATATGAAAACTATCATCATAGATTCCTATGGTCAGTGATGTCTCATAATAGTTGGACATATATTCGACTGCTGGAAAGTGCAGACTTCTGTCGAATAAGGCAATTGAACTCGCATCATTAACCTACTAAGTCCAATTCTAACTTTTTAATTATTAATTCTAGATTAACTAGTATGAAACAAAGAAAGTTATATCCTTCCTGCCCTAGGATATTTATTTAAGTGTTTCCTTATTGGACTTGGTATTTTAAAAGACAATCAATACCCATAAATCCCCTTTTTAATTCTATTTATTCGGGTAATTGCCACTTATGACCATAACGGTCATATTTCCTAAGGCACTAATTAACCCCTTAAATGCCACTTATTGCCATTTATTATAATTATTGTCATTTATGAACTTAACAGCCATAATTTGCTAAAACATTAATTTGTTGAGTGAAGGAATTTTGATTTATGCCAAAGTAATGCGCAATGATCGACAAAAAGGCGACGTTCATTATTTTAAGGAGATAAGGAGCTTCATATGGTATTAGTCATTAGAAATTGATTATTTGGTATGATAGTGTTCGTTAATGTTAAAATCTATCCTCAAATAATCAATGTTTATATATATACACTTATGTATATATATGCACATTAATTGTAACGAACCGGGGATTTTCGACCCAGAAAATCAACATAAAACCCATGTTAATTATTCAGGTATCGAACATTCCAGATCATTAATAGAAAGAAGTTAGAGGGTGAGAATAGATAAGATAGAAAATTAGAATAGAAGAAGAAGAAAAAAACACAACAGAGCAAAATCAGAGTAATACGAATCTCACAATGGAACGATTAAAATATAATATACAACATAACTTTGGAAATATAACTTGTAAAAGTATGTACATACCATTATCACACAACATCACAGCGGAACTAAACTATATATCTATAGTGCTGAAGCCTCCTGCTCCAAGCTTCTCCAAAGTATATCTGTAAAATCCTAATCACTTGACTGCCCATACAAATTTGGGCACCCAAGAGTTTAGGGAAAACAAAACAAAATAAACTCTGGGTCAGTCATGGGACTGGTGTGAGTAAACTCAAATCATTTGGTTTAACTTTTCAAAAGAAAAGATAATCGTAAGACCGATCCACACATAAAGACGGACGGTTTTTACCTTAAGATAACGCAAAACAGTTTTGGAAATCAATACTACTCTGATATTATAATAATGTCTAATCACAAGTAATTAACAATCTAGCAGAACTCTTGCATCTCACGTTCCACATATATAGTATACAAAATCAAAATCGCGGGCGCTTATTGGAGATTGGATTCCGACTATGACAAGGTATGGGACCACCAGCCGATAGTGTATCTCTAGAGACGAATACACTGGGTTCAACAAGAACGTCTTGCAACCCGGCCCACACATGACCGACCACTCATTTCGCTTGAGTGTATCGAATGTATACCACCAACGGTTGGGAGCTACCCACCATTTCCCGAAAAGGGACAACATCGATAATAGATAAAAGAATGAAATGGATTTTCTCAAGATAGGTGATATACACCCTAATGGGAGCGACCCACTTAGCCATGCTGCTTGCCCGATTTTTGTCATTTCCCGGTTGATGAGGCTTGAGGCCATAACGTATCTTTTGATAGATCATACATTCATTTACTTTGAATGCCACATCGTCATACCCACCAAATCACAATTTGATTTCCCTAAAAATACCATGGGTGTAAAGCTAAGAGAAACGAATTCCTCCACCACCAAACGTAAGTACGTTTGAAGAGATCAACTTACGCGATCCGTTAGACATACTTTGTCAGATATTCGTCCATTCACGTTGTCCTGGGACTGGACAAACCAAAGGCACTAATCTGCAAACAGGATAGCCCTTGCATAACTCCGTCTTCAATTATCTTCCTCATAATCGATCGCAACGCTAACGTCCATACAGAGTAGTTTTCAGATAAAAATCTAATCCCGGTCTCTCCGTATTGACGATGGAAAAATGGTCAAAAACTTCGATTGTCGGTGATTTAACTATCAAAGAAAAATAGGTGTACAACCAACGAACTTATTTCTAGATAGAAATTTCGATCGATCAATCATCAATCAACAATTATCTCTTTTAATTTAATTTATCATTAATTTATTCATTTCCCATTTCTATATACTCAATATTCTTATTTTCTAAATTCAGGAAATATACGTCATCAATCATTGGAAAACATTTCCATCTTTGTTTCACGTATCACTGTCATTCCAGTATTCTTTCTCATCAACATTTCATTGTCCATGATTAGAAAATATCTCTGATTATATTTGGAAAATGTTTCCAAAATTTATTCATTTGATTTAAACAGATGTTTAAATAAAACATCACTAAGCCAATTTAACCCATTACACTCATTAACTAAATTCACTTAATCAACCTTCACTATCGAACCTTACCTATCCCTTAGTTAAAAACGAAGTCAATCAAGTTGGGGTACAATTAACTCTCAGAACTGAACTGAACAACATTCCTAACCTCGAAATAGACAAAGTTCAACTTGTAAATCTTTAACAACTTCCTTACGTAACTCGGATTCTATTTATGAATCTACTTCTTTATTTTAAAACGTTGATTATAACTATAGTGTTATAATTCCTTCTTCTTAAACATCCAACTTCAAAATATAAATTTTATCCCTTAATTTAACTAAATAACTAAACCACTAATCTATTAATAAATAAGTAAATCTTGATTGAAAACGGAAAGTAAATATTACTTTCCTGAATTCGATATAATCGAATTCAATGTATAGTTCTCTTTTCGAATAATCCTATTCGATAACTCCTTTTCGAATAAACTATATTCGATAACTCTTTCTTCGAATGATTTAAATTCGATTAACTTTCTACGAATGATTTACATTCGATTAATCTCCTTTCGAATAAATTATATTCGATTAACTCCTTTAATTTTATTCGAATAAACTATTTCGAATAACTCCTGTTGATTAACTCATTTGGATTAACATACTTGATTAACTCAACTTATTTAACTCAACCTATTCAACTCCTATCGAATAACTAATATTAGATTAACTTATATTCGAATAACTATGTCTGTTTTAACTTTATTTCAAATGGCTAATATTCGATTTAACTCCATTCGCTTGACTCTAGATCGCAGCGATCACAATGGTTACGCCTGATTTCCTCAGGAAACATCCGACCGCCGTAGGCTATCTGCAGCCCCGCGAATTACGCTAGCAGTCGTACGAAATGGCAACACATCCTAAATAACTATGTTTGACTAACTCTATCTCAAATAACTATATTCGATCAACTCTAATTGAATAACTAATATTCAATTACTCCTAATTCGATTAACTATGTTCAATTAACTCTATCTGGTTAACTCTAACTGATTAACTCTATCTGATTAACTCTAATTGATTAACTTCTTTAATTAACTCTACGTTTATTCAGTTTCAAATATCGATGTTGAAATCGATTCTTACTTCTCTATATAAGTCCTGACTTATATATATATATTCTATTTTTCCAATGATAAACATTTCATTTGATTTATAAAATATTATTTATAAATTTATCTTCTCAATCTATCGGTTAGAATAGATTCTATTTAAAATCTTTGCTTTAAATCCATATCATATTGTACCCGTGTGCGAAGCACGGGCCTAACCCTTTCAAATGAAAAATTCTTCTGTTATACAATTCTAGTCACTTTTCAAGTTTTTCCTTTTTTAATCTATTTATTTACAAAATAAATCCCTTTTTGATAATTCTATTTATTTTATAAAATATTTCAATTTATAAAATCTATTGATTTTATAAGTAATTCCTTTGATAATCTAACTATTCCCTTTCTATTTGTTTTACACATATTTCCCCTTTCTATTCTATTTATTTTCAGATAAATACCCCTTTTCAATTCTCTTTGTAAATTGTTTACAAATATTTCCTTTTTTCAATTCTATCTGTAAATGTTTTACAAATATTTCCCTTCAATTCTATCTATTTGATTAACAAATAAATATTCTTTTTTATTCTATTTATTTTATAAAATATTTTCTTTTTATAAAAGCTTTTGATTTTATAAATATTTCTTTTTCAATATGACATTGAAAATTTCCTTTTTAACACTCCAGTATTCCTTATGGCATTTAACGTACCATACAACAATGATCAGTATCATTCAAACATACAAAATCAACAACAGATTTCATATCACATCATATAACACAATATATGAAAAACAATAAAATAAATGTTGAGGAACCCAGTTGGGTCCCTCCAACCTGTTTGCCTGCATCCACAGATGTTAAACAATAAAATTAACATCAATTTTATCTTACTATGAAATATTCTGCTAAACAGAATCAATATTTTATTAACGATTTATATTTATATCGTTATCTATATTTTCAATCAACTGACTAGTAGTTCAACCAAACAGCCACCACACAACAAACAACCATTATTTATCAGTTATAAAAGTACGGTATAAAAATATAACTGGGAAGAGTTAGTGAGTTTATTCACATTTCGCGTTAACCGTTAAATAACGATTTGCGTTAGTTGATTCTGATCGGACAATTTATTTCACCATAAATTGTAACGAGCTCGAATCCACTCCCAGTCAGTTCCGGTGTGTAGCTCTCATCCATACGGTCCCAACGCAACTTACGGTTCGTCAATCTGATATCGTATGTAAAAGATACAACGTTACAAAGTTCATACACTATTTTTAAATAAATAAAACTTGAATTATTTAAAACCGGGCCTCACCCCTTAACTTGGCCCATGACCCTTTCAAAAGCCCACCCCTACATCGGTTCCTCCTCCCTCAAAAACACAGTCGCTCCTTCAGTAAATTACCACGCACCCTAAATGGCCATTACCGGCCCTTTAAGCCTCCACCGATCCGCCATTCCTCAACAAAAACTCAAACGAGAATCACCAACCTCCTCCTCGTCCGTTCCTCCACCACCCTGTACCATTAAACCCAAACTCGGTGGCCCCTTGGAATTAGCATCTCCGTCGGCTACAGGAAGAACCGCGACATCACTTGCAACCGAACACCCCCAATCTTGCACTCTAGGTGCGGATTTCATCCCTGAACCCAAAACCAATACTCCCATCTCGAATTAAAAACCCAAATGCCCAAATTCTTCAGCCCTAGCTTGCGCTGAACAAACCGACGAGGAAGAAAAATTTCGTCGCACCCTGAGTTGAGCATACCAGATTGAAGAGCTTCGAACAGGGATTTCAAATATATTAATGTTGAAATTTATGGGTTTTGTTTTGATTTTATATTGATTTTTGAAAGAGGGTTTTTGCTGAAGATTTTATTCGGTGGTGGCGGCGCACTTCTGACTAGAGAGAAAAGGTTGTTAGGGTTATAAGGAATGGAGATGTATTTATAGTGTAAGGATAATATTTTTATATTCGATTTTTATATTTATTTTAATGAATCGTTGTCTTCATTCTGTGTTTAAAATCCTTGTGATTACATACAATACCCCAAAATCACGAAAATGGGCATGCAGCTACAGTTTGACATTGCGGACCCAACGAAACTGGTTTCGTCGAATTCCGACTTCGTTTGCTCACACAACGTATTTTTAAAGGTCAATTTATCGACTGTATTCCACATTAAAATCGCCCACGGCCACATACTGGCTTCAAAAACCACGAAAGTTGAAATCTAAAAATAATTTGACATTACGAATCCAACAAAATTGGTTTTGTCGAAAACTGAGTTCGTTTGCAAAAGTGGCTATTTTTAAAGCTCAAAATAAACCATTTAAATATATAAATATATTTAAAAACAAATAAATTAAATAAAAATAATTTAATATTATCGTATATATATGCACAATAGAATATCATACAGCTCCAATTGGATTTATAACTCGATATTCAAATACCGGTTGAATCGATATTAAATTTCTATTGAAAAATCCATTTATAATATAAATAAATCGATATAAATTATAAAGGAATTCCACAGCGACTTTTCTAAAATTTGGTTTGGACATAAATCAAAATCTACACGACGAAATCCTGATTTTTCTCTTCCACTAGAAAAATATACTTCACCAGCCCCCAACGTTTCTTGTTTCATAGAAATCCAACTTAAAACGGCTTCTGTATACTCGTTTAAATTTCGAATCGCCAAATTACGAACTGCCGCGCCATTTCGAGCTCGATTATAATTATAATATAATTTATACGTTCTATCGTCGTTTATTGAACAGATTCGTTATAAAAATTCGAATCTAACTTAACCAAATCTCTTATACTGCCCAATTCACACAATATTGTGAATTCTACTATTTTTGATCATTTCGAAAATAAATATATTATTCTATTATTTATATTAATTAAATATAAATATTATTCAATTCAAGTTATCGATATCGCCAAATCGATATTTAATAATTAAATAAATTAATTATTTCACCGTAAAAATACGGGACGTTACATTCTTTCCCCCTTAAAATAATTTCGTCCTCGAAATTGCTAAGGTAGAAGACAGACCATATTAACTGGGTTAAAAATTATTCGTTTACTTCTTAACTTCAGTTTTAACCAAATCAATTTATTTCAACTAAAATATCAATTTATTCTTATTAACGAAAATTTCCTAAAATTCTGAAAATTTTCTAACACCCGAAATTTCCGGAAAATTTCACCAGCACCTCCTTTGTACCGGTCACTAGTTCAAACCCCAACTCGCCTCTCTAGGCCCTTTCCTCTCAAAAAGAAAATCAAAAAGCCAAGCGGCTTGCCGATTCGGCGCAAAAAACCTCATATGTAAATTTAAACATGTACCTCTTTTGTCGGGCATATCATTATATCCTTGCACTTGCTTCTACTCAATACCTGCTGATCATATATCCATCTATACCAGTCGATTTCCAATCAATTTCAATCAATCAAAACTCAACACAATTATTTGCTTATCCAAAGCCAAATTCCATTTCAAACTCGAGTTCCATTCTCGATTCCAAACTCCTAACTCACCAATCCAATACCATTTCAGATTCTTATCTCATAATTCAAAATCTAATTTTACTTGATATATTTATATTCCAATTAACTTTCCAGTTAATTGGTTTCAATTCAATTCATACTTTCTTTCACAAATTTCTTTTAATTTTTTTTTAATTCATACTATCTTCCTAGGGATTTTAAACAGTTTAGTTTTTTTCTAAAATAAATTATTCCCTTTCGGGATTCAAAACAACTTCCTTTTTCCCAAAATAATTTGAAAACAAAATCTTTGGTAGTAATCCGTCACTTACAACTCGAAAATGAACACTGATGATGTGGCCAGCGTCATCAGAGTTATTTCCCAGCTACTGAATTGAGTTCAATACTATATCCCTTTTCAAACCTCCTATCTTAAACACTTTCATGTTGAAATCTTTTTCAAAATATCATTCACGATACTTGTAAACAATTTATAATCTCCCAGGATCTTAAAATTTTCTTATACTTAACTCAAATCCCTTTATGAACATTTTTCCCAGTTTTCATAATTTTAATTCCAATCCTGATTTAATTCAGATTTAATTAATCTGCTTTTATATTATACGAGCTCAAATTGGTTATTTATATAACCATTTCAATTATAATCAACCAACACATGCAATATATAATAATAATTCCAAGACATACCTTTCTTTTATATCAAAATATATTTTGGGTAAAATTATTTCATTTACCCTCTTTCAAAACATACTGTGTCGGTTTATCGTACTTGAGTGTTTAGAAACTCCTATCGATACAGTGGATCAAACTGATCGACCAAAATTCATAAACAACTCAATCAACAAATCTACACAATATAAAACAATTTTTATAAAATCTACAAATACGCTCACTCGTATACATACACTCAAACTCAATCTAGGGTATTACTGACCCCATCTCTACTGAGTCACGCCACAGAGCCAATGTAATCACTTTACCTTCAGCTCTGATACCAATGTACCGAACCGGGGATTTTCGACCCAGAAAATCAACATAAAACCGATGTTAATTATTCATGTATCGAACATTCCAGATCATTAATAGAAAGAAGTTAGAGGGTGAGAATAGATAAGATAGAAAATTAAGAAGAAGAAGAAAAACACCACAGAACAAAATCAGAGTAATACGAATCTCACAGCGGAACGATTAAAATATAATATACAACATAACTTTGGAAATATAACTTGTAATAGTATATACATACCATTATCACACAACATCACAGCGGAACTAAACTATATATCTATAGTGCTGAAGCCTCCTGCTCCAAGCTCCTCCAAAGTATATCTGTAAAATCCTAATCACTTGATTGCCCATACAAATTTGGGCACCCAAGAGTTTAGGGAAAACAAAAAAAAATAAACTCTGGGTCAGTCATGGGACTGGTGTGAGTAAACTCAAATCATTTGGTTTAACTTTTCAAAATCCTTTTCAAAAGAAAAGATAATTGTAAGACCGATCCACACATAAACACGGACGGTTTTTACCTTACGATAACCCAAAACAGTTTTGGAAATAAATACTTCTCTGATATTATAATAAAGTTTAATCACAAGTAATTAACAATCTAGCAGAATGCTTGCATCTCACGTTTCACGTATATAGTATACAAAATCAAAATCGCGGGCGCTTATTGGAGATTGGATTCCGACTATTACAAGGTATGGGACCACCTGCCGATAGTGTATCTCTAGAGACGAATACACTGGGTTCAACAAGAACGTCTTGCAACCCGGCCCACACATGACCGACCACTCATTTCGCTTGAGTGTATCGAATGTATACCACCAACGGTTGGGAGCTACCCACCATTTTCCGAAAAGGGACAACATCGATAATAGATAAAAGAATGAAATGGATTTTCTCAAGATAGGTGATATACACCCTAATGGGAGCGACCCACTTAGCCATGTTGCCTGCCCGATTTTTGTCATTTCTCGGTTGATGAGGCTTGAGGCCATAACGTATCTATTGACAGATCATACATTCATTTACTTTGAATGCCACATCGTCATACCCGCCAAATCACAAATTTATTTCCCCAAAAATACCACGGGTATAAAGCTAAGAGAAACGAATTCCTCCACCACCAAACGTAAGTACGTTTGAAGAGATCAAATTACGCGATCTGTTAGATATACTTTGTCATACATTCGTCCATTCACGTTGTCCTGGGACTGGACAAATCAAAGGCACTATTATGTAAACATGATAGCCCTTGCATAACTCCGTCTTCAATTATCTTCCTCATAATTGATCGCAACGCTAACGTCCATAATGAGTGGTTTTCAGATAAAATTCTATTCCCGGTCTCTCCGTATTGACGACGGAAAAATGGTCAAAAACTTCGATAGTCGGTGATTTAACTATCAAAGAAAAATAGGTGTACAACCAACGATCTTATTTCTAGATAGAAATTTCGATCGATCAATCATCAATCAACAATTATCTCTTTTAATTTAATTTATCATTAATTTATTCATTTCCCATTTCTATATACTCAATATTTCTTATTTTCTAAATTCAGGAAATATACGTCATCAATCACTGGAAAACGCTTCCATCTCTGTTTCACGTATCACTGTCATTCCAGTATTTTTTCTCATCAACATTTCATTTTCTATGATTAGAAAATATCTCTGATTATATTTGGAAAATGTTTCCAAAATTTATTCATTTGATTTAAACAGATGTTTAAATAAAACATCACTAAGCCAATTTAACCCATTACACTCATTAACTAAATTCACTTAATCAACCTTCACTATCGAACCTTACCCATCCCTTAGTTAAAAATGAAGTCAATCAAGTTGGTGTATAATTACCTCTCAGACCTCAACTGAACAACATTCCTAACCTCAAAATAGATAAAGTTCAACTTGTAAATCTTTAACAACTTCCTTACGTAACTCAGATTCTATTTATGAATCTACTTCTTTATTTTAAAACGTTGATTATAATTATAGCGTTATAATCCCTTCTTCTTAAACATCCAACTTCAAAATATAACTTTTATCCCTTAATTTAACTAAATAACTAAACCACTAATCAATTAATAAATAAGTAAATCTTGATTAAAAACGGAAAGTAAATATTACTTTCCCGAATTCGATATAATCGAATTCAATGTATAGTTCTCTTTTCGAATAATATCTATTCGATAACTCCTTTTCGAATAAACTATATTCGATAACCCTTTCTTCGAATGATTTAAATTCGATTTACTTTCTACGAATGATTTACATTCGATTAATCTCCTTTCGAATAAACTATATTCGATTAACTCCTTTAATTTTATTCAAATAAACTATTTCGAATAACTCCTTTGGATTAACTCATTTGGATTAACTTACTTGATTAACTCAACTTATTTAACTCAACTTATTTAACTCAACCTATTCAACTCCTATCGAATAACTAATATTCGATTAACTTATATTCGAATAACTATGTCTGTTTTAACTTTATTTCAAATGGCTAATATTCGATTTAATTCCATTCGCTTGACTCTAGATCGCAGCGATCATAATGGTTACGCCTGATTTCCTCAGGAAACATCCGACCGCCGCAGACTATCTGCAGCCCTGCGAATTACGCTAGCAGTCGTACGAAATGGCAACACATCCTAAATAACTATGTTTAACTAACTCTATCTCAAATAACTATATTCAATCAACTCTAATTGAATAACTAATATTCAATTACTCCTAATTCGATTAACTATGTTCAATTAACTCTATCTGGTTAACTCTTACCGATTAACTCTAACTGATTAACTTCTTTAATTAACTCTACGTTTATTCAGTTTCAAATATCGATGTTGAAATCGATTCTTACTTCTCTATATAAGTCCTGACTTATATATATTCTATTTTTCCAATGATAAACATTTCATTTGATTTATAAAATATTATTTATAAATTTATCTTCTCAATCTATCGGTTAGAATAGATTCTATTTAAAATCTTTGCTTTAAATCCATATCATATTGTACCCGTGTGCGAAGCACGGGCCTAACCCTTTCAAATGAAAAATTCTCCTTTTATACAATTCTAGTCACTTTTCAAGTTTTTCCTTTTTTAATCTATTTATTTACAAAATAAATCCCTTTTTGATAATTCTATTTATTTTATAAAATATTTCAATTTATAAAATCTATTGATTTTATAAGTAATTCCTTTGATAATCTAACTATTCCCTTTCTATTTATTTTACACATATTTCCCCTTTCTATTCTATTTATTTTCAGATAAATATACCTTTTCAATTCTATTTGTAAACAGTTTACAAATATTTCTTTTTTTCAATTCTATCTGTAAATGTTTTACAAATATTTCCCTTCAATTCTATCTATTTGATAAACAAATAAATATTCCTTTTTAATCTATTTATTTTATAAAATATTTTCTTTTTATAAAAGCTTTTGATTTTATAAATATTTCTTTTTCAATATGACATTGAAAAATTCCTTTTTAACACTCCAGTATTCCTTATGGTATTTAACGTACCATACATCAATGATCGGTATCATTCAAACATACAAAATCAACAACAGATTTCATATCACATCGTAAAACACAATATATGAAAAACAGTAAAATAAATGTTGAGGAACCCAGTTGGGTCCCTCCAACCTGTTTGCCTGCATCCACAGATGTTAAACAATAACATTAACATCAATTTCATCTTATTATGAAATATTCTGCTAAACAGAATAATATTTTATTAACGATTTATATTTATATCGTTATCTATATTTTCAATCAACTGACTAGTAGTTCAACCAAACAGCTAACACACAGCAAACAACCATTATTTATCAGTTATAAAAGTACGTTATAAAAATATAACTAGGAAGAGTTAGTGATTTTTACTCACATTTCGCGTTAACCGTTAAATAACGATTTGCGTTAGTTGATTCTAATCGGACAATTTATTTCTCCATCAATTGTAATGAGCTCGAATCCACTCCCAGTCAGTTTCAGTGTGTAGCTCTCGTCCATACGGTCCCAACGCAACTTACGGTTCGTCAATCTGATATCGTATGTAGAAGATACGACGTTACGAAGTTCATACACTATTTTTAAATAAATAAAACTTGAATTATTTAAAACTGGGCCTCACCCCTTAACTTGGCCCATGACCCTTTCAAAAGCCCACCCCTACATCGGTTCCTCCTCCCTTAAAAACACAGTCTCTCCTTCAGTAAATTACCACGCACCCCAAATGGCCATTATCGGTCCTTTAAGCCTTCACCGATCCACCATTCCTCAACAAAAACTCAAACGAGAATCACCAACCTCCTCCTCGTCCGATCCTCCACCACCCTGTACCATTAAACCCAATTTCGGTGGCCCCTTGGAATTAGCGTCTCCGTCGGTTACAGGAAGAACCGCGACATCACTTGCAACCGAACACCCCTAATCTTGCACTCTAGGTGCGGATTTCATCCCTGAACCCAAAACCAATACTCCCATCTTGAATTAAAATCCCAAATGCCCAAATTCTTCAACCCTAGCTTGCGCTGAACAAACCGACGAGGAAGCAAAATTGCGTCGCACCCTGAGTTGAGCATACCATATTGAAGAGCTTCGAACGGGGATTTCAAATATATTAATGTTGAAATTTATGGGTTTTGTTTTGATTTTATATTGATTTTTGAAAGAGGGTTTTTGCTGTAGATTTTATTCGGTGGTGGCGGCGCACTTCTAACCAGAGAGAAAAGGTTGTTAGGGTTATAATGAATGGAGATGTATTTATAGTGTAAGGATAATATTTTTATATTCGATTTTTATATTTATTTTAATGAATCATTGTCTTCATTCTGTGTTTAAAAATCCCTGTGATTACATACAATACCCAAAAATCACGAAAATGGGCATGCAGCTACAGTTTGACATTGCGGACCCAACGAAACTGGTTTCGTCGAATTCCGACTTTGTTTGCTCACACAACGTATATTTAAAGGTCAATTTATCGATTGTATTTCACAATAAAATCGCCCACGGCCACATACTGACTTCAAAAACCACGAAAGTTGAAATCTAACAATAATTTGACATTACGAATCCAACAAAATTAGTTTCGTCGAAAACTGAGTTCGTTTGCAAAAGTGGCTATTTTTAAAGCTTAAAATAAACCATTTAAATATATAAATATATTTAAAAACAAATAAATTAAATAAAAATAATTTAATATTATCGTATATATATGCACAATAGAATATCATACAGCTCCAATTGGATTTATAACTCGATATTCAAATCCCGGTTGAATCGATATTAAATTTATATTGAAAAATCCATTTATAATATAAATAAATCGATATAAATTATAAAGGAATTCCACAACGACTTTTCTAAAATTTGGTTTGGACATAAATCAAAATCTACACGACGAAATCCTGATTTTTCTCTTCCACTAGAAAAATATACTTCACCAGCCCCCAACGTTTCTTGTTTCATAGAAATCCGACTTAAAACGGCTTCTTTATACTCGTTTAAAGTTCGAATCGCCAAATTACGAACTGCCGCGCCATTTCGAGCTCGATTATAATTATAATATAATTTATACGTTCTATCGTCATTTATTGAATAAATTCGTTATTAAAATTCGAATCTAACTTAACCAAAGCTCTTATACTGACCAATTCACACAATATTGTGAATTCTACTATTTTTGATCATTTCGAAAATAAATATATTATTCTATTATTTATAGTAATTAAATATAAATATTATTCAATTCAAGTTATCGATATCGCCAAATCGATATTTAATAATTAAATAAATTAATTATTTCACCGTAAAAATACGGGACGTTACATTAATTGTGTAAAATGGGCAATACCGGTCGACCGCCCAAAACAGATCGATCGACCGTTTTTACCGAGTTTGCACAATGAACGTGCACACATATACATATAACGTATATATATATTTAAATTCCTGTCTACTGGCCCTTTTTGACCCTTCGACCGTATTTAAACAGAAGCAACTATTTCAATAGTCACTTCCATTTCTCCCAGGGTTGCTTCTCTTCCTCTTCATCAATGGTCATATCTATTGATTGTAACTCTTTACTAATGGTTACAACTATTTATCTCCTATATAAACACCTTGAAATCATCAATTCTAACGACCAATTCTTTCTATCTATTCTCTATATTGTTGATTTCATTCTTGAATTCTCAAGCACTCAAACGCTCATATTCACAATATCGTTCTTGAATCCTAGAATTTATATATTATTCTTTTGATTCAAACACGATATCATCTTCCAAAATCTTCACAAATAAAAATTCTATTTGAGGATAAGATTATAGGAAGGTTGTACAAGAACTGACAAATTCGTGTTATTGAGAACACATATTGTCAAATTACAAGTCTACTCGTCTTGTTTGAAGTCCTCCGTGTTGTTAGAGGCAAGTTTTGAAGTCCTCCGTGTTGTAAGAGGCAAGTTGTGAAGTCCTCGTGTTGATAGAGGCATGAAATTCCCGTTCGGCTGTTCGGGTGTTGTATACCTGTTCCTCTGGGTGAAGTGAGGTTGTTGATTAGTGAAAATCCAGACATAAGTCTAGGACTGGACGTAGGACGGTGCTCCGAACCAGTATAAAAATCCCTGGTGTGATTTTTTTTACAGCATTTACTATTATACAGTTCTGTGATTATCTATTACTCCATACTTGACTATTGTTCGTCATATTACACAATCCTTGTGTGTATTATACTTGGCAAGTACACACGCACTTTTTTCATTTGGTATCAGAGCATGGTCATCATATAACCGTAACACAGTTATTTGATATATTCTTGTAATATGGCAAATAACGCAAGTTCTAGCACTCAAAACACCACTTACACGGAAGGTCAATCAACACAAAGACCTCCATTTTTCAATGGCCTTAATTATAGCTATTGGGCAACATGTATGTCTTTTTACATGTAGTCAACTAGCTATAATGCCTGGAATGCTACACAAAAAGAAATAGTGAATCCAACAACTGAATATTCAGAAAGGACACCGGCTGAGAAAACGGCAGCAGCCATAAATGCAAAAGCAATAAATATGTTGTTTTGTGCATTAGACCAAAATGAATATAACCATGTGAGTATCTGCACCACTGCTTATCAAATTTGGCAAACGCTAAAAACCACTCATGAAGGTACTAACAAGGTTAAACAAGCCAAAATAGCCATACTGAAAAGTCAGTTCCAAAATTTCAAAATGAAGCCAAATGAAACAATCAATGATATGTATTCAAGGTTTCAAACTATTCATCATGCGCTTATTGGATTAGGACAAAAATATTCCGGTTTTGGTGTTGTTTCAACAGTCCTACATTCTCTGACTAGTGAATGGGAAGGAAAAGTATTAGCAATTAAAGAAGCTAATGACCTTTCCGTCATGAAGCCAGATGAATTGATAGGGAATCTAATGTCCTATGAAGCAAATTTGCAGGCTATAAAGGAACACAAAGAAGAAAAGAAAAATGTAGCATTTTATGCTGAAAAAGGTGAAGATGAATCAGATTCTGAAGATGAAGACTTAGCTTTTATTGCAAAAGGTTTCAAAAAATTTCTGAAACAATGAAAAGTTAGTCGATATAACAAAAGGAAATCTGGTTCAAATAAACCTTCATCATCAGCTATAGAATGTTTTAACTGCCATAAAAAGGGGCACATGCACAAAGATTGTCCGAAATAAAAGAAGAAGTCAGAAAATGACAAGTTCAGATACAAGAAGGACAAATCAAAGAAACAAGCCTTCTCAGTTACATGGGATAATTCAGACTCGTCTTCATCAAAGAGTGAAAGTGATTCACAAAATGAACAAGCAAATGTTTGTTTCATGGCAACAGAAGATGAGATACAAATACCTACATTTGAAGAAGTTATTGATATTAATGTCGAATTGATAGTTAAATTTAAAGATATGAAATGACAATGCAAAGAAGCCAAAGCAGATTTAAGTAGAGCAGAGTTTGAACGAGATATGCTAAAAGACGAGAAGAAAATATTAGAAAAGGAACTTGAAAAAGTTCAAGAATCAACATCTACTATTGATTCTCAATTATCTCTTTTTAGTCAAGAAATTGAAACTCAAAAAGAGAAAAATGATGCTCTCACTACTGAAAATCATGAGCTTAAGGCAAAAGTCAAAATTCTAGACCTAGAAAATGCTAGTTTACAAACCAAGTTAGATAATATTACTCAAAATGTTTCTAACTTCAATAAAGGTCAAGAAAATTTGAAAAAAATCATTGAAAATTTACAATCTGCTTCAAATAAACATGGATTGGGATATAAGAAACAAGAAACCCAGAAACATCTTGGTTTCAAAAGGAAAAATGTAAAACAGGATAAAGCTAAGAAAAGTCTTAGTTTGTTATATTCCAAACCAAAACTGGATGTGAAGTTTCATAAGGAAAATATCAAAACTATCAAAATATGGGTTCCTAAAACAAATAATTTGATTAGGAACAAATACATTCAACATTTTATGAAAACTGTGCATTTTAACTCTAATTATGTATACAAAGGGGATACCGGACCCATATGGGTTTGGACTCCTAAGACCTAACTCTTAGGACCCTATATAAAAGTGGGTACCATGGACTTAAATTTATTTTTTGCAGGTCCCACTTAAGAAAAGAGGAAAGTGGATATTTGATAGTGGTTGCTCGAAGAACATGACTGGAGACAAGAGCTTATTGACGAATATTACTTATTCATATGGAGGCTCCATCACTTTTGGAGATAATTCAAAGGCTATATCATCGACAAAGGTGATGTGAGCAATTGCGGAAATATAGTTAATATACAGGCACAGAGTCAGGGGGAGATTATATACAGGGGGAGAATCAGAGCTATATTGTCATAAATCAAAAAGGGGGAGAATGTTGAGCCAAGGAATTTTGATTTATGCAAAAGTAATGCGCAATGATCGACAAAAAGCGACGTTCATTGTTTTAAGGAGATAAGGAGCTTCATATGGTATTAGTCATTAGAAATTGATTATTTGGTATGATAATAGTTTTCATTAATGTTAAAATCTATCATCAAATAATCAATGTTTATATATATATACACTTATGTATATATATGCACATAAATTGTGCAAACTGGGCAATACTAGTCGACTGCCCAAAACAGACCGGTCGACCGTTTTTACCCAGTTTGCACAATGAACGTGCACACATATACATATAATGTATATATATTTATACCCATGAGGTTATTTTGCAGCGTTAGAGGAGGTTAACAAGTGTCTCTAGGAATCAATTTGGTTTTATGCCGGGAAGGTCAACCACTGAGGCGATTTTCTTGGTTAGGCAACTTATGGAGAGATACAGGGAGCAAAAGAAAGATCTCCACATGGTTTTTATCGACCTGGAGAAAGCTTATGACAGAGTACCGAGGAGAGTTATGTAGTGGGCGCTAGAAAGGAAGAGAGTGCCATCAAAGTATATTACCCTTATTAAGGATATGTACGAGGGGGTTGTGACTAGTGTTAGGGCATGCGATGGTGAGACCAGAGACTTTCCAATTAACATAGGGTTACATCAAGGTTCGGCTTTGAGCCCCTATATTTTTGCATTAGTGATGGATGAAATCACAAAAGATATACAAAGGGAGATTCCCTGGTGTATGCTCTTTGCCGATGATGTTGTGTTGATTGATGAAAGTAGAATAGGGGTTAATCGACAACTGGAGTTGTGGAGGGAGACCTTGGAATCAAAGGGTTTCAGGCTTAGCAGAACTAAAACAGAGTATATGAAGTGTGAGTTTAGCAGTGTCAGGTCAGATGACGGAGATGTTACCCTGGCCGGTAGAGTAGTACCCAAGAAGGAATCGTTTCGATACTTAGGATCTATGTTGCAGTTTGATGGAGAGATTGATAAGGATGTTAGTTTTAGAATTCAAGCAGGATGGGTGAAATGGCGACTAGCATCTGGCATTCTCTGTGATCGGAAGATTCCTCAGAAGCTTAAAGGAAAGTTCTATAGGACAGCAATCAGACCTGCAATGTTATATGGTGCAGAATGCTGGCCTACTAAGAGGCAACACGTCCAGAAGATAAGTATAGCAGAGATGCGAATGCTGCGTTGGAGCTGTGGGCATACCAAACGAGATCGGATTAGAAATGAGGATATTCGGGAAAAACTTGGAGTTGCACCTATTGAAGAGAAGTTAGTCCAATACCGCTTGAGATGGTTTGGACATATCCAACGTAGACCATACGATGCACCTGTACGCGCTGGAATTCTAGGTCGCGCCGAAGGCCCAAAGAGAGGTAGAGGTCGACCTAAAATGACATGGGAGGAGATAATAAAGAGAGATTTAAGTAACTGGAGTTTATCGGAAGAGCTGGTAGTTGATAGGAGTGCATGGAAATTGGCAATCCATGTACCAGAACCATAGTTTTTTTTTTCACGTTTACTGAACCTTTTTACTTTTTATTTACTATTTTAGATTTTATTTCACTTTTATTGAACATTTTTACTTCTTCTTCTTATTATTATTTAAAAAAAAAACCTTTATCGGACGACTTTTATTTAATTTGTTATTTTAAACCCTTTTTTTAATTATATATATTATTATCATCATTATTAATTTTATTTTATTTTAATTTTGGGTTCCATATCTAGCCAACCCCAACTTGTTTGGGATATATGGCTTTGTTGTTGTTGTTGTTGTTGTTGTTTGACCGTTTTTAAACAGAAGCAACTATTTGAATAGTCACTTCCATTTCTCCCAGGGTTGCTTCTCTTCGTCTTCATCAATGGTCATATCTATTGATTGTATCTCTTTACTAATGGTTACAACTATTTATCTCCTATATAAACACCTTGAAATCATCAATTCTAACGACTAGTTCTTTCTATCTATTCTCTATATTGTTGATTTCATTCTTGAACTCTCAAGCACTCAAACGCTCTTATTCTTCACAATATCGTTCTTGAATCCTAGAATTTATATATTATTCTTTTGATTCAAACACGATGTCATCTTCCAAAATCTTCACAAACACAAATTCTATTTGAAGATAAGATTTTAGGAAGGTTGTACAAGAACTGACAAATTCGTGTTATTGAGAACACACATTGTCAAATTACAAGTCTACTCATCTTGTTTGAAGTCCTCCGTGTTGTTAGAGGCAAGTATTGAAGTCCTCCATGTTGTAAGAGGCAAGTTGTGAAGTCCTCGTGTTGATAGAGGCGTGAAATTCCCGTTCGGGTGTTGTATACCTGTTCCTCCGGGTGAAGCGAGGTTGTTGATTAGTGAAAATCTAGATAGAAGTCTAGGATTGGACGTAGGACAGTGCTCCGAACAAGTATAAAAATCCCTGGTGTGATTTTTTTTTACAGCATTTACTATTATACAGTTTTGTGATTATCTATTACTCCATACTTGACTATTGTTCGTCATATTACACGATCCTTGTATGCATTATAATTGGCAAGTACACATGCACTTTTTTCATAATTTACAATTAAATGTTATCATTATATCAGCCCCTTTTTATTTCTAATCTAATTGTTGTAACTCCTTAAACATTTCCCTTTTTTTAATTTGATTTATTCTTGTACATTTATAAGTTATATGTTATAAGAAATACTTACTTAATTGGAGTTACAATTCTTATTCCTAGTCATCGTTTTAAATTGTAACAATTGGGCCTAACTACCTACTTCAATTTATTTTCCCCTAACAAATGATGGTTAAAATAGTTATTATTTTTTTATGACCTTATTTATAGCAAATTAATCACATATATTGCTATAACAGTCATAATATATATTTCCATTTAATATGGATTACATTTCCATATGTAATTCCATAAATTGGAAACCAACCAAACACACAAAATTAATTATAATATGTATTTCATTGTTTACGTAGATTTGGATGAATAATGTATGTATACACTACACCAAAACAGGTGATCCCAACACTTATTTTTTTTTCAATTAATAACACTTATTTGTGTTGTACACTAATAACAAAAATAAGCGTTGTTAAGGAAAAAAATGTGTTACCGAAAATACACTTTACCTTTTTTATTATTGTAACATAGGTATGCGTTAGAAATCTCAAGCATCGATATATCTTAGGGCAGAAAGGTAAATACACATCCATAGCCCTAATTATCTATTCCTCAACGCTTGTTCCTCTCGCAGCCACTGAAAAATGAATTTCCTCCAATTGTTTTTTATTTCAGGCATTTACAATTCCTCTTTCTTCTTCCTTCATCTAAATCAAATAATTTTGTTTATTGTTTTCACAATAAAATGGGTTTTATCTTGGGAATTATAATGGGGGCCATAAGCGGGATCGATCTTGTTGCTGGGTGGAGCAACGGCGCAACATCAAGTGCATCTCCAAGGTTAGTTTTGTGTGTATAAAGTATTACCAGCTCTTGTCATGCTAGGTTCAGAAATTGTGATGATAGGAAATTCCTTTTCCAATTCTTGTAAACTTTTAGTTAAAGCTTCATCAATCAATAACTATGACTAAACAGATATAGTTTCAGACTGATTTTGTAGTTCACTTCCTTGGATCTGGTCTTGATTAGGTCTCGAATTAGTAGCTGAACGAGTTATAGGCTCTTCAATTGAATCATTTCTTTGCAACGAGTGATAAATAGTTTCCTACACAGATTAGTTTTTCAATAAATATGAATACATATATCAGAAAAGAAACTACAGAAAATAACAATGTCTTTCACGATAAACTTACAAAGGTGTTGTTCTTTGTATTATCAGTGATAATATAGATAGGTAACACTTTGAAAATATAAGAAAATGAGGTACTAAGAATACTTCTTTCCAATTTCAAATATGTTATAAGTTGTAAACTAAAAAGCTATATACTCAAAGTGTCAAAAACAAAAAGTTAAACCAATATAAAGAATACATTTTCAGTTTCATAATAAATAAATGTCAAAAGCTTGACATGAGATGGAGATGGGAGGACGGCTAAACATTTTGGCTTGGTTGATGTTAGAGAAACATTGTTATTATTAGTTGTGTCTGTCTCTTCTTTATTTTCATAGCATATGCACAAATTTCTCCATTTTAACAATTACATTCTCTTTTGAAATTTTGGTTAGAATGACCTATATTTTATCATTGCTAAGTTTTTTGTTTCTTAGAAATGATTTTCCATCAAACTCTTAAGTTGAAATCTCTAGATTATGTGTTTGGTGACTCTGCTCTTCGTTTCAGTCTGAAGAAATTTCACCATATAAGTACTTATGCGAACTCTGGTATCAAAGTGATGTTGCATAAATACCAAGGTTAATATCTAGTTATAACAAGCTTTATTAAGAAATGAATTAACCTGTTACCCTATCAAATCTGTTTGATTTAGATAAATTATAATAATTAGATTCCCCTACCAGCACCACTTCACACTAAGATGACATTGATATTGTATCCCACTTAACAAGTCCACCACACAGGCTTAATAACTTGCATTATTCCTCAAATTGGATGGTTCAGTATCAGTAGACATGTTATTTTGCTCATTTAGTTTCCTCTAATGGTAATGAGTTGATTTTGGATAGCTCTAGCCAATCCTTTGTTAAATTAAGGACCCTTAATGATTTTTTCTCTCATTAAACCCCCTTGCATCTGGATTTCCTAATAAGCTAGGATTTTTGCCTCGGTAGCTTCTTTTTATATTTGATACAGGCTTCGAAGAATATGGCATTCATTTTTTCATATAGTTCAATCAGTATCTTCGTTTTATATTACTTAAAGTTTCTTCATTTGTAAGCTGTTTAATTTGTCAGAGTCAAGCACATCATGGTGACGAGCTTCTTCTTCGTTTTGGGTGTAATGTCCATGACTTGGATATGTGACACCATATTAGAGTCTGGGTTTGGTACAGATATAAAACAGCTTTAGACAATATGTTCACACAATAATCTAAGTCAATCTATGTGAAGGATGAGGCTAAGTTAACGCATTCAGCCCTATGTTCAACCAAGTTATGATATTCCTTTAAAAATAATTCTTTATCTAATTATACATACAGGGCATGGTTCATCATTGATAATCTGCATGGGAATACTGACACATTACACAAGATGCCCCAATTTTCAGGTATAGTTCTTATGACTCTTCCCCTAGGGAATATTCCATTATGTTAAACATACGGATTGTGAGGGTATTTATTTTTGTACATAGAACTGAGGGATCACATATTACAGAAGTTGAACCTACATCCCTTTCAGCATAAATCCCACAAGAATGCAGCATGTTCTCACAACCACTTATCTATTGGCTTTTCCTAGTATTATGGCAAGGTGATGCTTACATTTTGTTTCCCGTATTCCCTGTATTGCCTCGTTTTGTTTCTGGAAATGGCACAGTGTGTTGTTTTTCTATATTTACGTTAATCCAACTGTTATAATATGTATTCTTTCATTGCAGTATATCCTCGTCTCCGTTTTGAAAATAAACATCTTCTATAATATACATATATATATATATATATATATATATATATATATATATATATATATATATATATATATATATATATATCACATATTCAATTGAGCACAATTTTGCAAAGAAATACCCCATTTGTTTCTCGAGAAGAGATGGGAAACGTTCTCAATATCATTTGATTGAATAGTTGCCTCAGCACCATGTTGTTTGAAGAAACCCTCCCCTGATATTGGTCTTTTTTCACGAAAAGCAGACATGATATAACAAATCATGTCTTTCCCTAAGATTTCGACTAGCTGTCCCGAATTCAAGTTATATATATATATATATATATTTATGTAAATGCATGTGTACAAATTTCTTTCTCTAAAAAATAAAAAGAAGAAAAGAAAAAGAAACACATTTGTGCACTTTGAATTTGCATAATTACAAACTAAATTTTTTTTCACATACATTTTCGGAATGCGCAAGTGTATAATGATGATAAGTGAGAACAAACTTATTTTCATAATAAGTTTGAAACGTGGCCTAAACTTGACTTTTTTCCCTTACCCTTTGAGCCTACAATGAAAATCCATCCTCTCTAAAAATACTATTGGAAGTGCTTATCCTGCTTTATGCTTTTAGTCATTCGTTTGTCATTATCAGCTTCTTTCATGGCCAGGCCAGTGAAAAGACCTTTCCTTGCAAGCTATAACAAGCTGTAATAGTAATTTCGTTTGACTTTTTACATCATATTTTCCTTCTTTTTTGTCAATTTAATGCTACGAGAGTTTGTGCGTAAGCTATAATCTGACGCTGCATGCCAATTCACCAAAAGAGATTGCTGATTATATGACAAAAATGGGTGCTAGAATACAGAAAGTTAAGCCCGGGAAACTAACTATAGAATACTTAACGAAGGTTCAAGCTTCCACACGTTTTTGGGGTATTTTCTCTTATAAAATTTCATTTTACCAAAGGATGCATCATATTAATTTAAGCTTCTTCGCACTTGAGTCCTTGACATATATTATTCTAATTTGTATAAATGCTTAGCAATTTTAAATTATTTTACTAAATTACAGGAAGGATGTTGTTAAGCATTTTAGCAACTTCTTCAATATTACTTGATTACTATATACGGAGTATTAATGATGGGATTGCACTAGGATTTACATCAGTCCTTATCATTGTAAGTTCAGATGGAAATTCTTAAAATACCTTTGAAAACGAATAGTTATAATACTCATGTTTTTTTGTTATAATGTATTTTCAAAGCCTATGGATATATGATACAACTTTGTTTATCATTATAATACTCATGTTTTTTTTGTTTTTAAAGGAACTGAAAATTTTAAAAAATGAATGCATGCACTTCTAAAGGAAGCGGTAGAAAAGAGAAAATTTGATGGTAGTTCTAACGGTGCAGTAGAAAATCTTGAAAATGATCCAATTGCAGAAGCTTTTGGTTCCGACATGAAGAAAAATTATTGTTAAGCAATTAGTTCTACCTCTTTTATAAAACAAGTAACAGTGGCTTGAGCTATTGATATTTGATTAGTACTTGTTTGTTGTTAACCAGTATTCTATGTCTTTACTTAATTATCAATGTTGTCTATTGGTGTTCATTGAGTTATACATTTTAAATTGAGAATAATATTAGTTTTGGATTCATATTTAAATCGTCTATATTATAATCATGTTAGTTATTAATTGACTATTAATGTTAGAATATGGAAATTACTAATATATATATATTTCTATTTGTACTAGTATTTATATTTGTTTTGAATGAAAATCTTGCAGCATGTATAAGCGTTGCAAATGAAAATATACCAATATGCTTATAAGTGTTGCGAACGAAAACATACCAACGCTTATATGCGTTGTTAATAAATTGCCACGGCCCCATAGCAACACTAATAAGCGTTGCTGAAATTGTTTGCGACGGTTATACTCGTTGGGAATCACCTATTTTGGCGTAGTGATATACATACATATATATACACGCACTATATATATACGTTGTTAAGGTCGTTATCATTCTTTTCTTTTTATTATTAAACTCAATATTTTGGTTTAAGCTAACAACCAAACATTCTCTTTTGCATTTAATTTTGTAATAAGATTCTAAATCTTACAGAAAGGCTGTTGTTGAAGTGGTGAATTGTCATGGACTTAACGCACGCCAACATCCGAGTGTGTGTATTATCAACACAATGATTCAAATGTAAAATAAAGTAATGCAGAAGAACATAGCTTTTTATAACGGTTTGGCACTAACGCCTACGTCCACTTCATAGCAATCATTCATCATATACTTGATGATTATAAGGTTTGTACATGTTCAGACAATATTCAAGTGCAAAGCATTACTATAGAATAACAAAATGATTGTTTATTCTAAATTTTGACTAAATGCCCTTCTTCTTCTTTGTTGAGTGAAAAATGTGTTGACTTGGTCAACTATACCCAAGAAATCGAAATATGTCCAAAATAGCCCGAAAGTGGTGTTTTTATCCTTGTGGATGTCCAAAAAGTGATGGAAAATGTGTATGAAATGTTTTAATGGTGCAAGCCATGTCCAGTAGCCTTGGAGAAGAAGATGGAAGCCATTAATGGTGCTTGAGAGCCTCGATAAGTCCAAAAATGCCAAGAGAATCCAACCCTTTTGAATGAGAAGCATGGGGGTATTCATAGGTGAGAGGTTAGGTGGGAGTAGGTAGGAAATGGGGACCTATAACGACCCGCATTTTACATATCAGAGAATCATAAAATATTTTTACTTAATTCCTAAGGGCCGGATCATTCTCATATTTTGATATGTTGTTTATGGGAATGTGTGACATATCCATAATTTTTATCAATTTTATTTGAGACCAATTTTCCCCTATCACTTTTGTATAGGGTATAACTTTTGACTGAGATCGAAGCATGTGCTGAGATCGATTCCATTGGAAAGGAATGATGTTTCCAATCCCGTAGAGTGGTCACATTAAAGATATGGTTCAGTGGTTTGGGAGGAATCGCTATTTTAGTGCTACACAATTTTTGGACAGGCTAATTAGTCATTAGTAGGATGATTAGTGAGACCCATTAAGGCTAGCAGATGTTGGCTATAAATAGAGGGGAGAGGCAAGGAATATGGTTTGGTTTCTTCATTTCTCTCATTTGGTTGAGATCGTAATCCTCCTTACTCAATCAAATACATCTCCACTCCACTAAATTCTTAGATCTACATTAGAAGATTGAATATCAACATTGAAGAAAGGTAGATTGCATCAAAGTGATTAATTCAGAGATCGTTCTTCGCTGTTCTTTGCTGTACGGATTAGAGATTAGTCGATTTGAAGCGAATTGGTGGATTTGGTGAGTGGTAAGCATCTCTCACATTGATTCAATCAAGTATATGGGTTGTTTGATCTTAATTTCATCATTTTCGAGTTGTTTTCACCTAGATCTAGTGGAGGTAAGTAGATATTTAATTTGAATCACCATAGGATCTAATCTAGCAAGTTATAACGATAAATCCATATGCTAGTCCTATGTTTATGCAAGTTAGATCCATTTATTTGATTCATTTTATTATAATTGGTGAATTCTGTATAGGATGATTATTAATGTATGAATGTTTTTTTGGTCATTGTTCGATTGAGATATTGAATGTTGGTTTGAATTTGACAGTTTAAAATCGAGTATACTTGGTTCGAATATCAAAATGTGGACTTGCCAAGAGCAAAATAAAAAGGGTATCAACAAAAGATGCACAAGGCAAAATGCTTGGATCCGATTAAGCATGGATTGGTCGGAGCAACGTGCAAGTACGGATCAGTGAAGAAATTGGATGGATTGAGTGACCATGGCTTGTTGCGCAAGAAGCTTGGATCGACAAAGTTCTTGGATGGATCGGCAAGGTTCATGGATGGATCGACAAGGTTCATAGATGGATCAGGCATGGACGTTATGATAGATAGATCACACAAGTTGATGGTTCGATCACATGACCCATCGAAGGAAAACTTTTTGAGCAATGGATATGGATCGGTTGCGCTATGGTGATGGATCGGTTGCGCTATGCTGATGGATCGGCCACGATCCGATGCATGGGCCGTGAAGCATTAGCAAAGGTGCAAATCAATGATCGGGATTAAATCATGATGGATCGTGCAATACATGTTGGTGAATAATAGCGTTTGGCTGAAACGCTATGTAAAGTGATGGACCATTATACATAGCGAAATGACGAACGCTGTGTATCAACTATCGACCAAATGAAGTATGTTTTTTGTTCGACTTTGGACGTGGCTTCGACGAGAATTCAAGACGGAATGTTTAAAATGTCGTGATCAGATGTTTGTTGATTGATGAAAAGCAACGAATGTGAAGGCGACTCAAGATGATTTGAGTTCGTGGATAATGGCTGCTTAAGATGATTTGAGCTTATGGATATTCACCAATGACGACGACTAGAGATATTGAAGGTCGATGAATTATCGTTGTCATAGGTTCTAGAGGGCTCAAAGCAGGGGTATAATAGGGACGCCTAAAAGACTAGATGATTAGTCGAGTACCTTAGGTATCGATGAAAGACCGAGATACATATCGATGAAAGGTGTATGGATTTTTGCTAGAATTGGGTTTACCATTAGCCCTTGATCAATGGCAAGGTGGGTCAATCATACGATTAATGATGGCTTCAAAGCATGGTTGGCAGTGATAGCCAGAGTCATGGATGTTGATTGTTTTGCTTGCATCATCTTGCATAGATTGTTCAACGTCAAAAGAAACATCTCTTGGGTGCTTGTCTGATGGTTTAGGCCTTCGGGGCTTGTGCTAGGCATTGTTGATCTCGATTAGAATGGTCTACGCCGGATAATTAGTTGTTATGTTGGCTACTATTGCTTTCTGATTTGGTAACGGCTATCACTGTCGAATGTGGAGGAGACGGGTTTGGGCTTCTTCTCTATTGATGTTGGTATATTAGATGATTGATCTACCTATATCTCATATACTCAATTGATGATGTTAGATAGTTGTTTTATCACTCATTAAGGCTATTGTCTGACTCAAGGTTTTAATTTTCCTTTTATTACCTTGGGTTGTTTATCCGTTGATGTTATGGATGGACAAACTAAGTAAAAAGTGACAGTTTGTAGATCTTGATGAGGACGATGCTGTAGAGTGGCAACGAGCAGGAGGCCGACATATTATTTCCTACTATCTACTATTTGTTGTTTTATGCTGTTATGTTTAATGTATTCTCTCAATGACTTGTAGTGAGGCATTTTGTACAGATTTTTTTGACGTACTCCAATGTTGTATGGATTTTTCATGACGATGTGAAAAGCTTAAGATTCTGCTCAATTCTGCTTCACCATTATTGCCTGTTATATATGTTCTATTATATTTTATCCTTGGGCTGTGAGTTATATGACATATTTCGTGTGTGTTATTCTACCCTGATAATCGTCCACAACTGTCTAGCACGTCTTCCAGCGCATTATTCCTCTTGTTAAGTGCAGGAGTTATGAGCGGTCGTCATATTTGGTATCTAAGCTCTGGTTAATCGATTTTAGCCAAAGTTCGTGGATGTAATGATGTATGAGAGACGTATTTGTAGATTTCTGATGAATGTATAATATATATTAGTGTATAGTATAATAACGCTTGAACTCCATTTGTAGTTTTTCTCATATGTGGACTAATCATTCTATTTTTCAAATTTAGAATGAGTCTTCGAGCGTCCAGACATACTGCTAGGGAGGAGACTGCTTCCGGAGGGACAAATGGAGGTATACCAGATTACTCAGCTATGTTTGAGGCCATAGTGGCAGTGACCATGAGGAAGGTACCCGCTCCAGATAGGATTGTGGTAGATGTTGGGGTTTAGGTGTAGGTGCCTAGGGTTGTGGACTTCGCGAAGCTATGCAAAGACTTCACTACTCTAGTAGGAAAAACGTTTAAGGGAACATAGCCAATGGTAGAGGTTCAAGGGTGGCTTTATACTTGTATTTGGATATTTGGAGACTTGGGCATTGATGATGCGACTAAGAGGAAGCTTGCAGCAAGGCAACTAAAGGGAAGTGCTATAGACTGGTGGAACTCTGTCACTCTAGAAACTCTAGAGGATGAGATCACGTAGGATTAGTTCCAAGTCAAGTTTGAGACGAAGTTCATTTCTACCGTTCAGAAGTCTATTCTGCTCAAAACGCTCATTCGTATATTGAGACTATTTACCAGAAGAACGAGAAGTTTGTCATGGGATTGGACAAATATCTTGGGAATTGGCTGGTTGATCACTTTAATGACACATATAAGAAAATCGTGGAAAAGCTTGTAGGCACGAGGGTTTATTTCCCAAGGAAGAGACGGTTGTTGCAACTAAAGAGGAACCGAGACCACAGTGGGGCGGTAATAACAAAAAGAGAAAGAAGCAACAACCGAAAGGAAAAGATGGTCAAAAGAAGCAAAAAACCGAGGTGATATACCTCAACTACTAGTAGAAGGATCATTATTCCAAGGATTGCAAGAATTTGAAAGCTGAGAAGAAATGCTACAACTGTGGCAAACCTGGGCACAACAAAAAGAATTTTCCAGAACTGTCGAAGGGAAAGTAGATTGTAAAGGCATGTGCTTTGGAAGTTGTTCCATCTTCTTCGAGGGATCCTTCGGCGAAGGCGCAAGGGAAGAGTTTCATCATTCAAGGTATTCTTTCCATTAGATATGTTTTAGTTCGAGTGTTGTTTGATATAGGAGCATCGCATTCTTTCGTTTGTAATGAGCTTGTGTGCCGCTTGGGTTTGGAACCCGAGATATGTGATAGACCATTGATCGTGACTAATCCAGTAGGGGGTTCATCCAGTTTTTGTATGATTTGTAGTGTTGTAGTGTTATCGAGTCATAGTTGTTCCTTTGTGTGTGATTGCTTTGTCTTGAACTTCACAGGGTTTGGGATCATTTTGGTATGGGTTGGCTCAAGAGGTATGCGGTAAAATTGGATTGTGAGAGGCTCGAGGTAACAGTCAGGAATGTGGAAAGACGAATGGTTGTGATTATATGTAAGCCAAAAGATAGGGTCTTCGTAAGCTATTTATATTCGCTTGTGATTCCATGGAAAGACTTGTCATCTGTGCCAATCGCTGGTGAGTTTGATGATATCTTTTAACGAGGTCAAAGGATTGTCGCCGCATCGTGAGGTTGAGTTCAGGATTGATTTGGTCGAATGTGCTAGACCTATCGTTATGCCTCGTAGGTGGATAGCGCCTAAGGAATAGTGAGAGTTAGAGGTGCAAGTATGTGACCTTTTGAGCGAAGGATTCACTCAGAGGAGTGTGTCCGAATGGGGTACACCAGCTATGTTTACAACCAAGGCTGGTGGATCTCTCAGCTTGTGTATGGATTATCATGAGCTGAAAAAGGTGACTAAGAAGAACATGTATCTGGTTCCAAGGGTAGATGAATTGTTCGATCGGCTTCATGAAGCCAGGGTGTTTTCCCAAATGGATTTGGTGCAGGATTCACCATTTTAGATTAACGAATGGTAGTGTGCCAAAGACTGCTTTTAGGATACCATCTAGTTTCTTTGAGTGGCTGGTGATGCGATTTGGATTGACTAACGCGCCAGCGTATTTCGCGTATCTTATGAATAGAGTTTTCAGAGATTAGTTAAACAAGTTCGTGCTTGTGTTCATGGATGATATTCTGGTTTACTCTCGGAATGAGGAAGAGCATAAGACACACTTGCGAGTTGTTTAGGAAATCTTGAGAAAGCATCAACTAAGAGCTAAGTTTTTGAAGTGACACTTATGGAAGAGTGAAGTGAGGTTCTTAGGCCATGTTGTTTTTTGAAATGGAATAGCAGTGGATCTCTTTAAGGTGGCAGCAATCCAAGACTGGTATAGACCTAAGAATACGACGGATGTTCGGAGTTTTCTTGGATTGGTGGGTATTATCGTCGTTTTATCAAGTATTTCTCCAAGGTAGCTGCACCATTAACAAGATTGAAGAAGAAGAATCAAGTGTTCACATGGGGTACCAAGTGTGAGCAAGCTTTTGGAATACTGAAAGACAGACTGACAAGTGCCCCTGTTTTGACCATCCCAAGCGGGAATGAAGAGATAGTGGTATACATCAATGCATATAGTACTAGACTTGGAGCAGTGCTGATGTAGAAGGACAGAGTTGTGGCTTACGCGAGTCGACAGCGGAAGCTGCACGAAAGAAGTTATCAGAACTCATGATTTGGAGTTAGCGGCGATCGTGTTTGCTCCGAAGATGTGGAGACATTACATGTTGTGAGTTCGATTCGAGCTGTTTAAAGATCACAAGTCTTTGAATTATCTTTTCCCCCAAAAGGATTTGAATCTTCGACAACATTGGTGGTTATAGTTTCTGACATCATATGATTTTGGTCTCGCTATACTCCTGGTAAAGGTAACACGGTGGCTGATGCGTTAAGTCGAAGACAAGCAAGTTTGGGAGCTATGTTTTTGGAATGGAAGCACCTCAAGTACTTGGTGGGATTTGATTTTTGGCCTAGGTGTGAGTTAGAACCTGAAATGTTGGAAAGTTTATCGATAAGACCTACTCTCATCAAAGGAATGGCAGGAGCCAAAAGTATGGTGGAAATCTTGTTGAGATCATCTAGAATTTGGAACCATTGGATAAGGAATTCGAGGTCGATCGAGAGGGTTGGCTTCGAAAGAAAGGACGACTGGTTGTTCCTGATATCAATGGATTGAGAGATGAGGTTCTAAGGAAATGTCATCACTAAAAGTTGAAGATTCATCCTGGTGATAATTAGATGTATCAGGACATGAAGCGAGCTTACTACTGGGTAGGGATGAAGAGGGATGTTGGATAATTTATTTCCTACTGTATGAATTATCAGTTGTGAAAGTTGAACAGAAGAAGCCGAGTGGATTGCTTTAGCCATTGGAAGTTCCTACGTGGCAATGGGAACAAGTATCAATGGATTTTTATCAATAGACTACCTAGAACCAGGGGAGGAAATGAAGGTATTAGGTCATCGTGGATTGCTTGACCAACAGCGCAAGGTTTATTCCTGTCAGATTGACTAGGATAATATCAAAGTTGGTTGAGCTGTATATAAAATGGACAGTTCGATTCCATGGTATCCCGAAGAGCATAGTGAGTGATCGAGATCCATTGTTCACGTCTGGATTTTAGAAAAATTTGTAAGAAACTTTGGGAATCGAGTTGTGTTTGAGTACGACTTATCATCCTCAATCTAATGATCGGACCGAGAGACTTAACCGAGGTTTGGAACATCTTCTTAGAGCTTGTGTATTGGACTTCGGAGGATCATGGGAAGACCATCTACATTTCGCATATAACAACAATTATCAGTCGAGCATCGGGATGACACCATACGAGGCATTGTATGGCAGACCGTGTATTTCTCCAGCATGTTGGCTAGAGACCGGAGATAAGTTGATGCTTGGGCCAGAGGTGATAAGAGAGACCTCAGATTGTATTGAGATAGTTAGGCAACGAATGAAGGCAGCCCAAGATCGTCAGAAGAGTTACTCCGATAAACATCGAAAAGATTTGGAGTTCGACGTGGGTGGCATGTTTTTCGTGCAGGTTTTGCCATTGAAGAATTTTGTTCGATTCAGAAGCAAAGGGAAGTTAGCTCCATGGTTCGTTGGACCTTTTCCGATAATGAGCGGATTGGAAAGCGAGCGTATTGATTGGATTTACCTGAGAAGATGTCGAGTGTGCACAATGTTTTCCATGTGTCTTTCTTACGGAAGTGTGTGCGTGATTCAAATGTAGTGGTATCTCCGGAACAATACGAAGACCTAGAAGTTGAGTCTGTCGTTACGAGACCTCGTAAGTCGCTTCGTGTTATGGGTAATGACATGAAACAGTTAATCTAGTCAATGTGCAATGGAGTGAGGATGATGCCGATTGTACGTGGGAAACGGAAGAGAGTATGAAGACAATCAATCCAGAACTCTTCGTTGGTTTGACCTATTAATGTCATGTCACCTTACACCATTGTAGCTTGTACTATTATTGTTAAAATTTTGTGTGCTAGGTTAAGGCTATGGATGCATAGCTTGATGGATGATAGTTTGGATGGTAAATTGGCTGCTCGTGGATGATAGGCATGCATAATGGCTTTGGTTGCTTGTGTTTGTTTGAGATTTCGGGTGCGAAATTCCTAAAAGAGGGAGGGGGCGAATGTAATGACCCACATTTCATGTATCAAAGGATCGTAAAATATTTTTATTTAATTCCCTAAGAGTCGGATCGTTATCGTATTTTGATATGTTGTTTATGGGGAAGCGTGACATGTCCATAATTTTTACCAGTTTTATTTGTGACCATTTCCCCCTGTTAGTTTTGTATAGGGAATAACTTTTGACTGGAATGGAAAGGAAACGATGTTTCCAATTCCGTAGAGTGGTCACAATAAAGATTTGGTTCAACGGTTTGGGAGGAATCGTTGTTTTAGTGCTACCTAATTTCCTTATAGACAAATTAGTCATTAGTGGGCTGATTAGTAAGGCCTAATAAGGCTAGGGGTTGTTGGCTATAAATAGAGGAGAGAGGCAAGGAGAATGGTTTAGTTTCTTCATTTCTCTCATTTGGTTAAGATCCCGATCCTCCTTACACAATCAGTTACATCTCCACTCCATTGAATTCTTAGATCTACATTAAAAGATTGAAGATTAGCATAAAGGTAGACCACATCAAAGTGATTAATTCGAAGGTCATTCTTCATTGTCCGGATTAGAGATTAGTTGATTTGAAGCTAGTTGGTGGATTTGGTGAGTGATAAGCATCTCTCACACGGATTCAATCAAGCATATGGGTTGTTTAATCTTAATTTCATCATTTTCAAGTTGTTTTAACCTAGATCTAATGGAGGTAAGTAGATATTTAATTTGAATCACCATAGGATCTAATCTAGCAAGTTATAACGATAAATACATATGCTAGTCCTATGTTTATGCAAGTTATATCCATTTATTTGATTTGTTTATTGTTTAATCATAATTTGGTGAATTCTATGTAAGATGATTATTGATGTATGAATGTTTTCTTGGTTATTGATCAATTAAGATATTGAATGTTGGTTTGAATTTGACAATTTTGAATCGAGTACGCTTGGTTCAAATATCAAAATGTGGACTAGCCGAGAACTGATAAAAAAGGGATCGACTAAAGATGTACACGACAAAAAGCTTGGATCCGATGAAGCATGGATCGGTCGGGACAATGTGCAAGTATGGATCGGTGAAGAAATTGGATGGATCAAGTGACCATGGCTTGTTGCGCAAGAAGCTTGGATCGGCAAATTCTTGGATGGATCGACAAGGTTCTTGGATGGATCGGGCATGGATGTTATGATGGATCAGTGCGGTGACCCATGTTGATGGATCAGTCACATAACATATCGATGGATCGACGGAAAACTTGTTGCGCTATAGAGATGGATCGGTAGCATTGTGGGAATGGATTGTTGTGATGTGGTGATGGATCAGTTGCGCTATGCTGATGGGTTGGCCATGATCCGATCCATGGGTCGTGAAGCATTAGCAAAGGTGTGAACCGATGGATCAGGCTCAAATCACGATGGATCGTGCAATAAAGTTGGTGAATAATAGCGTTTGGCTGTAACGCTATGTAAAGAGATGGACCGTTATACATAGCAAAAAGATGAACATTGTGTATCAACTATCGACCAAACGATGTATGTTTTTGGTTCGACATTGGACGTGACTTCGACGAGAATTCAAGACGCAATGTTCAAAGCATTGTGATGAGATGTTCGTTGATCGATGAAAAGCAGTAAATGTGAAAACGACTCAAGATGATTTGAGTTCATGGATTATAGCTGCCTAAGATGATTTGAGCTTATAGATAGTCGCCAATGATGACTAATAGAGTTATTGAAGGAAGAAGAATTATCGTTGTCGTAGGTTATAGTGGGCTCAAAGCAATGGTATAATAGGAACGCCTAAAAGACTAGATGATTAGTTGAGTAACCTAGGTATCAATGAAAGGCCTAGATACGTATCGATGAAAGATGTATGGAGTTTTGTTAGAACCGGGGTTACCGTTATCCCTTGACCGATGGAAAGGTGGGCCAGTCATATGATTGATGATGGTTTCAAGGCATGACTGGCAGTGATAGACAGAGTCATGTATTTTGATTGTTTTGCTTATATCATCTTGCGTATATTGTTCGACATCGAAGGAAACATCTCTTAGGTGCTTGTCTGATGTTGGTTTAGGCCTTCGGGGCTTGTGCTTGGGGGTGTTGATCTCGATTAGGATGGTCTATGCTGGATAATTAGTTATTGTGTCTGCTACTGTTGCTTTCTGATTTTGTAAAGGCCATCACCGTCGGATGTGGTGGAGACAAGTTTGGGCTTTTTCTTTGTTGATGTTAGTAGATTAGATGATTGATCTATCTATTTCTCATATACTTTATTGATGATGTTAGATAGATGTTTTATCGCTCAGTAAGACTATTGTCTGACTCAAGGTTTTATGTTCTCTCTTATTACCATGGGATGTTCATCCATTGATGTTATGGGTGGGCAGACTAGGTACCAGTTGGCAGTTTATAGATCTTGATAAGGACGATGATGTAGAGCTGCGACGAGGAGGAGGCTAACGTATTATTTCCTATTATCTACTATTTGCTGTTTTCTGCTGTTATATCTGATGTATTCTCTGAGTGACTTGTAGTGAGGCATTTTTTACAAACTCTTATGATGAACCTCAGCGATGTATGAGTTTTTCATGATGATATGAAAATTTTAAGATTCTGCTCAATTCTGCTTCACCATTGTTGCCTATTTTATATGTTCTATTAAATTTTATGCTTGGGCTATAAGTTATACGACAGGTTCTGCATGTGTTATTCTACCATGATGATCGTCCATAGCTACCTGGCACGTCTTCAAGCGCATTATTCCTCTTGTTAAGTGCAGGAGTTATGGGCGGTCGTCGTAGTACCACGTAGCAGAAATTCATATCCTTGGAGAGCGGCATCTAAGAATTTCATGTCCCTCTTTGTTATGGAGGAAAATTTGTATCTCCCCCGAGGGATACAAATTTTGTATCCCTCCCGAGGGATACGAATTTCGTATCCCTTTGGGGATACGAATTTCGTATCCCTCTTGGGGGATACGAATTTCACATCCCTCTAGGGGATACAAAATTTGTATCCCTTCACTGGGATAGTAATAGAATAGAAAACCGACGATCATGGAGAATGTGTTTGACGAATCCAGGGATCGCTGTACAGAGTTGAACTGACGATTCTGAATGTTTGACGCGCATTCATGAAAACGGGCATAACTTTCAAACTGTAAGGTCGTTTGGTCCAAACGAAAGTTGTATCAGAAGCTAATTTAGACAGCTACAAGAGTTACCATGCGGAGCATCGTATTGATGTTCTCGGGCCCAAAAGAGGCCATCTAAGGGGTTTCAGGCCACTTTTGTATTTGCGTCGCGACTTCGACCAAATTGCTTTGTGTTTTCTAACAATATTCTTGATGCTTGAGCGTGTTGCTAAACAGAATCTTGACGTGTGACAGCTTTGAGCAAAAAGCGTGTCAACATTTTCCCTCTAAAACATGTCATGCTTGATAGGAGGAAGATGTGTTTTGCGAGAGAAGATCGAAAATCCTGAAAACCAAAGCTAGGAGAAGTTCAAAGCGAACTTCTAAAAGTAGAAAACCGAAGAGTCGCGACCGCGCCAGATCCTATTATATATGAACTTGAAAACCAGAAAGTATGAAACCCGGTGGAAGTTGGCGATCGCTGAGATAGTAATAGAATAGAAAACTGACCATCATGGAGATTGTAATAATAGAAGTCCGACGGCCGTTGAGACCATATTAGAATGGAAGTTCGATACTCGCTGGGATCGTATTTGGAATAGGAAGCCGACGATCATCGAGATCATATTTAGAATGGACTACCGAGTCCGGGATGCTTGAGATCCAGAAAAATAAGAAGCTATGGGCATGTTTGATCCTTATCGGAGCAAATATATACTTGCAAAAGAAGTCGTGGGCATGTTTGAGCCTTGTCGGAGCAAATATGTACTTTCAAAAGAGGGTTTTGCACTCGACGGACCAAGTTATGTAATGTTATATGTATTGAGGGCCAGGTCGTTAAAGTTCCTGCAATAAGAGGGTTGATAAGGAACTTCCATGCTTGGCGGACCAAGTTGAGTAGTTCTTATGTTTGGAAAACTTGTTCAGGGAATCTTAACGCCAGTTGGGCCTAACCTTCGGGAAAAAGTCGTGGACCGGAGTCCGAAGCAAAGAACCGAAGTTCAAAGTTCATGCCCGACTGTGTAGGGGAAGACCAGAGTCTTATGTTTATACTGACAGATCTAGTGTGGACTGTATTTATATTGGACTGATCTAGTGTAGATTTTATTTATACTGGACTGATGTAGTGTGGACCTTATTTATATTGGACTGATCTAGTATGGACTTTATTTATACTGGACTGATCTAGTGTGAACTTTATTTATACTGGACTGATCCAGTGTGGAGCCGAAGCTCGGGAGTAGCATTTTCTTAATTCCGTATGAGTGTAACGGCTGCTAATCGAACACTAAAAATGATTGGAGACCACATGCCGGTTTCGTGCATGCAGGCTGACGTTATCGCTTTGATTACATGGAAAGGGAACTAACACGTAAGAAGTCACCAACAATTGAAATAAACAAAGGTAGCAGACCGGAGTCCGGAGAGCCAAGAAGATCCGTTGAGTGGGATCAATTGATGATGATACCCTAGAGGCGACCAGTTCTGCGTCTATCCTGAGATGTTATAGGGCAGGGAAGTTAGTGCAGCTATTGTTGCAGTCAGATTCAAGACATATCGTCGTAAGTCGCCACGCATGATACGCGCTTCAACGAGATCATGGAACATCCTGTAGTGGTCGGTGTCATGGTCCGACAGCTCATGGAAGAGGCAGTATCTGTCGGAGGCGGCTCCCTCCTAGGAAGCTTCTAGAAAGGGGTAGTTTCACGAGTGTCGATCAGATAAATCCTTTCCAGGATTTGGTTGAGTTTGGTGCAGGCTAGGAACTTCAGCTCAGGATGAAGCCATGAGTTCTAGTTATCCCAAGATTTATCCTACCTTTGTCAAGGGTAGATGGCCCTAATCTGCTGTGTACTTGGTTCGTTGCACGGGCTTTTCATTGTGGGAGTCTTCCTCCCTTAGAAATCTTTCAACTTCAAAGTAGAATTCAGAAGGATCCCTCGGCGGGTCCCGTCGTAACGAAGTCCAAAAGTTGGTTTTGTTAAGAATGCCGGAGACGGTGGCCATTAGGACAATGGACAGATCTGGCCTATTTATAGAGGTCGTCGCTGCATTGGATCGCTCTAGGAATGTGTGCAGATTTTCTCATATTTTCTACTTGATGCACGTCGGAGTCATAAGGTCCCTTGGTTGAGCAATGTGAAATCTGAATTGCTTGATGAATCCCGTAACCAAGGCATTCCAATTGCTGATGGATTGTTGTTCCAACTGTTTGAACCATAGAGCAGCAATGTCGGTAAGAAAAATAAGAATTGAAGTTAATTGAATATGCACTGCAAGGAGCTTCAAGACATGCACAGTCAAAAGCTGATGAAATTGCAAGGTTAATGAATGAAAATGAGCAGTTGAAGTCCACTATTAATGATTTGAAGGGGAAGGCTTCTGAGGCAGATATTGATGCACTTAAGGGTGAATATCACCAGAGAGTGTCATCTCTTGAAAGAAAGGTTTACGCCCTCACAAGATAAAGGGATGCTTTAAGGAGAGAGCAAAATAAGAAAAGCGACGCAGCTCTTCTTTTGAAAGACAAAGATGAAATAATTAGCCAAGTTATGGCGGAAGGTGAAGAGCTAACCAAAAAGCAAGCTATTCAAGAATCAACAATTAGGAAATTAAGGGCTCAGATCAGAGAATTTGAAGAAGAAAAACAGAAACTCATCTCAAAGCTACAGGCAGAGGAGGCAAAAGTGGAGTGTGTTGTCAAGGAAAAGATGGAGAGTGAAAAGTTACTGCATGAAACAATAGAGAAAAACCAAGCAAAGCTTGCTAGAAGGAATTCTGGACAAATGTAAGGTGTAAAGTTATTTGGAGTTTTGCAAACATTTAAAAAAAACTAAAGTCTGTTGCTGCGTAAGCATATGGATCTTTGCAATCAATGGCATCGGTGGCATCACTTGGTATTTAAAATTGCTTTATGAGAATGGGTTTGCATAGACGGTGATACATGCATTTTAAAGTTAAAATCATGAATAAAGGTCGTACAGACGCATTCTGAAGCAAATTGAGCACCCTATGTCAAAATGAGGCTGTTGAACTAAAAGCTTGCAATAAAGTGAAATGATGTGAATATGAAGATGAGGACGATGAAGGGATGAACGTCGCTTATGTGGTTGGATATTTGTAAATGCTCGAGAAAACTATCTAAAGAAATACCTATTAGAAAATAGGTGCTTGCCTACAAGTGAAGTAGGTGTGAGTGATGTATACTTGGTTTTATCCAACAAACAAAAGAAAAAGAGTAGCAGCTTTAGCTTGTTCGGAGAATGACAAATACAGAAGTATTCAGAGACTACCCGAGTGGAGAGGTCGGTGAAGAAACTAAGAGTATTTGTTGATGGTCAGAAAAACCAATCAATTGAAACAGTTGATCATGCCCAACCAGATACTGATTAAAGTTGTGAGCAAGTTTGTCTACGAAAGACGAAAAACAACAACAACAGTATTTCGATGCTTTGTAAACTTGATATTAGCACATCAGGTTTAAGGGAAGGTGTTAGAAATAATGAAGCGTCTGTTGAAAAGTAAACACAAAATGAAGCTCTTGGAGTTCAAGAACAACACATTAAGGTGGAGAATGTTAGTAATGTTTGTAATAATTAATATTTGCATTGGACTCACGTACCTAGAATACTTAAGAGTCATGTCCTTTGAATCAAAAGACATGTCCATTAATATTTGGAAAGATGAGTAAACCACTATATATATGTGGTCATTTTGTATGTGAGAAGCAAGATAATAAAATTATAAGTAATCTAATTTCTCTTTCTCCAACAAGGTATACATTTTACTACCGTCAAGTGTTTTTCTCCGAAATTATATTGGTTTTGGCTTACGCATCCTAATTCGTATGTTGTATACATTTTAGTACATAACATAGCATATATAACAAATCCTATAGCTAAAGCATAAAGAATCCTCAATTATGTGATCATTCTCTTCATTTGTATGAGAAGCATCCTTAAAAATGATGATTCAATATTGCTTTGGAACATTTTTGCAATTGCGATTCTCCATACTAAACCTTTTTAGTGTTGTTTATATATACAGGGATTAGGAAAATCCTTTAATTAAGTCTCTTAGATATCTATACAAAGTATATTGGCAACTTGTTCCAAATCCTTTATGGAGAAGTTCTTAAAAAGCCATGCTTTCACCTATTGCAACAATGAATTATCAGTTCCAATCAATAATAAATCATCAACACAAAGCACTAAGAAAATGATAGCGTTGCCCCATTCCTTTCTGTATACGCATAATTCCTATGTGTTCCGATAAAAATAATCTATTTGATTTACTTTATCAAAATAGTTGTTCCAACTCCTTGAAGCTCGTTAAGTTCATAAATAGGCTTACCAACTTGCAAGCTTTTCTCTTACTCCCATTGGCCACATGATCCTCAGGCTGCGACATGTAAACTTTAATTTATAAATCTCCATTTAGAAAACCCGTCTTTACAACCATTTTTCATACTTCAAAGTCACATAATTCAGCAGTTTCTAGCATGATTCGAATGGATTTAAGCATTATGGGAGAATAAATTTCATCATAATCAACACCTTGAATTTGAGGAAACCTTTTCACAATTAGTCGTGCCTTGTAAGCCTCTACTTTTATATTTTCATTGAGTTTTTTAAATCCATTTGCAACCAACGAGTTTTATGTACTTGGGTACCTTTGACAAAGCCTAAACTTTTTTTTTTCTTATATAGAATCCATCCCAAGTAGTGCAAAATCTTTACTATGTCGGGATAGAGGAGTGTTGTCATCAAAGATATGGCCCTCTTCTCGCCATCAACGAGAAAACCATAGTATCTCTCTCTGAAGTGTGGGATTATCTACTAGATCTTCATATATGTTACATGTTTTCCTATATGGGTGAACTAGATTCTCACATTAGTTCAGTTTCAATGTTAATTTCTTGGATCCCTTCCAAATCTACAACCTCATTACTGGTTTTCTTTGACTTGAACTTCTTTCCTGAAAAGATATCATGTTGAGGAACCATGGCATTTTCTTCCTTGGTATTATAAAATGTATAACCCATCGAGTTTTTGTAATATCCAGTAAATTTACACACCATTGAATATTCTTATCCCGAGTTGGGATTTCTTACTATACCGCATCTCATACAGTTTTTTAGGTATTGATTTAGTGGGTAACAGGTTCAACATATGCATTGCAGTTTCTAGTGCATATACCTAATAGGATAAAGAAACTCATCCTTACTCACAATGAAATGGACCATATATAATAGAGCTCAGTTTCTTTGCTCAAACACACCATTATGTTATGGATTATAGAATAGAGTAGCCTGAGACATAATATCGTTATCTTTTAAGTATTGATGGAAATCCTATCCAGTATACTCACTTTTTCGATTAGATTAAATAATTTTAATCTTATGGCCATCTGATATTCCACTGCAGCTTTTTATTTAACAATTTCTCATAGTCTTCAAATTTATTTTAAATAAGATACATACATCATAGTCTCGAGAAATAATCAGTGAAGGAAACAAAGTAAGAATTATTGTCTTTGGTAACTATAAGCATCATAACATACACATAACTATGTAGTAACCATAAGAATTCATAAACCCTTTCATTTCTCTTATCCAAAGGTTAATTGGTCATTTTACCTTTAAGACATGAATTGCACGAGTCAAAAGACTCATAAATTATTAATGGTAGAATACCTTTGGTTTTCAATTTCTATGGTCAGTTCTCACTAATATGACATACCCTACAATGTCAACGATGATTATCATTTATATCATTAGACCATTTCATCACAAAACACACATAATCATTATTAATCACATAAAAGTTATTTTCAGGAATACAATACTAAACTTTATTTCTATCCAAACTAATGCTCATAACATTATGTAGTCTAAGAAAACATAGAAACAAAAATAATTCAATAAATAAAGTTTTTTACAAATCAACAATTATTTAATACTAATAATACTCCACTAGGAAAATAAATAAATGATAGTCTCCTACTGCAAGACTAGAGCCTTATTTCTTGTTTTACTGCGTGGTGCAAGATCCTAAGCCCATCTTACGAATAACATATTTGAGTACGAGATTCCGTATACAAAATCCATGAAATTTTGTTGATTATAAAATAATTTTGAATCATTAATGTACCTGGTAGAGCCGTGGAAGCATTCTTCTTTCTTTCCCTAACAATCTTCAAGCAGTCAGGATGATTCATTTTCCAATGGCATTTCTTGTGGTAGTGGTGTCATTCACCCTTATCGTCGATCCTTTACTTTTCTTATTCTGAACATATCATTTTCGTTTCTTTAAACTCTTCAAATATGATGCATTACCTTTCACAATAAGTACAACCCTATGATCCTTAGATGTAGAATTGGTTGACCTCAACATGTTGAGGAGCTCCATGAGAATCACATTCAATTGGATTACGTTATAATTCGTATGAAAGGTTCATACTGAGAAATAGGAAAACCAAGGATCAAGTCTACTTGTAACTTATTGCTTATTTTATATCATACTATGAAAGTATATCAGTATAACACTAAATCTTCCGCTTTACATTCTTTATTCATTTTGGTATCAAATAGCTTCTTCATAAGATCGCACCTTATGAAATGTGACTGTTCATAAAATAGGGCCTTGTGAGTACCAAAGTTCTCATTGGTAAACGTATTTTCATGTTATAGTTGTAATGGCTTTTCTATTATAGACAACACAAAAACTTGAACAATCTCTGTGTTTGACACTCATGTTTTTCTTAGCGAGCATAACTCAGAGTCCACATCATTAGCAGTTTTTTCTTTTAGTTCGCGTGTAATAGTAGTATAAATGCACTCTTAAGTGAACACTATATTAATTTTTTTATTGAAAATTGGTACTTTATTATATATACATATATATATATATATATATATATATATATATATATGATTTTACATCCTTAGTAGTACAACTCGCAACAAGTGACAGACAACTCACTCTGTAAAACTCACTCGTACGGAGACACTGTACTAACTAAAGATATAAAATCAACAGACAACATATATGCCTAATATAAGACCAAACCAAAAGACTACTACAGGACCATAAAGAAATAAGTCTTTATCCTGACTACGCTCTCCTCGGTACTATCCGAAAGACGCACCCTGGCCAGAACAAGACAACAACTCCAACTTCTTGAACTTCTTCACTTTCTTCTTGTTCTTCTTCTCCTCCTTTATTTTAGTAGTCAATGCCTTCCATTCCGGATTATTTATGACCACAATTTCTGGACTCGCCTGAAATTCAAAAGGCTTTCCTTAGATCTAACTTTCCTTACTGCCTTACGTCTAGATGAGCGTTGGCTTAGGGTAGAGTTGTCTAATATAGTGTCATTATGAATCTCCTTCGCTTCTTCGGCATCCACCTCCTCTTCAGTAGCCAAATAAGAAATATCATCCAACGTCTAATCATACAAGGGACACTGCGGGGCTGTCAGTTGCATATGTAATTCCTTATTCCTTTCTTGAGCTGAATTCCTCTCTGTAGAACTTTGTTGGTTCATGTGTTCGTCTTTCTGAACCTACATTGTATAATTATTCTGATCCTGGCATGTGGTCGACTGCAATCCCAAGTCAACATCCATAGACTGTCAATTGCTACTCTGGGGATCTGGCTGTTTGGGGACCTAAATTTTTGGCGATGGACAGATACTACTTGTATGACCAAAACTCTTACAGTTTGAGCATATTGGAGGCCTCCATTCATATTCAACATCTTGCATAATTAGTTGTTCATTCTCAATTAAAATTGGAATTTTGTTCGGAAAGGACGATGAGCTAGAGATTTCAATGAGAACACGTGCATAATCAATTTTCTCAATTCCTTTAGTCACCTTATCTAACTTGATTCGAATGCCAATAACCGACGCTATTCTACTGATTGCCTCTTTTGTCCAAAGTTCCAAAGGCAATCCATAAAATTCAACCCAAATTGGCATTGAATTCAACATGTGCTTGTTAAGTTTTATGCCTCTTGACCGTCGTTTAATCATCATAATTTCCTGTCATAAAAATATGGTCCTCCTCCCAGGAATTTTTCACAATCTTCTTTCCTCTCAAATCTGATGATATAAAACCCTCCTTCCTAGAATAGATTTTAAAATTACCTGTAACGACCCGCATTCTACGCATCAGGGGATCGTAGAATATTTATTTCTTTCTCATGCGAAGTCGTATAGCCATGTAACTTTGGGAGACGACTATTGGGGATATTTCTCATGTTCATGATTTTTGCCGATTTTTAAATGACCGTTTTGCCCCTAACTGATCTTGTTTCGGCCATAACTTTTGATTGATAAGAAGTTTTGACCTGAAACCACTTTCATTAGATTCGGATGATGGTTTACCTTTCTGTAGAGTGGTCACATTAGCCAAACGGACTCACCGTTTGGGAGATATGGCTGAAACAAGGTTTAGAAGGTGAAAAACAGCTTAATCGGGCCTAATTAGGATGATTTGCTAGAGAGCCCATAACCCATTTCGGGATTAGGGTTATGGGGAGGCTGAGAACAGTAGGAAAACGATTTTTATTTCATTTTTCAGCTGCCTAAAATATTTCTCTAACCCTAGCCATGGCCTCCACCTTCTAATTTCATCCCAAATTGCTCTCTAATCAAGTTTTAGCATAATCTACATCAAATCAAGGCAAATTAGCATCAAATTGGGAATAGAGCTGCTGTGTTGCATAGAGATTCGACCCGAATCAGAGATAGTTTCAGATCTAAAGTTAATTTGTGGCTAAGGTGAGTGATTTGCATATTTCTCACTAATTACGGTTGATTAGGGGTAATTAGTGTTAATTAGCGAAATTTTGACTCAGAAAAATCTGGAAAAATTTGTAAAATTCTAAAATATTATTTTAGGGCTCTGATAAAAATTTGGGTTAATTTGGTTAAGTTTTGCTAATCGTAAGTTTAGTTATGCTTAAACATGATTATGGGAAAAACAAGGGTTTTGGGGTATGTTTGATCCGTATAAGCATGTTAAATTGTTGTTTTGCTGTTTATGGTTGATTATACATGTTGCTATGACTGTTTGGAATATTTTGTGATTGCTTAGCAAAGTTAGATTAGTCGAAAACGCCATCGTATGGCGTAAAACAATCGCTGGAAAAGTTGCAGGAAATGTGCAGGATTTTGGATCGGGTCGGATATGGGGCTCGGATCGAATAGGAGGACTGGGCAAGGGGATTTGACTCGGATCGGAACCTAGCACAAGAGGAAAAGCATGGCAACGAGGAAGGCCACATGAACTAATACGAGATCGGATCGGGAAGCTACGGATCAGATTGGAGACGGAGGAGGGAATCAGATCGAAACCTGCAGATGAGGGCACCCGACCCGGATGGAGCACCACGAACGAACCGACCCAGAGGGAGTTGGCCGAACCAGATTGATAGTCAGGAGCTGAAGCTTGCCGAACCAAACCAAGCAGGGTTGACTGAACCGAACCAGAGGGCTATGACTACCGAACCGAGCAAGGGTGATTGAACCGAACCAATGAGGACTGGATCACTACGCATATTCAAACCAAACCAAGGCATGGCTATGACCACCGAACCGATCCGGAGGAGACCAAAACCCGAGATGCAAAGGTAGTCCAAATAGGAAGTAGAACTCAGGATCCAGTTGGGAACCAACGAGTTGACTTCATGAGTTGGGCTTTGCTGCAGGACGTATGCAAAGGGGTTATCGACGTCTACAGCTTTGATTCACCACCGAGACGGATGTTAGGCTACGTATCAGTGCAGTGGGGTAGTTATTACTCCATGGGGCAGAGTGATCGTAGCATGGCTATGAGCCAGTGCAGTGGAGTCGTCATGACTTCATGGGGCAGAGTGGACATAACAAGGATTAGTGGCTATGGATCAGTGCAGTGGAGTCGTCATGACTCCATGGGGCAGAGTGATTATAGCAAGGATTTGGGTGGTCAAAGCAATGGATATCGTATGCTTTACGCACTGAGTGAGAGATGTGAGGATGGCTGCTATGCTTGATTGTTTGCCATCATTATGACATGCACACCCCCACCCCCGTATCTTTACACCATATGTTAGCGTCACCTTAGAGTATTGTACATTTTGTTGTGCTAACTCTTTGGTTGCAGGTCCAGGTTCAGGTATGGTAGTTATTGTTCTGTTTTGTTACTTATCGCTCATTCCATACTTTTGTCTGACCCAGAGTTTTATGTCTCTTCTTATTACTCTGGGTGCTCTTAAACGGGCAGATTAGAGACATGTCAGGTGATTATGCACGGGTAGCTGTGCCGGAGATGAGCAGGAGGCTTCCACGTATGATATATATATATATATTCTCCTTGTGTCGTTGTTGGTCACTACTTTGGACATTAGTAGTGTACCTTTCTTATTTTGCTTTGGAGACAGTTTTAAAAGTTGTAATAATGATGATGTGGAACATAAGATGTATTTTGGATTTTCCGCTGCTACGATGGTTTAGTTTTCAGCTTATGCACTGTCTCACCTGTTTTATGTCAAATATGTTATTATTATATTTTATTTCATGCGCTGTGAAACATTCTACAGGTTCCTTGTTAGTTCAAATTCCCTTCTTTCCTTTCTTTGATGACCGTCCCGTGCTGGTAGGACATTGGCACAGCGCACTTTCATTGGAAATGTCGGCTGGTGCGGGGCGGGCCGTCACATTACCCATGGGCTACCAAACTCTATGGACATAGGCTTTAAAAAAACGATAATAGGGTCTGGAGCCCATGACATAAATAAGTATGGCATGTTCCCATTACTGTCTAGCCTTATGAATTAAGTCAGAATTAACATCAGCTCATTTCACGCTTTGATGGTCTGTAGGAAGATAAAATAGAAGAGAACTAGAAGTTGGAACCTGATTGTCGGCGAGAACGTCTTTCCAAGGACGACTAGCATTTGAAGAAGAGTACCTCCCGGAGTTAGGACTCTCTATAGCTTGGAGATTTGAAGGAAGTAAAAACACGGTCTTTCCTTGTGAATGATGAATTTGTGGAATCCCTGTTCTGCAATTTGTTTTCTCAAATTGATATCCGTTGTCTTTCCGCGGACCATCCGGTTGGGAGAGATTCGACCATACACTGTTACTGGAATTCAATGTTTGCCTCTGGTCTAAGGAGCTATTGAGAGCCGCAATTTTCTTTCCCTTCGCTTTTTGCGCTCTAATCTTCTGTCTTGAGAGAACTAATTTGAAGTCGTCGTCATCGATCTCTAGAGGGGAAGGCACAAAATTATTGCAAGTCGCTGCCGGTGGTTTGGAGAAACTTGGATTTATTGAATTCGGCATATTCTGGTAGAAAGCGATGTCTGCTTACTGCGATCTGTCGGCCGTCTTGGAGGAGGAAGGAGCAGACGAGGCGGTAGGGGAGGTCGAAGGCAGCTGCTGCCGTTCAGATTTGGTCGAGGTGGAAACTAGGGTTTCCTGTCCAAGCTGGATATTGGCAGATTCTAGGGCAAGGTCATGATCAGGAGGGTCGGGCGGTGGCGGAGAGGGTGGGACCGGTGCTGGAGGGGCTGGAAACGGTGGTGAGAAGGTGGGGGGAGGGGCGGTTTTGTTTTTCCATACGAAGTCTCTTGTCTCCATTATTATCGGTTCTTACAAATGATTAGTTTGATCCAACACTATATTAATTTCTCTTGGACAATTCGTATAATTAGGTCTGGTGAGTTTGTCATTTTCAAAAATCAATTTTGAATTTGTCAGTTTACATGAGTTTGAATGGTAGATTAGTAGGATGTATATGTTCTTACAATATTAGTAAGATTAAACTTTATGTTTCATTCTAACAATAAACCCTTATATTCTTTTATGCTTTGTTAAACCCTAAGTCAAAACAGGAAAATCTTTCGACTTCATTGGTGGGTGTTATAACTCGTCCATCTTGGGATCCTGCCCTTAGTTTTGCTCAGGAATTCATAGCCCTATGGATTGTGGATAACCACTTATCGATTTTACCATGTACAACTCCTAACTCTTTTGGTACCTTGTCCTAAGTCTGTTTCGACCTTGAGTTTGCTTAACAAATTCAAACAAACTATTCACTCATACCTACCATACTATACATGTATCTTGAGTTTTCTTAACATATATAAATATATATATACATATATACATATATGATTATTTTACCTCTTCTATTAAATATATTAATGATAATACATATGACATCCCTATCTTGAGTTTTCTCGAAAACTAAGGAGTGTGTTTTACTGCAAATTTTTGTTTGCACTAACACTTCAATGTTTGAAAGTCAATATTTGATGGTATTTTTCATCATCTAGACCCGACCTGAGACCCATCAGGTTCGGGTCGGTTCGGGTTTTCGGTTCTAATTGTCAGCCCTAGTCATGACTCCTTTGGTGTATAGCCTTCTTCTTGGATTGCTGACATGACTTATTAAGTAGATATAATATGTAGTTGTTCTCTTCATTAAGTGTTGTAACTCTAGGGGTATAGATTGATAACTCTCTTCCCGTCTAAATTACCTATCACATCTGAGACGTGTATCTATTTCATTGATGTTTGGACAGTTGATTATTTATGCCTTGTGTGGATGCTTATAGCTTTGGGTTTGCTACTAGGTTGTTCCCTTTGGATTGTTTCATTATCTTTTAGGATGAGCTCATTTCACTTGGTTCTTATATGTCAAAATGTATGTTGTGATTCTAGATAAAAAGTATTAGACTTAGGAAACATAATCACTTTTTCTATTGAGAATTTTGATATAACACATGTCCACTAATTAAAGTTTACTTCATATGCATGATATGGAGTGACCTTTGAAGTAAGCAACTCTAGTTTACTTTTCTTGATTACCTTTCGAGTTCAATTACATTTGAAAAAGAACTGGTACTTAGCTCCAAATGGAGTGCTAGAATAACAAAATGATGGAATATATAATTCGTTCTGGTTAAAACAAACCCATTCGTCTAAGATTAAACTTAGTTTGATGCCCTAAGGCTAATACTAAGTTGATTATATAGGTTAAATGATAAGTATCTAAAGGTTTTAGAAACTGAAAGATGAAAATTTGGTTTTGGACAGAGAGATTAAAATTTTAAAACTGCATTTGTCACTTAAAATTACCGAGGTCAATGCAAAACTATTTAAGGCCAAAAGGTAAGATCTAATTTGACACAAGGAGGTCCAAACTTTTAAAAAATAATGTTTGACACTTGAATCCTTCAAGTCTTATTAACAAGCAAGACTATTATGGTTTCTGGAGGGAAAATATGATTTGAGACAAAAAGGTTATTTTTTTTAAGAAATCATGGTTGACACTTGCGGTCATCTAGGTTAAGTGACAAGATAAACTATTTTCGTGCCAAAAATAAAAATCTAATTGGAGACTAAGAGGCCAAAAGTTTGAAAATGTGCGTAAAACTTTAATCCACTTCGGTTAAGTGACCAGTGAAATTTTTATAGTGTCGAGAGGTAAAATCTAATTTGAGATTAGAAGATCAAAACTTTTAGAAATTGTGCTTGATAATTGTTGCCATCTATTGATTTAAATGCCAAGAAAAACTGTTATAGTGTGGAAAGGAAAAAATGTAAATCAAAACTTTTAGAAATCATGCTTGACACTTGTAGCCATCTAGACTAAGCGAAAAAAGAAACTATTACAGTGTTGAGAGGAAAATATTCGTTTCATACTGGAAGGTCAAAAGTTTTAGAAATCATGCTTAATACTTGAAGTCATCCAGGCTAGATGAGAACCAAAATTAGTATGGTGCAGAAGGGAGGTGCTAGTTTAAAAGTTGATAACATTATTCAAAATCACAACTAGATGCCTAATCTACAAGTGGCTGCTACTAAGGGTGAGCAATTATTGGTTAAAACCAATTAAACCAACCAAATTGGTTAAGTTTGGTCTGTTTGGTTTGGTTTTGTAAGTTAATTGGTTGGTTTTTTTTATATTACTTTGGTTTATTGGTCGAATTTGGTTTTTAATATTTGAAAACATAATTAACCAATTAAACCAAACTTAAAAGTAAATATATTTAAAATTTAAAAAATACCACTAACGATGCTGTTATTTACAACATTTTCATAACATATTATGCTTTCTTTACTTTCATGTAAACATTTTTAGAAGAAGAGTTCGACTTTTAAAATATTTGCATTATATGACCTTAATTATTTTGTTTTAATCCCATGTTATACCAACAACTAGAAGCCTATTTTATTTTAAGATAAACCAAACAAATCAGCCAAACAGAACCAAATATTGTCATTGTGGTTTTGATTTCAAAAATTATCGGTTTGGTTTTGTTTGGTTTATGTTTCTTGAATGGTTATTTTGGTTTCAACATTTTTGATCAATTTGAAACCAAACCAACCATTTGCTCACCTCTAGCATGCTCAATTTTCATAGAAGCTATTATTGAAGTTGTCATTGATCCCAACTTACATAATGACACTCGGATTTGGAAGCTTTTATCAAAAAATTCTCTCTATTAAAAATACTTGGAATTATTTACTATTGACCAACTTTTTGGCAAAAAGCTATCAAAGACCAGATCGAAGCCCAATACCCCGGATTTCTTCTCCCAGCATCGGTCGATCGACCGATTCGAGCATACCACACTTCAGTAAAACCCAGAAAAAGTCAGGGCTATGCCAGCTTCCTTCAGGAACAGCTCAAACCAAGGCTGACTCGAGCAGGTCTCCCACAGACAGCGAATTATCGAGCCTGGAAGAATCGCTCCCCTATTATCGGATCGATCGGATATCTTGGATCCATCTGGAAATACCCGGCTGAGTCTTTCAAATACTCAACCCAACTCTCGAGGCGATAAAGGCGATCAATCATCTCCGGAAAAAAGCTCTACTTTTGATACACCTCACCTCGAGTGCCACGTAAGCTACTATTTCCGAGGATATTATTAATCAACAGTAGACTGGGTCCTACCTCCACAACTACTTCCACTGATCGAGCTCCATGTGTCCAAGCTCCGAAAAAGAGGAAAGCCACGTGGCGGCCCGCTCAGCCCACTTCTTCACCTATAAATACACCCATGCTTAAAATGGAAAAGGGACTTATTTTTCGTCTTCTTCAACTCTCGGCTGAACCTCTTCTCCTAATTTGAGGCTTCTCCATGGCTAAGTTAAAAGATAGCTACTTCTTTTTCTTCCTCAAAATAGAAAAAACATTTTATTTGTAATCAATAAGAAAAGGTCCATACATATAAAGTGGACGTAGGCATCATCTTTTCCGAACCACTATAAAAAGCCTTGCGTGTTCCTTATTTTCTTTACTTTATTGCATTTTATAGTCATTATTCGTGTGCTCTTTACACGATCGGGGGTTAACTGTCACAAGAGACCAACTTTTGACATCAACACTTTGGCGTGCTAGGAAGGGGTCAACCTACGACCTTCTGCTAATTCCAAACTATGGCGAATAAGCGGAAGAAAGATGCAACGTCTCCACGTCCTGCAAATGATGATACAGCCGACAAAAATGCTGCAGAGGCAAGTAAGGAAGCCTCCTCTCATGAAGACATGTCCCAGTATCTTACCCAGGATGACATGGATAAAATTATGGCCGAACTCAGAGGCCATATGACATCTCAGGGTGAACTCTTCAAATGACAACAACAACTGATGGATCACCTTCTCAGTCGAGTGAAGATGGGATTAAATGCTTCAACATCAATTCCTCCACCGACCGGGACTGGGGCAATAACTGATCTCCGGTCTGCATAGAATCGAGCCACTGATCAGATCACACCTTTGTTTCCTCCTGGCTCTTCTCCACCTCCCGACTAATTATAGCCAGGGGCATCGCTTCCAGTAACTAGCGCAGCCGCAGCTGCAGATTCACAGGAGGCCCGTGATCAAGATCTAGGTCGTTCGATTGCTTTGCCTCCACTTTTGAGGATAGTTTGGCCCCTGGACCAATCAAACAACCGCTGGGTCAGTCAGTATCAACGCCATTCCCATTATCACCTAGTATCTTACCGCAGACTCGCCTTATGCCGCCTTTCCTTCAACGAGGGGCTGGTGGAGCTTTCCCTTCGAACCAGGGAGACCACTCTACCATACCAGTTCCTTTATTGGCGGATGAAAACGCTACTGTAGACCCTCCTAACATCACCTCAGGTGATGGCATCGAAGAGCGTCGAACATCACATGTTATGCTGGATCAGCCCGGACCTTCAGTCATGGTTACGACTCGGTCCAATCCTCATCAGGTTCAAGAGAGGCCAATCTGCCCAGAACCAACAACTGCGATGGACCCTCGCCTTCACTTTCATTCAACTATCGGAGGTCGGGTCCAACCAGCGGCTACCCTTCCGAGCATGCTTTTGTTTAATCCTAGTGTTGGAACTCTCCCGAATGCAGATCTTGATTCATGGCAACGATTCCTCGGAGATGGAAGCCACCTTGCAAGCATCGTCCGATGATTCACCCGGGGCAATTCTTCTCAACAGGATATAGATAACATGTAACAACCCTGTTTGATTTCTAAATTCTATGTGTGTTTAATTAAAATAAAAGTGTTGAATTTGATTATGACGATTTACTAATTGAATAAAAAATTAAATTAAAAAAATTGAATGTGAAATTAAGTAATTATACTTTGTATATGTATAGTTGAAATATATCGAAATATAATTATCTATCGCAAATGTTGGATTATTAAATAAATTACCGAGCATTGTGTTAAATAAGTTGCTGTGATCAACGAATATAACATTGATCGTGTGGTGAATCAAATTATACAGATATAAAATAGTTTAGAAATTGTTAAATAATTTTATTTAAATAAAATGACAAGATTATAGAGATATTATTCTCTTGTACATTGAATTAATAAATAAATAGATGAGCGTCGAATTGGTTAAATTAACAAGATTGTAAATTGTAGAAGAGAATGTGAATAAACTTATATTCTATCAAAAATCAGTTTAAGAGATAAAACTTATAATTAGACACTCAAGATATCGATTGAAACTAAATTAAAGTGGGCTCAAACCAACCTCAGCCCAATACCCAAGACATACTAAACTTCGTTTCTTTCTCTGTCCCTAGAAGCTTCCTGAAACGACCGAATACCATAAAAAAAGGGAAAACCCCAATTTCCGGATAGGTATCCCACACACTAAAACCACAATTTCAAAAAAAGAGAGAAAGAACGGATCGCGACAGCTACTGGAGGGCGCTAGCGCGACAGTGAGGATAGGAAACGACTCGAAGCTACGAAAATCGGTGACGCCGAGCTTCAGTCGCAAGGAATGAAGGAGTGCGTCGTTCAACTTCCTGAGCGAATCAAGGAGGAGTGATGCGGTGGGGGGGAGGGGGGTTGCGACCTCGTATATGACACAGTGGAGAAGAACTCAGTTACGGTCTTGATGTGGAAGGGAAGTCGCGAAGACAATAGCTGCGATGGATGTAAAGGGGCGACTTGAGGTTTCCAACTGCTATGTATAAATTACAGTGATCGAGCTCCACTTTGGTGAGTTTCCTCCCTCACTCACATCTAGGTTTGCTTGCATAATAGTTACTTATATTTTTCATGTTATTACTCATATTGAATTGGATTGTTTGGATGAGTGAATTGGTTGGATTGATATTGTTGTTGTCTGATTGTTTATGAATTAGAATTAATTGATGAATCTTTATGTTGGTTTGGTGCTCATATACAGAGGGACAGTTATCAATTTTATTTTTAATTATATTCATATAATTTATTTATTTTAACAATTGATCTTTTGTGCTATTTTAAATAAATTGAGAAGCTTGCATTCGTATATTTTTTGTAGATATTAGCAATTACTTGACATTTTAGATTATGATGTTTAAATTATAGTGTATAATGCAGTTCTAAATATTGATTTGAACGTCAATTTGTAAATAGTTTTAATCTAACCATATGTACTTATGTATACACACTTAAGTAATGTTAGCATTTAAATTATTTCATTGATCATTATATAAGTATGAAAAATTAATTTGATTACATGTACCTTTCCAGTTTATACTTTCAATTAAATATTTTATCCTAGAATAATCCAATTTGGGTTGTTTGAATACTTGAAGTATTTTACTCAAAAATGGTTAAATGAGAAGTTTTCATTTTTTATCATATTATGAGATAGTTTTTGACAATATTTTACATGTTATTAGATTTATTTTTCCGTACAATATATTTTATTGTTTGCGCAAATTTGTAATGAAAATTTATGTTTTTCATACACATGAATTACTTTTGAGAATTATTGTTTGATCCTATTTATTTATAAATCATATTGGGAATTTATGTATTTCTTGTATAGTTCTTGAATTTATTCATTATTTGTATGATTATCTTCTTTTCAATTTTGCATAAATTTTATACCGTGAATGATTCACTATTGATTTAATTTTATTGACGATTTGAATATGATACAGTGATGACAACTTTTATATTATTTATAATATTGATATTATATTCTATGTAATGAGAAATTTGAATAAACGGTTTAATGAAACCGTCTGGTATGGGACTTTCGGTATCACTATCCTGGTTATTCATTGGACTTGTTATATAGAGTATTGAAGGATAAGTGTAGTATGCGAGCATCAAATAAACAGGTTAGTAAACCGACGTGTGGGAACATGTGGTATGTGATGCATTATTACCACTGTTCGGGTTACTACTTGTGAGTTGATGACGTATATAAACCATTATTTATACTGAGAAGTCCTGAGCGACTGTCTCATTATCAGTACTAGATAGTCCTGAGTGGCTATCGTGGTAGTCCTAAGCGACTATCCTATATCATACTGAGAAGTCCTGAGCGACTGTCTCACCACCAGTACTAGATAGTCCAGAGCGGCTATCTAGGTAGTCCTGAGTGACTATCCTATATTAGACCTGAGAGTCTAGCTTATGAAGATCTGAGTATCTTCCATTATAGGCATCAAAATTATTTAGTACCGGTATATGATATTTCCATTGCACGTACGGTGTTGCTGATTGCTGAGTCTAGCCAATATTGTTATGGATTCATATAATCTTTTATGATTTTCTTATAATTTAATGTGATTTACATATATGATTATTGTTTATGATTTCCTCATGTTATTGTATTTTGATGGCCTGTGAGCTACCGTGTGATTGTGATATCTTGGCGATTTCACAATGCGTTATAACTCTTGAATGAGATTCATTTGAATATGTTCCTATATGGTAATGCTTCCATAATATTTAGCCATGAGGCATAATCATTAATGTCGGTATTTGAGTGAACCAAATGATTAGGTTTATGCCTTGAATGATCATTGTGAATTAAATGATGTTGAACCTCTTTATGTTATTATTCTTGTTTAGAGCGTCCAAACATCTAATATTAATTATAATGGATTTAAACATAGACTGATCCGTTTATTATCTATATAATACTCGGGTCAGACCGAGACATTACAGGTGCAGGGACCTTGAGATCAGCTAGTATCTATTGGGCTTAGCAGACTGTAGTAGCTTAGTATATCATTTATTACCGTGTATTGTATGGATTGATGTATATATTGATATGTAATAAGTAAATATGTATAAATTGTTAAATATTATACATTATATTTTATTGATGCGATTGACTCTGTGATCTCTGTATTCATGTATATTCTGTATTGTTCATTCCTGGAGGCACACGTGTAATTGTTTTATACCGACATTGAGTATGTAAGAGTAAGTGATATTTCAGAAATTTTAATACGTACCAATATTTGTTCAAGTGAATTTGCACGTGTGTGCCCCTACAGCCTCATTCTCCGTATTATCTGACGATATTACTTAGTAATACTCTTGGATAATATGGGTATAGAGGTGGGGCGTTACATAACATCTATCGCAGCCCCTTCACCAGGGAAATCAGGAACTCCCGTAATCCTCCGGACTTCAAGTTTCCTGTTATTGGAACCTACAAGGGTCGGACCGACCCGACCATCCACCTCATGCGATATATACGCCATATGGAAGTGCTCGGTGCATCGACCAATGTTATGGCCAAATGCTTCCTACTCTTCCTTACTAGTATAGCTGGCATGTGGTTTCGTCAGCTAACGACGGAGTCGATCAACAGTTGGAACACACTGGCCACCCGCTTCATCGAGCAGTTCGGAGTTCATATTTCCCGACAGAAAAATTTCATGTTCTTGACCTCCATCAAGCAATGTATGGGAGAAACACTTCGGCCATTCCTTGAAAGATTCAACGTGGCTGTAGCATCCGTCGATCGACCTTATCCATCGATGGTGCTTATGGCCGCCATTGCAGGTGTTCGGAACTGATCAGAATTCTCAATCTCTTTGACCAGAGATCCTCCCAAGGACATAGAAGATTTTTATGCAGAGGCCGAAAATTTCCTTCGATAAGAAGACGCCAGCATTGATATGGAGAGCCTTGAGGTCCTAGCCACCAAACAAGGAGGTCCATCTCACACCAATGGCCAGAATAAAGAAAGAGGAAAAGCCCCAAAGAAGAATGAACGCAATGTATGACCTCGAAGAGAGGATAAGTACGATCAGTATATCGAGCTCAATTCTTCTTTGCTCGACATCTATCTTGACGTATGAGGGTCCCTGCCTTTCCCAAGACCTCCTTGAAGAGAGCCGACCCAGAAAGAGCTCAACTCAGGAAAGCACTGCATGTTTCACAACATCGCTGGCCACAACACCAATGAACGCAGGCCCTTGCGTGATCTCATCGAGGATAAGGTCAGGCGAGAGGAGCTTCCCGAATATGTCAAGAAGAACCCATAGGCCATGCAGCCACAACCTTCAGCCCGAGCTCCTCAAGCCGGTCCTCGAACCCCTAGGAACAGAAAGGACCCCGAGACCAGCACTCGTGACATCATTGTCAATTAATAAAATTCAGACTTCTTATTTTCAATATATTTTTGTTTCTTTCAATAAAAAGATATGTTGATGTGCATATGTACGAGGTTAGGATTTAGCTCCTAGGCTTGCTCTGGAATCAACATTCGTCCTCTTAGAATTTATTTCTTGTAATTAATTCCTTAGTAAACAGTGATCTTTCTTTTGCAAACATGGATTATGTTTGAATGATTTAAGCCGAGTATGGACTATACTCTCCCCTTCTAAGATTCATCAAAATGACCTTATACAAGGAGAGCATAATTAACACTTGCCATAAGCCGAGTATGGTTAATACTCGCCACCTCCGTAAACCGAGTATGGTTAATACTCGCCACCTCCGTAAGTCGAGTATGGTTAATACTCGCCATCCATCTAAGCCAAGTGTAATAACTGGTCGCCCTAAAATTCACGCTGAGTATGGTTAATACTCGACCAAACAAAGCAAAAGCCTTCTCTAGACCGAGAATGACCTAAACAATATCTGCAGGTACTAGATCCTACAACCAGGATCGACGATTGCTCTTTCGGTCGAAATACAGTCCTCGATGGTTGTCGTTTTTCTACCTTAATACGATCTATTTCGATCGTCAGTTTTTTGGTCTTAATACAACCATCGGGACTGTCAGATTTCTGGCCTTAATATGATTCGGTGCAACCATCTCTACTCGCATATTGGACTTCGATGCAAGGATCAGAACACACCTCCTTTACCAAGAAAGATGTATTCTGAGGGGGAAAGTGTTGACTAATTTTTTGGCAAAAAGTTATCAAAGACCAGATCGAAGCCCAATACCCCGGATTTCGTCTCCCAGCATCGGTCGATCGACTGATTCGAGCATACCACACTTCAGCAAAGCCCAAACAAAGTTAGGGCTATGCCAGCTTCCTTCAAGAACACCTCGAACCAAGGCTGGCTCGAGCAGGGCTCCCTCAGGCAGCGACTTATCGAGCCCAGAAAAATCGCTTCCCTCAACTGACCGGGTTAGATGCTTCCTCTAAAATCGAATCGACTGGATATCTTGGATCCATCTGGAAATACCTGGCTGAGTCTTTCAAATACTCAGCCCAACTCTCGAGGCGATAAAGGCGGTCAACCATCTCCGGAAAAAGCTCTACTTTTGATACACCTCACCTCGAGTGCCACGTAAGCCACTATTTCTAAGGATACTATTAATCAGCAGTGGACCTGGTCCCATCGCCGCAACTACTTCCACTGATCGAGCTCCACGTGTTCAAGCTCTGAAAAAGAGAAAAGCCACGTGGCGGCCTGCTCAACCCACTTCTTCACCTATAAATACACCCATTCTTAAAATGGAAAAGGGACTTCTTTTTCGGCTACTACAACTCTCGGCTGAACCTCTCCTCCTAATTCAATGCTTCTCTATGGCTAAGTTAAAAAATAGCTACTTCTTTTTCTTCATCAAAATAGAAAAAGCATTGTATTTGTAATAAAAAAGAAAAGGTCAATACATATAAAGTGGACGTAGGCATCATCTTTGCCGAAACACAACAAAAGGCCTTGCATGTTCCCCGTTTTCTTTACTTTCTTGCATTTTATTGTCATTATTCGTGTTCCCTTCACACGATCGGGGGTTGACTGTCACTAGAGACCAACTTTTGATGTCAACATTTACTAGGAGTGCAAATTAAACTGGATTGGCACAAAATTATCTGGAATAAGGTTGACTTCCCTAAACTGGCACATTGCGCCTATTTTTCTTTGCTATACAGGCTATCGGAGATAGACTTCAAAAGTATGGAAAAAAGAAGACCTATTATGTGTTCTTGTTGTGTAAAAATTGCACAACTGCGGAAGCGATGCTAAAATGGATCTAGCTTGTCGATTAGTTATCAACCACTAACTTAATAAAAATAATCACCAAACAAAAAGAACAAAAATAGAAGAGGAGAAGAGACACAAAAGTTTTAACGTGGTTCGGATATGAATATCCTACGTCCACGGAGACCCAACAACTTCTTTATTTCTTTACAAGAGGAGGTTACAAAAAATGAGAAGAATTACAACAAAACCTCAATACTAATTCTCACCCTATAATAGATACAGAAAATAGGGATCTATTGAGGAATAATATGGAGAGATATGTTTTCTTGTGATGATACAAAAGTGAACAAATGGCTTTATATATATAGGAAGAATAGAGAATTCTAGAAGATAAGAATGAAGATGTTTAGGAATTTCCTTGATTTGAATCACCACAAATCTTGCGCATTAATTTGGTTTCCACCTATATAAATTCTTGATTGATTCTCCAAATCAATTAATTGTTTCCTATATTTGACTTGATTATGGGAACAATTAATGCCTCACTCACCCCACCAATTCTTGATTGATTCTTTAAATCAATTGCCTCCTCCATATTAATTTGTTTCTCATAATTGACTTGATTATGGAAACAAATAATGTCTTCTCGTTAATATATTTTAATCGCCCAAATTTAACACTCCACCTCGATTAAATATATTCATCAATCACCAAAAATCAACAAAATTGTTGGGTCTATGCCATCAAGCTCAATGTGAACTACTTTGGGCAATATTGCCCAAACAGAGCTTCCAAATCTTTCCCAAGCATAAGAAAGATAATATGCAGATCGACAAGCAAAATGCATATGAACAAATATCAAAATTCTTCAGAAAATCCGATGAAGAAGACAAACTTGTAGATACAGAAATCTGAGAGACCAATGGAGATATCATAGCGCGCTTCACCTTCTCCATCCTACACTGAGTTAGGTCATAATCAATATTATCTACTTCAACCTCCTTTTCAAGAATTTTACTCGACTTCACCAAGTCTACCTTATCAAACTTAACACCAAGCTCTGCATCATTCAAACCATAAGATGAATAATCATCACTACAACTATGCTTACCAATAGGGCCAACTGAACTAAAAGGCATTTTCTGCAACTGAGCTCCACTTAGAGTCTGAACCTCTGAAATCTTCTCATCAACCATGGTACCATCAGAAATACCACTTTCTCTCTGAATATGGAAACAATCTTATGACTCCAAATGTGTTTGGGAATTTTGTGTCCTGCTAATGCCATCACTTGATAGAGGCTCCACCTTCAAACTCCAACTGATAACAAACTCTTCTGCAGCATCGGAACATGTCGAACATCCGTGAAAGTCCTAATAACGCCATCATGCATCTTAAACCTCACACTTCCAACGCCCACAACATGACAAGATGTGTCATTCTCCAAATGAACTGCTTCGCCATCAATCTTCTCATAACTAACAAAACAGCTCCTATCTGGCGTCATATGACAAGAGGCTCCAGAATCAATCACCCAACTTGTAGTCTCTAAAGGTGAAATAGTGGCTGAAAATAATGATGTATCATTATCACATCTATCTACATCTGATCTAAATGCTGCCTGAATTGAAGCTTTCTCTTTCTTCTTTCCCAGGGCTGAACAATTTCGTATGAAATGTCCCTTCTTCTTACAATAATAGCAAGCACCTCTTCTAGAACCCAAGAAGTGGGATCTATGCATATCTCCTCTAAGGCGCTGCTGCATCTTATCTCTTCCTCTAAGTGAATGAAGTTGTCGCGGAAGAACACCGTCATTAGTCTTCACTTTGACCTTCCATGTCCCAAAAAATTTTCTTCTAACAAATTTGGTGACGCCATAATTTTTCATATAACTACTAGAAGAATTAGCCATTGGTAACTAATCTAGAACAAGACAACTAGCTCTGATACCAAACTGTTATGTAAAAATTGCACAACTGCGGAAGCGATGCTAAAATGGATCTAGCTTGTCGATTAGTTATCAATTACTAACTTAAAAAAAATAATCACCAAACAAAAAGAACAAAAATAGAAGAGGAGAAGAAGACACAAAAGTTTTAATGTGGTTCGGATATGAATATCCTACGTCCACGGAGACCCAACAACTTCTTTATTTCTTTACAAGAGGAGGTTACAAAAAATGAGAAGAATTACAACAAAACCTCAATACTAATTCTCACCCTATAATAGATACAGAAAATAGGGATCTATTAAGGAATAATATGGAGAGAAATATTTTCTTGTGATGATACAAAAGTGAGCAAATGGCTTTATATATATAGGAAGAATAGAGAATTCTAGAAGATAAGGATGAAGATGTTTAGGAATTTCCTTGAGTTGAATCACCACAAATCTTGCGCATTAATTTGGTTTCCAACTATATAAATTCTTGATTGATTCTCCAGATCAATTAATTGTTTCCTATATTTGACTTGATTATGGGAACAATTAATGTCTCTCTCACCCCACCAATTCTTGATTCATTCTTTAAATCAATTGCCTCCTCCATATTAATTTGTTTCTCATAATTGACTTGATTATGAAAACAAATAATGTCTTCTCATTAATATATTTTAATCGCCAAAATTTAACAGTTCTATGCAAAACTGAAGCATAATCATTAGCCATATATTTTTTGACTGTATTTTTTTAAAACAAATTTGGGTCACAGCTAAAAGAAACTCAAGCCTTAACTTATTATAGCTTCATTGGGTAGCATCAGAGATTCAACCAAATTCATTTAGGAAAAACTCAAATTAAAGAGAATTTATAATAAGGTATGCATTATGCTCAGGGCAGTTCTGGAGTCTGAGTTTCCCTAGGCAACAAACAAAGGATGAATAAAAATATGTTTCCCCCTCCACGAGGCTGAAGACAAGTCAACTGCTGATTAGAAGACAATACTCATACGAGTGTTAAAAAACAGGAAAGCTGCAGCCTCCAAGGCTTAAACACTGCACCTCTCAGTTGGCAATTTCATGCATAACAAACTCAACTGCTACTGTATTACAAATGTATATCCATTAAGTCTTATTTATATAAATACAACATTAATCACTGAACACCACCACCACTGCTGTTGCCCCTCATCCGAGGGGTTGCCCTAGGCGACCGCCTGCCTGCTGGGCTTAGCTCCTAAGCTGGCCCTGATTATGCTCATAACAGTTGTATATCATGTCTGGAAAGAGAGAAACCCTGGACTGCATTTAAATAAAGAATCAAGCAGTCATCAAATTTGGAAGATCATTGATTTAGAAAGTCAAATTCTTAAGCTTAAAGCTGATAAAAAGCTTATAAATCTTCACATTGTTTCCATCAAAGACATAAAAAAGTTACGAGGAAAGACTGGAAGCATACTTATATAGTGGGAATGCATTAAATAATATTTCCAATGGCTTATGTCGAAATGCTTCCAGATCTAATGACTTTTACTTAGCTAATGGTAATTCTCCCTCGTACTTCCTCCTTGACAGTGGCGATTGCTACTAGAAATCCAAGTCTGCAAACTGTCAGCGAAGAATGTACACTTTTGTTATTCCTTATTTCAATCAAAATAAGAATAAATTTCTACCTCACTATAATTTATCTGAAATTGACAAAAGGGACTATCGGGTGTCTAATAGTGCTCCCGAAGGAGATCTGCCATTTCAAACAAGCAACTTATACCGTTCAGTTCTCAACAATCAAAGATTTGGAGAAATATTCTAAGTTAATAACATATATCATCACTTATCTTTATAGGAGAAAGGGGAAAGCAATAAGTGGAAAGTCCATTCTAACCATTTGGGCAACTCTACCTCCATGCGTATTCACCTATACGATATTTTTTTGGAACCGGTAAATTCAAGTATTTTTTGAAGACTCGAAAAGAAGCCGAAAGATACTCATGACTTCACCATGGAAGATATAGCTCCTTCTTTGATTATAGCAGACTTTGATTCGTATCTAGCAGATATATTATAATCTTAAAAATCAGAAGCTTTCCATGGATTCGGAGGAGAAAGTAATGACTTAGAGGATCCGAAAGCCCCTTAGAAGGGATTTCTTTTGTATTTATGGAGTTGCACAACTCATTTTTCATAGGATAATTCTATTTAAACCCAAGGAAATGTTGAATTCACCCAGAAAAATCAATGACCAAATTGCCCTTGTTTTGCTATTTTATTTATTTATTTTCGGCATATCTCGTAGAGAACCCACGAGATTACTTATATAACATCGTAGAGCCTCTACTAGGTACCTTAAAGGCACCTCGTAGAGGCTCTACGAGGTTACCTAAGGAATCTCGTAGGGTCTATACGAGGGAGGGTAAAATTTTTTTTTTTTTAAATGTTACGTGGGTAAACTCAGAAATCGTTGGGTTTTTCCTGTTTTTTCGGTTTTGCTGGGTGAACTCAACAAAATCATGGGTTTAAATAGAATTATCCTTTTTTGTATAGGGTTTCGGTTTTTGGATGTTTGTTGTAATTTGTTTATTTCTATCGGGTTTAACCCGATACGGTATTCCTTTGTAGGCCTTGGACCATTTTATATTAAAAAAATATTTCTTTAATAATCAATCACAAAATTCTTGGTGACCTGTCCCTCTAAATCTATCCTTCGAGTTGTAATGAAGATATGGGACATAACAACATTCTAATGTTTGGAAAATCAAAATACTATCAATAACACAAATTTGTGCCAACAATATCTAATTAATTTATGTCTACATTTCTAGGCTAGTAAAATTAACCTAGTATTATATATACGACTAACTATCTACCATCATCCACAAGGGGTGAAATATCGACGAAGCCTACTAGACAATTAGAACTTCTAAATTAACCTATTAGCCACTTAATAGTACCAAATATGAAGTAGGATCCAATAGTAATCGAGTTGTTTCTTTATTGAACCTTACAAAAGAAGAACTAGAAAGACTCGGGTCATTTAAGACCTCAATAAAGGTCGATCTCCATCATTGTGACGACCGCCCTACATTACCAGTGCTCATATAACCTAATAGTGCATCATACAAGCATCTGATCAATGAAAGACGGTTTTCCAAAGAAAGAAGTAGAAGAAAAGAAGAGATATGGATAGGAAAAAAAAGAAAATGGATGAGAAAGGGAAGAAAGGAGCATTATAAATAAACATAGAACATGTCGTACATCTCACAACGAATCGAGTAACATATAATTTAACAATCATAGATATAAAACAGACAAGACATTAATAACTATATAAACCACATAGTCAGAGTACGTTAGTTCATGCAATTAAAAATAACAGTAATAGAGTCTATACAAGTGAAATAAACCCAATTGATAAATCCTCTCTTATAAAAATACATAACACGACCAAGGCTCCTCAGTGTATTACAGTGGAATGCACAATGATAATACAAGAATAAATATGAAAGACATCACTTCCTGCTAATCCACCTGTGCAGCTCAAATAAAGCTCGAATATGTTACTTAGCCTACTCATCAGCATCCTCGACGAGTACCCAAAGTAATAAGAGAGAACACAAAACCTTGGGTCAAACAACGGTCCGGTGTGAGCGATAAGAAAATCTCTAAAAATACTGTAAAAGTCGTAATAGTATAAGGCACAGACGGTATAAAGAATTATACCTGATCTGCCCTTACATCCACAAAGCCAGCATAGACAAAATATATTGCTTTATGATTATCATTTGGGTGTAATATACATCAGAATACTATGGGTGTCTAGATATCTAAATAGGTGATAAATGATTAAGCAAACATAGCATCCATCCCCACATTCAATCACTTAGTGCATTGGATACATGATAAAATCCGGTTTTCATGATACTCGAATCCATATTTGTCGATAGACAAGTAACTAGGTTATACCGACATGCACAACTCTAGGAAAGGACCCAACGTAGCCCGAGCAGATGCCATAAATCTTCCAGTGTGAAGATAAGGTACCCGATATGGTACTAAATGGGCATCTTACCCACTAGCTCCTCTTCATGAGTAACCACCAAAACCCTATGTATCCATGTTCCCTTTGCACATGTCATACCCAAAAGTGCCTATCTCTAGGAACTACTCCAATGACTTCCGATGTGAAGTCCTCAATTGGGACAAAGCATAGAAAACCGACATATTTTCGAGCTCAAACATAGCCTCTAAGCATCCCTAGTAGCTCCCTCTTTAGTTCATTGATATACACGTAAATGTGTATATTTTATCCGCTTATTTATCTAGTTTTCTATTTAAAATAATTAATATTGTGTATTTATAGCTGTGTTTTCATATTGTTGATAAAAAAGCTTGGTTTAGAGCATTTGATGGATTTTCTTAAAAAGAGTGAAGTTTGAAATTGCTAAAGCATGAAGAGTTTAAAGCTTGAAGAACGGTTGCAAATAAAGTTCATTTAGAAAGATTTGGCTCAGTAAATACTCATGCCATGTTCACATTGGCTCATTTGAAAGGCCTCTTACTCATGTTGCGTTCACATTAGCTCGTTTGCAAGACCACTCACTCTACAACAGCGTTCACACTGGCTTATGTGTTATTTGGGCTAATTCTTTAGTCCCACATTGTGTAATTTTCCAAGCAGCCTTTGTCATATCAGCTATAAATACACTTTATCTCATTCATTGTAAAACACACTTAGTTTTATTCTGTAATCTTTCTCTTTGAATAAAACTCTACTTCCTCTGTTCTATTTAGTTTTAGTTTTATTTATGTTCATGTTGTTTAATTTCTGTTTATTTTCTTTTCTTTAGCTATGTCTAGCTAATCCCCTTTGATTAGGGGGTGATGACGCTAATAGATATGATTCAACATGAATCACATAGCCAATAGATGAGGACTTTATATATGTAGATCTAGATCTGAATCAAGGGTTAGATCTGAACCTTCATATTCTGTGTCGTTTAAGAGCTATGCTCCTTCACAGGGTATATTCGTGTTTGATCTAACAATTATCAGATTTAGATATAATTTTAGGTTTTTAGAAATTAATTTGTGAATCTGTCCTGATAGTCTATGGTTGTTTAAGAGCTCAGCTCCTGCATAGGCTATGCTTGTCGTTATTGACATATTTGTTTCTAAGAATCTATTTGTCGTTGATTCGTGTTTGTGACAGAAACATGAATTAGATCTATATTTATTTGTTGGCTCTTGATGAGTGTGAATCTAATCTATGTCATTATCCCCTAATTGCTTTCTCTTATTAGATAAATCTCTCGTCTTTATTTAATTGCTGTTATTTTCTGTGTTTTCAATCAATCAAAATCTTGGAATAACTTGATTGGATTTATTAATTAAAATATCTTTGGTCCCAGAGTTCGACACCCTCTACAACAATCCTTGTTGTTTAGGAAAGCCGAACGGATTTTACAGTTGTTTACAATTGTATAATTTGTTCGTAAACAAATTTTGGCGCCGTTGCCGGGGACCAAAATAATTTTTATTTTTAAATCCTTCGGGATATATTTTAGTTTTTCTTATTTTTTTTCATATATAAAAAAAACAAAAATATATTTTCCTTCTTTTATTTTTATTTTCCTTTTATTTGCTGATTTTCTAAAAAAAAAATTTGTTGCCTAAATTTCTTTATTTCTTTCCTTTTGTTTTTCAATCATTTTCTTTTCTGCCAATTTCTTGCCACTTTTCCTGTCAGTTCCTTGCCAACTTTCTGAATTTTTTGATTTTATTTTCTTTCCCATTTTCAATACTTTAACTTTTTACCTTTTTCAATTTTCAAAAAAAAACAAAAAAAAAACTTGCAAATTTCATTAGATTTGTTTCCCATTACAAGTTCTTTCTTTTCACAACAATAAATTCTGAGATATCCTTCCCTTATCTCATTCCTTTTCTGGTCTATACATTTCTTTTCCTACAAGTAAATAGAAAAAAAATCTTTTCTTTCCTTCTTTGTTTTTCTATTGCAATACAAAACCTGACTGCTCCTCCCTCTTCAATCACAATTCACATCAACAGACCTCCACAAACCATCTCCACCTACTTTGACTCAAACCCAAACGGACATCAAAACTCACGCACAAGCCAGATCACCACCAGACCATATTTTCTCCAATCTGCAATCTCCTCTTCATCCATCACAACTCAACAAGCTATACATCTCCTTCCGCCCATCTTCATCATCTCGACAAACAAACCCCTGTCGCCACCAGCTTCACACAACCGCAAGAACAAAAACCTCCATCACGCAACCTCCCGTACACAGTTCAACACTGTCACATCCTCTTCCTGCAACCAAAGCAGTAAAACACCTTCTTACTACCCATATAATGTTGTCTTCCTACAAATTCCACTAACCAAAACTGTTACTCCCCTACTTCATTCAACCATAAACCCATCACTGCATATCAGTTCACACAACATACGCTTCCACCACATCGCACCTCCACCATCAACCTCGAACGCACTGCAAAGTATCCCCGGCAACGGCGCCAAAATTTGTTTGAAAACATTCATGTCGCTCGCCTTGCATCTCAGGATATTTCCATCCATCAGCAAAGCTACTTCTTCACTTCCCATCCTGGAACCACCATCGACGGATGGCGAACCACTGCGTCGAAGAGCTATCGCGTCGAACTCTCTATCGAGCAAACCATCATATCCTGCCCTTCAAAGCCGCAACATCATTCATGTCAAATTTGTAAAAATGGCCAATGATAATAATAGTCAATATTGATCACTCTGTAGTCATCGATAATGACTACTCGGATCATGTATTTTACAAAAATTAGTTAAATACACATCTATGAAAATGACCGACATTCATCGTCAAATCCTACTCGTCGCCAGGCTCATCCTCCTTTTCAGATCAGTTTCCACGCACCAATGTCACTCCTTCAAATCTGAAGCGAAGCTTTAATGTTGCTCCATCATTGAATCCACCTATGCGCTTTGAATCTCCTTTGTGAACTTATCTCATATGTTCATGTTTATCCTCCTTATGCACTTATTCAATATATGCACTAGCTTATGCATCTGACCGATAAGCACCAAACTCTAGAAAATAAGGATTTCCTAATACTAGATCTCTTACGAACGACTTTTTAATCTAGACTAAGTAGACGATTCAACCATGAAACCGACAGTCATACACATTCCTAAACTAGTATACAAACATCTATATAGCATGCATCGGTGACCTGAAGTTGCTCTTATTTAGAATTACTCTTTTTCAAAGTGCAAAGCTCATTGCTATAAGTCTAATGCAAAAAAAGGCGTCTAAAACAGACTTCGTACGCAAAAGTTATGCCAATCTGAAGTTGGCCTTAGATACTATCCCAGTCTAGATATAGCTGAATCGATTACGCTGAATCGACTATGTCAAATCGTACTATGCCAAACCAAAATGCACTAAACTGACTACGCCGAACCGAACTGGCTACACCGGAATGACTACGCTATATCAAACAACGCCGAACCGGCTTACGACGAGCCGACTATGCCGAACCGAATTTTTTTGCACCACAACTTGATCTCCCGAACTCCAAAAAATTTAAAACTTATTGCGCCATAACTTGAGGGTTTAGCCAAAATCCTCTTTATCCGGTGTTATTCACTCCTAAAAATCTCAAACTCTAAACATGTCAATCCTTATACTCAAAAGAATCCAGGAAGCCATTCCGAGCTCAATGGAAAAGATTTGAGGACCTAATCCCATCACTTAAAAAAGTTTGCTTTATGGATCGATTTACAAATTATTCTCAATTCACTAGCTAAAAATCCATCAATCGAAATATGTCGATGGTTATATTCTAAAAAGTTCCCATTATCGATCCAAGTTTAATGAAAGCAGTCTCAAGTCCTGATTCGATCGTATGTGAAAAAAATGACTTTTGGAACCACTACTCACTTAACAATTAATATTTAAATAAAATATCTAAGTATCCAACGCTTTAAAATATGGGTCTTTACGTTCTCCACTTCTTAAAGGATTTCGTTCCAGAAATCCTCAAGAATTGAATAACACAACCCAACACTCTCGAATGAGTGACGACATAAGAGGGATCTTCACTTAACACCCTCAACAACAACCATTGAAGCGATATAACAAAGGAAATAGACATGGAAATTGGCATGGAGCCAATACTCCCATTCGTAAGTATGACTACAATCAAAATTGGGACTGATGTAGCTAAGCCAAGTTTCTAAGTTGCGCACTTTTTTCTAGACGAATAGCTAATGGAAAATAAGAGTGATAACTCGCTAATTGGATGGCAAATAATTTTAGCATCACACATTGAATTTTCTCTCAAATTTGGACAAATTCACAGAAAATTTCAGTAGCACCTCCTTCGTGCGACTCGATCCAAAAAGACTACAACTCACCAAATATGGCTTATCCCAATAAAATAAAACAAAAGCCTTAGAGTGGCCATCCATATCTTAGGAATATAGTCATCAAAGATGCACCAAGGTCATAAATTACAATTCTACAACTGCCACATACCTCTTTTTAGAGCAAGCTTAGTATTTAGAATCTAGATGCAAATAATATAGAATAAGCATCCAAACAATCAAATCTTTCTTTTGTGTACCTGGGCATGTACTCAATGAAGAGGGTTAAACATAATAGTGGGAACAGCAACGAGAAATATAAGCATGTTAACTAAATAGAATTCATCTAACATGAGAATGTCAAGTTATGTATGGAATTAAACGAGTTAAGCAAGAATAAAACTATTTTGCATGCCATCATATGGGCACAGATTTTTACGTCAAAAATCAACAATCAAACATGCGTGGAAAAATAACAACAATACTCAAAAAGAATATCCATGCCTATCCCAACATGCAGGATGCTAATCTAACTAGTATAAGACATCCAATATTATATTCTATACATATATGACTCGATAACTACGATTGCCATTTTAAAATAAGGAATATAAATTTAGCATCTCTCGACAACGAGTTGGGTATGACTTGAGTGCTATCTTACAATTCCTAACTCTACGACAACTCATTAATGGAAATCATCTGCAATTATTCCCACATCCATTTGGGAATCTCAATAGTCATATGAAACCATTCGATTCATCACATTCATCACTAGCTAGTTGACGATACATTCATCATGAAATGATGTCTAAGAAACTCCTTTTAATGAAGTCGGGAATGAGCAACACCTCATTTGTATGGAACCACCACTCTGATCGGGTCCACACCACATCACGTTGAGTTATAAAACCATAAATAGTAATAAACATAAGCAATATTCACTAGAGGAATATCACTTCCAAGCTGGTACACATTCAACTCGAGATGCAAAAAAATGCACTTCCCATACACACAAATGGGAAATAACGATCATAGGAGGTAAATAATTTTAACTACTGTTGCTAGCAAAGGTTGAGATACCTCTTGGGAAAGAGAAATCCCAATGATGTGACATATCTAAATGACTCTAACCACCCTCGCTAATAAATAATTCCTACTATCCCCCTAAGCGAACTCTTGTGCTATCTACTTCGAGTCAGGTGGTGAATACTCGTCCTCGTGCAGTTCTGGTTATCAACTAAAAGCGACAACCTTTCATTCAGAAAAATGGCGCACTGAACCAAACAACACAACTAAGTGTGTCCTATCGGCTAGTCGTTTCTACTTATAATGAATAATCGATATACTTATGGGTCCACTTCGAATTTCAAATCATCAAAACTCTTGATAACGATATGCTAGATGTGGCCCAAGCACTTTAATTTTCTCACTGAAAAGTAAAACTCCAACAAGCTAACCAAAAGATGGTTTATTTCCAATACCTACAACACAACCAACTTTTGACTTTTTCTCTCTTTCCAACCATAGGAAAGCGAAAATAAAATAATCTAATAGCACAAGTGCAACTTTTCCAAGTGATATTGAGCATTGTCCAAGAAATCAACAAAATATGCCGACGCACTAGTTAGCCCAAATGACACAACCAACCAATCAATACCGAAGCAGCATGTGAAAGTCTGTATTAAGCACTACCAACCAATGGAAATAAATACTCTCTCTCTCTTCCCACTCCTAAGATGTCATATGCCCTAGAGGCATAACTATTGGCTCAATACTATGACTAGCTTGATATAGAACTCGAGTCAAATATGGCGACAATATGGTTATCTCAGTGAATGTGTCCAAATACTCTCAAGATATAAGCTCAGTTAATGACTCATTACTAGAGAACTGTCTCATTCCGAGATCGTCCAACCATAAGAGAGTTTCCTACTAAAGATCTAATTCTCCGGTCGCTAACACTAAGTTGAGGATGACTGACTATTAAAGAGAAAAATGTCCTAGTCCACTATCTCACCAACAATCTCTCACTACCACTGCTATTCCATATCCTCCCAGCAAGTAAACTATTGGAATCAACTATTAAGTCCAGTTAATCCCAATAATCAACAACAAGCAAACAACTTATCAAACATGCAAATATGACTTGGTAAAATTAAGTTTGGATGAACCGAAGCATAGATTAGCTATGCAGTAACACTCCTCCACATCGAGGTCCGAAATTAATTGCTATAGATGCTGCAGTCATCCATAATATAAATTATTGGTGACCAAACATGAGATGCTACACACATATATAATCTAAGCCCTCAATACAATAAGTCTCAATCAAGAAAGCGAATTAATAATCATGAGCCCCAATCCCGTTCCGTCCATCAAACCTGCAAGATCAGATGAAAGATGAAATCTCGATGTCAAAATAAAATACGTATGGAAACACCATTAGTGCAAAACATATATCGAGTGGTGATGTCGTTCCCTTCTCTTTCATCAGGGAAGCACCCGACGAAACAGGAATGACGATCATTACATATGTCTCTACAAATTTGTCCCGATAAGAGAAAAGAACCTTCTATACTGGGTGCAAGCTCAAACATTGCAAGCTTCCTCGATCGATTCCTTCAAGCCATCATTCACTCATTGAATGAATCAACCACCCCTCCAAATAGCCATCTAGCCCAGTCACAAACTCCAGACTTTGGAGTAAAATGGAGAGAATAAACTGTACGTCAATAGCACACCGAGTTCTATCACCATCTCTAACATAATCATATCTCCTAAACTAGTGAACTCCTCATCGATTTCTAAGAAGTCATTGCGAATCTCTTTGAAGTGTACCATGAAATGGTTGTGAGCGAATCGATGTCCGGAACCCAAAGTGAAAAAGAATCTTGACCAATCCAGGCTCAACCTTGAAGTCCCTTAGAAGTAAACTCCTACTTCACTATAACATATAAACCTAAGCTGTCAAAGAACTCCTTGTTAGAACCCAAACAGCTCTTTCACTGCAACAGTTGACTCCGTTTCAGGGAACGGTTCAGCACATAGACACGTAAGTGTCCATATATCATAACATAGCCGACACCCTGCACTAGAGCGCCATACCAAATATAGATATTAGAACATACAAGATAATCGTTCTACCATTACTGGAAACAAAAACTACAGTCAAGGCTAGCAGTCCTCGATTATGCCTGATTCTCAACTCTAGCAATGGAGTATTTTTTCATTTGCTAGATCGTCTAGATAAGTGGTTAGGACAATCAGTTCCTAATAAAGAAAAATACTTCGATGACACTCACGTGCAAAACTAGCTATGCTATATATATATCACCAATATGTAGATTTGAAAACCAAAATATTTATATATATAAATGTGGACTCCCTCGTATATATTAACTCTCAATTCGGTACTGCTTAAATTAAACGATGCAACCTAAGTTCTGGTACCAAATGTGACGACCGCCCTACTTTACCAGTGCTTATATAACCCAGTAGTGCACCATATAGGTACCCCATCGATGGAGGACAATTTTTAAGGGAAAGAAATAGAAGAAAAAGCGAAATGAAAAGGAAGAGAAAGAAAATGGAATGGAAGGAGGAGAAAGGAACACAATACATAAACAAAGGATATGTCTTATATCTCATAGCGCATCATATAACACATACTAATAATTATAGATATAAAATAGGCAAGACAGTAATAACTATATAAACCACGTAGTCAGGATACATTCCTTCGTACAGATAAACATAACAGTGATAGAGTCTATAAAAGTGAAATAAAGTCAACCGATAAACTGTCTCTGATACGAATACATAACACTGCCATGGCTCTATAGTGTATCACAACGGAATACACAATGATAATACAAGTATAAATATAAAAGACGTCACCTCTTGCTAATCCACATGCACAACTCTGAATAATGCTAAAAAAATTAACTAGCTTCCTTATCACCATCGTTAATGAGTACCCAAGATAATTAGAGGAAACATAAAACCTTAGGTCAGACAATAATCCGGTATAAGCAATAAGTAAATCTCCAAAAATACTATAAAAGTTGTAATAGTATAAAGCACAGAGGGTATGAAGAAACATACGTGACCTATCCCTATATCCATAGGGTCATCACTCATAAAATATATTGCTTTATGATAATCATCATGGGTGTAATCTACATCAGAAACCTAAGGGTGTCCCAATATCTAAATTGATGGTAAATGATTAACCAAACGCTCCATTCATCATCCATCCTCACATTCACTCACTCAGTGCATCGGATACATGGTAATGTTAGGTTTTCATAATACTCGAATCCATGCCGCTCACCAGGCTAGGAGTGAGGTTGTACCGACATGCACAATAGGAGATATGGACCCGACATGGTCTTAGTAGATGCTAATATCTTCCGTGAATCCGATGTGGTACCAACTGGGCATCACACGCTTTACCTCCTCTTCATGAGTAACCGCTAAACCCTATATATCCATGATCCCTTCGAATATGCCATACCCAGCTTGGACAATTCCCTGGAATTGCTCTAATGATTTCTGACGTGAAGTCGTCGGTTGGGACTAAGCATAGACAACTAACGTATTGTCAAGCTCAAACACAGGCCCTTAACCATCCTTAGTAGCTTCCTCTTTGATTCACTGTCACTTGCGCCTCATATGGTGTTATACCAACACTTAACTAACAACTGTTATTGTAGGCTAACTCAACTAGATGGTGATGGTATCCCCATGATCCTCCGAAATCCATAACACATGCCTTAAGATCTTCTAAGAGTCATTTCATTCTTTCGATTTCCCCACTAGCCTGCAGATGATAAGTTGTACTCATATGCATCTCAGCTCCCACTGCTTATTGCAAACTCTTTCAAAATCCACTAGTGAATAGAGGATCTTTATTACTCTCTTAGGTTCTCCATGGAATTGAACTATTCATCTGACATAAAACTCAGCCAACTTGGATACCATTTTGGTATATCTGAAAGGAATAAATCTTGCGTTTTTGGTCAAGCGATACATAACTACCCATATGCTATCATATCCTACCCTGGTCCTAGGCGATCCTATAATGAAATACGCATCGAAACTTGCTCCCATTTCCATAGGAAATTCCAATGGCTGTAACAATCTACTCAACTTGTTTTGCTTGCTTTAACTAACTGGTTGTTCATACACTTAGAGATGAATCTTCCAACATTTCTCTTCCTACATTCTCAGTAGTAAACTCTCCTCGTATCTCGATACATATTAATACCACTAGGATGAATAGTCAATCTGAAATGATGATATTCCCTTAAAAATTCATCTCTCAAACCATCTATATCAGGAACAATCAACCTTTCATCTCGATGGAGCCAACCATCTCAATCGACTTCATAACTCTTTATTTCTTCATACTCGAGTCTCATCTTCGACCTCTTAGTAATCTCAACAAGCTTGGCATCTCATTTTTGGATTTAGCCAATCCCTTCGATGAGAGTAAGTCTAATAGATAAGCTTGCCAACATCTCAGGCTCCAACTCACATCGGAACTTCAAATCAGATCCAGCTAACAATCCATTTTCTACCATTCCAGAAACATGGCTCCCAAATTACCATTCCTTCTACCTAGTGCATCTTCCACCACATTATCTTTTCCCTAAGTATATGCAATACGAAAATGATATGAAGCTAGGAATTCCAACCATTATTGTTGCTAAAGATTTGAATCCTTTTGGGAGAAAAATATTTTAATGATTCATGATCTATAATTGCTCAAATCTCACTCTTAATAGATAATGCCTCCACATCCTCTCGGTAAACAATATCACCATTATCTTTAGATCATGAGTAGGTAATTCCTTCCAGGAAGCTTAAGTTATATACTAGCATATGTGACAACTCTTCTTTTCTGCATCAACACAGCTCCTAAACTAGTACCACATGCATTGGTGTAGACAACCATTTCTTCATTCCCACTCGGAGTAACCAACACAAGAGAACTAGTCAATCTCTCCTTCAAGATCCCAAAATCATGCTCACACTTTGCATCTCATATGAAGGTCTGGTTCTTTTTCATCTCGTCAATTGTGCATCTATCTTCGAATATTCTTAGTAAATCGTCAATAGTATCCAGCTAAACCAAGGAACCTTCTTGCATCCGCAACACTGTCAAGTCAATTCCAATCTTGAATTGTTGCTACCTCAGCATGGTCCACTGTTATCTCTTGTCCTATTACGACATGAATTAAGAATCTCACTTATTCCTTCTAGAAGTGACAATTGGAAAACATACCTCTCAACTGATGCTTTCTTAGAATCTCCAACACTATCCTTAGATGCATCTTGTGTTCCTTCTTACTCTTTGAATAGATTAAGATTTCATCCATGAAAACTAGCACGAACTTATTCAACTGATTGCTGGAAACTCTATTCATAAGATCCACAAAATATGTTAGTGCATTAGTAAATCTAAGTGGCATCACCAGTCACTCAAAGAATCCAGATGGTATCCTAAAAGCAGTCTTCGATACACTATCTTTTACCATTCTCAGTTAGAGAAACCCTATAGCCAAATCAAATTGGGTAAATACATTGGCTTCGTGCAGCTAATTGAACAAGTCATCGATCCTTGGAAACAAATGCTCGTTTTTCTCAGTCACCTTATTTAGCTCACGATAATCCACACGTAATATCAAAGATTCATTAGTTTTGGTTGCAAATAAAATTGGTGCACCCTATTTAGATACGCTACAACGAATGAATCCTTTTCTTAGTAGATCATTCACTTACATCTCCAACTCTTGTTGTTCTCTGAGCGCCATCCACCTAACAAGCATAACTTTAGGTTTATCTCCTTTCATTAGATGAATATAAAACTCAGTTTATCTCTATGGTGGCAGTCCTTTGACCTCATCAAATACATTAGGAAACTCTCTGGCAATAGTCACATATATCAATTCATCCCTTGGAATCTCAAGAAAATATAAACATCTAACTACTACCCCATTTTTCGGTAGGCAGTGTATCACAATAAAGAGCCCTTCCATATTCCCGATTGTCACCACGAGCTTCTCATAATCCATAATGGACATGTGTCTCTTGAGCCATTCGAAACAAAAAATAATCCCAAATCCAACGAAGTTCAGAACAAAACAATCACACAAAAAAGAGAAACCATTACTCGATAAAACTAAACCACGACAAAGAATACAATGATGATAAATCCCCTACATGGTTAGTAACAACTAATGGTCTATCCATGATCTTAAGTTCCAAACTAACATGCACACAAGCTCATTACGAATAAAAGAATGTGATGCTCTAGTATCAAAAAGAAGTTTAACATAAACATCTCTAATGGAAAGCATACCTTGCACATTAACACTATTCCCCTTCTCCACCACAATCAAAGTTCTCAAAGCAGATGACACACCATCCTATGCATAAGCCTTACCAATCAACTTATCCTTTTGGTGACTTTGGGCAGTTCTTCTTCATTTTTCCAGGCTTACCACAATTGAAGAACTTCTTTTCAACCTTATCAGATTTACAATCCCTCAAACAATGGCCTTTCTCATGGAAATAAAAGCAAGTAGCTACACCCTTAATTTTTCTCTGGCTATCCATTTCTTGTTGTTATCGCTTTCTCTTTCCTTTCCACTTCTTCTCATTCTACCATCTTGTTATGGCTTTGATTCTCTTTTCTCACTAACATTAATAACAACCTTACCCTTCTTAGGGAACATGCCCTTCTCAACAGGACCTCAATATGATCTACGAGATTCTCTCCAAGATACACATCTAGACTAGTGAAGAATTTATCGTTCTTTCTTAAGGGAGTATTAATGAAATATATCACATACTTAGACAAAGCTCCAAACTTTGAAATATACTCAGTAAATGACTTATCAATTTGCTTCAACTTAACAAACCTCTTAAAGATAATAGTCTTTTGTACCCCGAAAATGAACTTATCCTAAAACTTATTCCTAAACTACTCCCAAGAAATCTGACCTTCCAGAGTACCGATGTTAGCGACATTCCACTAATTCATAGATCGATTTTGAAGTTGCCTCGAAGCAAGCTTCTTTTTCATCACGTCATTTCTTTGAAGATCTTCAAATAAGTGAGTATAAGTATCCACTAATTCTGAACTTTGATAGGCAATTTTGTTCCAACGAACAACTTTCCACCAAGAGAAGAGTAATTATAACACCCCGTAAAATTCATAAGTATTAATAATAAATAAATAAAATAAGCAATTAAATAATATGGTTGGAAAATGATATTTTTGCAGCTTTAGAAATTTGGCTACGAAATTCTTTTATTTGGATTCGTGGCGAAATTCTGAATCGTTTTCATATATAATATGCTAAAAACGGTCAATGTATGAAGAAGTTATAAAGAAATGAATTTGGACAGTAAAACGCAGAAAAAGTATATATATATAACTAAATGGATAATACATACATATACATATATATATATATATATATATATATATATATATATATGCGTGTGTGTGTGTGTGTATGTGTGTGCGCGTCCAAGATAAATTCAAAATAAAGAGGGAGAAATTGAAATTTGAATTGAAGATAAGATCAAGGGGACAAAGTATATTATATATATATAATAAGATTAAGAGAACAAGGAACATATTAATTGAAATAAACAACTCAGCAACGCAGCCTTACTAGGCGTTCCAGATCCGAAGGGGTCGGCCGCACCCCTCCCTTAAGGGTGTCGACCACCGGTCGACCGCTCGGCAGCTGGACAACCCAATAAATCTTGTTAGTTAGGTTTTTTCTAAAGGGATATATATGAATAGAAGGCTTGGATTAATTTTAAGTAATCCAACAGTCTATGCTCACACGGGCAACTATATATAAAGCCTCATATCACACTATGAAACCCTAACCATTCTCTATCCCTGTCTCCATGTTTTATGTCCACCACTACTAAATTCCAAAGAAAAATAAAAGAATAGGGTTAAGGTTTTCTTCTATTTCTCTAACTCTATTTTTAATATCTCTCTATTCTAATTTATATAAGTTTAGTATTCTGAAATTTGGCATAAACACACACACACACACACACACACACACACACACACATATATATATATATATATATATATATATATATATGAGATTCTAATAAATGTCTCTTATGTATATAATTAGGAGGATTATTGGAGCATGTTTGAACGCAAAGAATTAATGCGGATCTAGATCTACTACAGATTTCTCTCTATTCTGCCTAGATCAGTGAGTGGAATATGGTTTACTTAGGCTTATTCATATTTTTATTAGATTATCATGTTGATAGATATGCCTAGGAGGATTTGGAAATCCGATAATATAGACATTAAAACCTCAAATCCTCTATCTTGTAATTTCTTATGAATTGTCATGATATTTGGGTTTTGTGGATTTTTGGTTTTAATACTGGATTAAAGACGAAAAGTGGGTGTTACTACTATTATTTCTATTTTATGTAATTCACCTTTATTTTTCATTTGAATATAACCTAAAAACGTTTAGATTTGATTGTTTCATGATTTGATTTTGGTTTGGATCCTATTTTGAATCCAAATGCATCATATTCGAAAAAGGTCAAATGTACACATTTTTATGTGCATAATGCCGAAAAGGGGCGATTTAGGTAAAATAGGAATTACAAACATACAAGTATAAGTGTATGTAATACTTTATTTTTAATTCAGTATTGAAATCATTTCTACGAGCCTAAGATGCAAGTTGAAATTGTATGTATGTATATTTTTCATCCCCTGCTATTTGTTATCTTGTCACTATGTTATCATGCCTATGTTGTAGCGGTAAAAGTATGGAAAACCTAAATTGTATACTTTGAATTGGGCAAATTGACAATTGCAACCTCGTTAGAACATTTCTCGTTTATACGAATATTTATGTTAATTAGGCACTATTATTATTATACTTATATAAACATAATTAACGTTGTATTAGCATAATAAATGCGATTAGGTTAGAATTCGAATTTGAAATGTTGCCGTAATAAATATATTTGTTTTATTGTGTGTGCGTATATAGAATGACTTTAAATATATATAAATAGTGACACATAGACACGATGTTAGTTTCCATTTATGGTAGAAGCCTACTCGGAATCGACCGGCAAATCCAACAACTACAAGTGGGCCCAACTAATGTGAGATTTCTAGGTGTCATGGGCCATTCAAAAACTTAGTACACTAGGCACGAGGCTAAACCAACTTGTAGTAGAAGTCTGCCCGGAACCGACAGGCATATCCACCATCTACAGGTGTACAGTTTAATGTAAGTGGTCTAGTGTGTATATATATAACTATATATAACTGTATATATATATAAGTCTGCTGTGTGAAAATATGCAGGTTTACTACACCTTGAGAAGGCCTTAAGTGGCTGACTCTCTTTTCATCTAGTTTGAGTCTTAAGTGATTAGGACAAGGATCCCTCCGAATGTTTTTTCCTTGGAGAGTAACCAAAGTCATGGGACCGACCCTTATTTGTTTAAGTAAGTCTTTGGGTCCTCCTTCTCTAAAAGTGGTTAGGCATAAAGCAGTAGCGGAGTAGGGTAGTTCACGGGGATGTCCATTTCCTCTAGAAGCTTGTAAGGACTCAACTAGGGACAGATTGGTAATTGAAAGATATATGGTCATTGTATGCTCACCAACTGTCTAACGGAAGTCTTAAGCGACATAGGTTTCCTACCAAGTAATATCAGTTAAGTAGTAACGTTCGCAATACTACTTCATATATTACAAGTAAGAGTATAAACTTAAGAAGATTAACGTATTAGGACGGAGTCTAAAAGGGCTAGGGGCCCGCTTCAGGGTTATAAGAGATCATAAGAAGCCACCTTTAATAGAGCCATAAGTGACCGAGAATGCCACCTCGTTAGGTCTTTACCCTAAAAACACTAATGGTTGATTGACTTGTATATCCACCCCATTGGTTAGATACTTAGTGTTTGTTGTGTGCTACATACCTTGACATATGTAACCTACAAAAATTATAGGGTATGGACATTAAGTAACACCATATTTCAGTCAAATAGAACTTTATGTTCTGACCCCTCTTCTTAGCATATCCAACAGGTCACAAGATGGGTTAAAAGCCATGGATGAAGTCATGATTGAAGTTGATGAAGGAGATGAAGTTGTTACATTTGGTATCTGAGCCTAGGTTACCCGATTATAAGGGAATTATACTTATGAGAGACATATTTGTATATTGAAAAAGATTTTTTAATATATATATCTATACTAATAATACAAATACCTTCCCATGGTGAAGCTTTTATACTGTTCCAGAAAAGTCCTTATACCACCTCGCTGCTGAATTATAAAACCGCTATTAAAATGCAGGGTAAAAGTGTCTTCCGTCACACCACTTTCTACTGCCCACTACCACGTTTCCGTTAGTCAACATTTTTCCCCGTCTCTGTCCACTCCGTTCTTCACGTTTTCATTTTTTTCATGTCTTCTTCCCTGCCACTAAAACCTAATCGACATAAAAATGGCGTGACTACTCCACTGCTACTCCATTCCACCCCCAATTCCTACTCTTCTCAACTGTTACTAACTTCACCTTCTCAGATCTGCCGACGTTTTGTGCTTCGGATCCACTACCATGGTCACAACCGCTTTTTACGTAGCGGTATTCCTTAGATCTGTCGCTTCCACTAGAAGATCCAGCACTCCTCCTCATCTATATTCAGATTTGCCACTTCTTTTCATCTCTGGCTATCCAAGAAGCTTACTTCTTCGTCCAAGACGCTGTCGTACGTAAGATCGATTTACCTCTCCACTTTCCATGCTTAATTTGTTCTTACCTTGCTACAACTTACTATATTTTTATTTTTTTGGAGTTGTTTTGTTCTGATCTGCAGCCACTATCCAGCTTTAAAATCATATCGATTTACAACCTGCACCAACTGCAGGATGATTGAAACCTTTATGCTTTACACGTTCCAGTAAGGTCCTCGAAGCCCTGATTTCTCTTGCTTTTGGTTGAATTTTTTAGTTTTGTTTTAATTTCTACTTTGATTCCTTCTAAATATTAAACTGGCACATAGTAGATCCAATACCGCCTCCATGTATCTTTACATTACTAATTTTTATTTGTTATACCTTCAGACTGTGTTCAAGGAATCACGTGAGCAAGCTGAAAATTGGGTGGGCTAAGCTTATAAAATCTTTCTTCTTTTCAAAGGTGCAACATCACTTCTGTTTCCACTGTATATTGCTTTAAAGTATAATTTCAAGTGTTAATCAATACTCTTATGTTTACCACCACTTTTGTTGTTTGGAAGCTCGGCCTATTCATTCGATGAGTACTGAAAAAAATTAAATTTGTGGTGATTGTTCCTTATCTTTTGATTGTTTTTACGAGTATGAAAACTGTTCAGTTTTCTGCTCTGTATTCTTGCTTATAGCAGATGTTGATAGCGCAATGTAGGTACAACACAACTCATATATGTTCAATATTCATGTTGTTTTAAAAGTAATTTTACTGAGCTTGAGGAAAAATTAAATGAGTTATCAGGATTATGTGGTGTTTTCATAGTAATTTCATTGAGCTTTTTATCTACTGCTACATAAAGATAAATAGAACAAGACACGATTGATTTATTAAATATTTCCAGTAACTCATCCATATTTGATTTAAATATTACTTAAAATACGTTGGTTTATCATCGTCAATATTATAAATAAATACAAATTTCTCATTGATTTGCTATTTAATTCGTAGCTGAATCTTAGATTTTATGTTTTGTTGTCATATGAAATAATTAACGAAACATTTGTCCATTAATGGTTATTCTCATTTCAGCTTTATAATATTTCATCTATTGTTAAGGACCCTTCACTGAGTCACCTTACGTGATTTATAATTTGTGTTTGATGGAGTTGTGTGTATAAAAGCATTAAACTAACGATAATAGAGTTTCATGAGCTTTCCTAAAAGTAGGCTTTTACTGTCTCATGAATTATGTATATTTATTGTTTTATTTAGTTTGGAATTATTGACTTCTTCTGTTGAAGTTTTTAAAGCAGAATGTTAACTACTTATGTGGTTATAACAAAAATTTAGCAGACCTCCTGCATAACTCATGTCGCATCATACATGTTTTGTTTTGGCATTGTAATTTTAAGCTGGAAAATCATGGACGATCATTGTTATGCTTACTATAACTTATTCTGTTTTTACAGTCGGGTTCTTTTATTCATGAACTTCATCAAATTATTTAATAACTAAATATTGTTGATATTCTTGCGGTAATGGAGTTAGCGTATATGAATAGAATTAACATGTATTCATGTGTATATTGCCAGCGACAAGTGCGGATCTATGTGATATGACCATAGATCTGGAAAGGAGAAAATATAGTAGATGGAGAAGAAAAAGCTGGAGAAGAAGGATTTAAAGGAGAGAAAGAGTTCACAAATAAATTCTTATATATCATTTCCTTAGTAAACTAGCACATTTATAGTTGTATATGCCAACAACTTGAGCGCCATACCCAACAACTTTTAGCGCCAAATCAAATAATAGAGAAGTAAAAAAAAGATTACACAGCTGCAATCTCTAACTAATTATGGAACCATTTCGTGCCACTAATCCAATAGCTCCTAGGTAGCTTTATATTACTTCTGGGTGGCTGGGTTCATCTTTATTATTATAGTTGTATCACTATGTTAGCTGTATTTAGCTATATTTTGACAGATTCAGCCATATGTTTGTGCTTATTTTTTCTTCTTTATTGCACAGCTTTCAATCTTACAGTGGAAGTTACAGATATCACACTCCCAAGGTTTGCAGAAATGATTATATGTACCAAACAACCATCATTGCACAAAAATGATTGGATGAATGAGGTGTGTCTCACTATTTAACTGATTATTATGTAAACACCTTATACTGTTGATTTATTAAATATTTCCAGTAACTCATCCATGTTTGATTTAAATATTACTTAAAAGACATTGGTTTATCATCATCAATATTATTACACATACAAATTTCTCATTGATTTGCTATTTAATTTGTAGAATCTTAGATTCTATTTATTTTTGTTATATGGAATAATTAACAAAACATTTGCCTACTAATGGTTATTCTATTATCAGCTTGATAATATTTCGTCCATTGTTTAGGACCCTTCACTGACTCACATTACGTGATTTATAATTTGCGTTCAATACTTATTTTTTTCATGCTTAACTCTCTGCTTATAAGTTTCATAATCCTACATTAATGCTTGCACAGTGTCTGAAATCGGAAGAGAAGTGGTTTTTGCAAGAGAAAACACCATCTCCATGGATGTTGACAAAAAAGAAAACAAGTGATAAAATGGAGATACGTATTTAGCTGCATTCCACAGACAAAATCACTTCACAGATACGGGGAGGAAGCGAGGAGATTAGCACTTCTACGTCTTTAAGGGTACCGAATTTAAAGAACGAGAAGATGAGTAATTCTGAATTCCTCACTCTGTTGTCAAATATTGATCGCAATGATGATGACATGTTCGATAATGAGAGCACTTCTGTGACTGCTGATTCCAATGAACATACATCTCTCCCTCTTATCTTTTCGTTTGGTGACGATGACGTAAAAATAGTAATAAGGTATGTATCTTTTGTTCATTAATTTTAATAGTATCATTCAATTTAAAAGCTGTCAATTTGTTGTTCCTCTATTTTCTTTAGATGTCTTATGTTTAATTTATAAGGTTACTAACATTATATCAGGGGAAAAGATAAAATAATATAAAACGATGGTATCTTGCATTTTGATCGGAAAGATATTCATGGCATCAAAATTTGAATTTTCTATAAACAAACGTTATAAACTCAATGTTTGTATTCAAGTATTGATATGTTAATGTTATATACCATATATCTTGACATGAATTAATAATAGATGAAAAGGATATCTTAACCGTTTTAGAATTCATACAAGTCAACAGTATCTTAAATTTCGTATCCTGTAATACAATAAAGTTGCATACTTTTGACTTCTGAGCTTTTTAAAAGTGATCATCACGTTATTTAATGTGGAGGCTTTCAAAAACTGCTCTGCATTCAATAATACTATGAATAATTTTTCCCTTTAATGAACTTTAAAATATATTGTTGAATATAAATTTCATTTCTAACATTTAATGCAATCCTCAAACAAATAAACATGGAAATGTTGAATATAAAGTGCAATGATATTTGAAGAAAAGCAAATTAATTTGGAAATTTCTCATTAATATCCTGTAAACTTAGGAAAATATATATGATTTATTTCCATCCTTATTGAGATTGTAATTTCCATACATGATATTACTACTGCTGCTATTGCAATACTTCTTTTCTAATGGATACTGATGAACTTCTCATTTTGTTATATACTCATTTTATTATATTTTTTGTTTTAGTTTTCCGCCTTTCTTTTTGGTGGATGATGCATTATCAAAGGCTGAGAAGAATGCTCAAGTTAGAAAAATACTAATGGAGAAAAAGTTGTGGGAGAATGACAGTTTCAAGCAGCAAGTGCAAATTGAAAATGAAATGTACTTAGCAAGTGCGAAGAGTCAAACTGATGCCAGTTTTTACAGGGTGATGAAGGAAGCCAAAGCCAATCGACTAAAGCTTACATCTGACTTTCTTCACCTTAAGTTCATCTAAATCATTGCTTTGAATTCGAAAATTTTCTTTGGACGCAAGGTGCCTACATGATTGTTGGTCAAAGGCCACTCGGCAAGGTTCTTCATGTTTGAAACGGTGTGTTTACCATGACAGCATTGTATGCTAAAGTTATACTGCTATTCCTGGCTTAAAATGTTCACATATTATACTGCTATTCATGGCTACTTGCAGCTTCAAATTGGCGGTAACATCAGCAATAAGAGGAAGGTGTTCGCGGCTGTTCAGTTGAAAAAAATTTCTACATCTACAACTGCGTTTGCATTCAAAAACAGGAGCTTTGCTGAAGTGAGGTAACGTTTTTTATTTAGTAGATGTCATGTTAACTGAAACTAGATTAATTGATTTGTTATTGATCAATTTTTTTTATATTGTTCGTATAATTTCATAGATTATTTATGTAGGGTTTGAGTCCTCTTCGTCGGTCTTTCTGTATCCCTCTCATTCTCGATCACTGTTCAGGTATGATTTTCCTTAACCTTTAATTTTTATGTTTTTCATTTATTTGTCTGTCAAATTATCTACTTTTATATGCACCATGCTGAGACTTCACTACTGCACTTACCCGACAGTGGACAACAAAGATCATTCATACTGGGATGCGTTTCTTCGATCCGGAAGTGGTTAGATATGCTTTTTCCCATATTGTTCTTATAACCACCATATTCACAGTTAAAAAACTGACGTTCAAACTTTCATTTTTCCTTCAATTCAGATTGCAGAAATTGAGAAAGTTTTTGCTGAGCTTGAAAACCATTCGCACAAAAGCTGATGCTGATACTTATGCCTATGCTGATGTTGCTTGCCACTTTTCCATGTTTTTTTGTGCTTTATTTGTTTTTCAGTTCTATCTATTTTTTTTCTTTTAATTTCTGCAAAATAACATTAATTAGCTCATCTGTAAACAGAGTCCAGACTTTGTAATTTTCTTTTCATTTTGTTCTCCGATTATTATGGTGCTTCATAGCATACATGTGCAGAATCTAAATGTTCAATATTTCCACTGTTTATTCTTTTGCTGTACAATTTCACAGCCGTTTCAATGTGCGTATTTTCTTCATTTCTTTTGTTCTTTTTTGCTTGCTTGCGATTTATTTAACGCTCAGCTTGCTGCTGCATCAGGCAGTACCTGCATTTCAGCATGTTTATTTATGCAATGTTCGTCATTTGCTTGATCAGTATATGCACATGTCCAGCGGACGTGCATAAGTACTGGTATATATATATATATATTTACCCCAATAAGCATATGCATTTATACTAGGCATCTTTATTGCTTTTCTTCCTTTTTCAGCTTAAATACTATCTCAGGAGTATTGACTAAAGGATCCTTCCTTTTCTTTTCAGATAATAGAATGGCTGAAAGCCCAACTAAGTAGGGTAACCAGGCAAGGCCAGATACTCGCCAGTGGTTCTAACAATATCTCTGTACTGTTGAACAGGTCCTTGTTGCTAATCATGCCCCCGCGGCACCTACAGCTCCTATCGGGTAGCCTTTGACTTTTCCCGCCTTTGTAAGACTTTCATGCATCTTGAAGGGAAATCGTTTTTTGGAAAAGAGAGCTTTACTAGTGCCCAGTCTTGGCTAATGGACCGTGAAAGAATTTTCGAAGCTACTGCCTGGCCCGATGAGGTGAAGAGGAGAACTACTGCCTAACATTTGAAGGATGAGGCCCTTGAATGGTGGAACTTAATATTGGTGGAAAACAAGGGCCAAATATTTACATGGACGGAATTCAAAGCCCGGTTTGAAGCAATCAAGGGCAGAAATGACTATCGAACTAGAGAAATTCATCCACTTCTACCAAGGAAGCTTGACCTGGAAAAGTATGTATCCAAATTTACTGAATTATGTAAGTTTGGAAGAGGATTGGTAGAGAAACCCATGAACAAATCCCTTAGGTTTGTTAAAGGACTGAACTCCCCGTTGAAGGAAACTCTATTCGACCAAGTAACGTTTGGGGAAACTTTTGAAACCCTAGTTGAAACAGATATCCTTTGTGCGATTGAAGGTGCTAAGGAGGAGAAAGAAGGTGAGATAAGGAGAAAGCTCCAACAAAACTAAGAAGGAATGGTGGAAAAACAAGAAGAAGAACAAATTTAGAAAGGAAGCAAAGACTTGTACGAGTGCAACCGCAAGGGCCATGGTGCTAAGGATTGTAGGACCTCGTTAGTGAAAAAGGAGTTCAAGGGAAATGTTACAACTTCCATGAAGAAGGACACATGTCCAAGGACTGCCTAAAGCCCAAAGTTGTCAAGAGTGGCCGAAAATATGTAATAGAGGCAGCACCGATTCAAAGCCGACACCCAAGAGACCAAGGGCAACCCGCACTTGAAAGTATAACCTCTATTTTAGGAAATTTAGCATACACCTTACTCAATTATGAAGCAACCCATTCTTTTATCCCCAAGCGAATAGTAAATATGTTGAATCTTTCCATATCTATCTCGGAGTGTCCGATAAAGGTGGCCAACCTTATCGGAGGATCTAAGTATCTTGAGTTGTTTTGTAAAGACCTAGTATCGGAGATCAACATTGTCGAGTTCCATTGCGAAGCGTATGCGTTGGATTTTATGGGGTATGACCTTATCTTATGTATGGACCGGCTATCGTTTTATAGGGCCATCCTAGATTGCGATAAGAGGATCGTTCGTGTTAGGAGCCGAGGAGGACGTAGTTTGAATATTCCTTGTAATGTTTGAAACAAGGATAAAGCCTTATTATATTCCTTATCTCCTAGTTCTGAAGGACCATCTTCGGTCCCTATAGTTTGTGAATTCTTGGATGTCTTCGATGAAGTCACGGGACTTTCACCCTATTGAGAAATCTCCTTTCGTATAAATCTAGAGAAGGACAATAGACCTATAGCACGACCCTTGAGGCATATGGAACCTAAGGAAAGAAGGGAGTTAGATAAATAGATTTCAGAGTTATTGCAAAAAGTTTTCATTTATCGAAGTACCTCAGAATGGGGTGCACCTATTGTATTTGCCACCAAAGCAGACGGGTCTTTGAGACTTTGTGTGGACTGTAGCGAACCCAGTAAATTGACCAAGAAGTATAGGTACCCTTTACCAAGAATTGATGACCTTTTGACCACTTGGGAGGAGCCCAAGTATTTTTCTAGCTAGATCTTGCTACTGGATATCACCAGTTAAGAATTGTGGGGGACAACAAGGATAAAACTGCGTTTAGGACACCAGACGGATTATTCCAATGGGAAGTTACGCCCTTTGCATTAATGAATGCACCCGCCTTTTTTGTAGACCTCATGAGTAGAGTGTTTAAGGGCATTCTAAATAAAATTGTGGTAGTCTTCGTAGATGATTTCCTTATATTCTCAAAAAAAATGAAAGAGCATGAAAAGCACTTGAGATAAGTGTAGGGATATTAAGATGAACCAATTGAAAGGAAAATTATCGTAGTGCCATTTCTGGAGGGAAGAAGTAAGATTTTTAGGACATATTGTGTCGAGCGAAGGCTTGGCCGTAGACCCCGCAAAGATCGAGTCAATCAAGGAATGGAGGATACCTCGGAACGCTACAGAAGTAAAAAAGGTTCCTTGGATTGGCTGAATATTATAGGAAATTCATTAAAGACTTTACCAAGATTGCTACTCCTTTAACACAATTGACAAAAAAGAATTTGGTGTTCGCTTGGAGTAATGAATGTGATATAGCCTTTAAGAAATTAAAGGAAGTATTAACTAGCGCATCAGTCCTAATTATACCCGATAGTTCAAAATTGTTCATCATTTGCACCGATGCATGTAGGACTAGTTTAGGAGCAATCCTTATGCAAAAGGGAAGAGTAGTTGCCTATGCTGGTTGGCAACTCAAGGATCTAGAGAAGAGATACCCAATTCATGACCTTGAGTTAGCCATAGTAGTGTTCGCCCTTAAGATGTGAAGTCATTATCTTTTATGGGAGAAATTTGAACTCTTTACTGACCATAAATCCCTAAAGTATTTATTTTCTCAATGTGACCTAAACTTGAGACAAAAAAAGATGGATGGAATATGCTACCTCATTTTATTTCATGATCCAGTATACCCCAAGGAAGGGGAATGTTGTGGCAGATGCTTTAAGTAGGAAACATGCAGATTTGAATGCGATAACAAAATGGAAACAATTAGATTTCCTCTCTAATTTTAATTTGAAACCCTTACCAACCACTTCTAATGGTTTTCTTGGGGCTATGATAATTAGACCTACCCTAAGAGAAAGGATCCAAAGCGCACAAGACCTTGACGAGGAATTAAGAAACATAAAAGGAAAAGTGGTAAAGAAGGAGACCTTTCCCTATTCAGTTAGGTATTCAATTGGAGATTATGGGAGTTTACTTTGGGATAGACGACTTTACGTTACCAAAGATGAAGGGTTAAGGAAAGAAATTCTAAAGGAGTGCCATAGGTCGAAATTGACCATACACCCTGGTGGGGATAAAATGTACAAGGAAATGAAGAGGAATCTCCATTGGGAAGGAATGAAGAGAGATGTGGCCGAATTCATGACTAAATGTTTAACATGCCAAAAAGTGAAAGTGGAGCAAGGGAAGCCTGGAGGACTATTACTACCTTTAGAGATCCCGACTGGAAGTGGGAACATATTTCCATGGACTTTGTAGATGGACTTCCTAGAAGCCAAAAGGTTCCCCAACAAGTAATATCATTTAAGTAGTAACGTTCGCAATACTACTTCTTATATTACAAATAAGAGTATAAACTTAAGAAGGTTAATGTATTAGGACGGGGTCTAAAAGGGCTAGGGGCCTGCCTCAGGGTTATAAGAGATCATAAGAATCCACTTTTAATAGAGCCATAAGTGACCGAGAATGCCACCTCGTTGGGTCTTTACCCTAAAAATATTAATGGACGATTGACTTGTATATCCACCCCATTGGTTAGATACTTAGTGTTTGTTGTGTGTTGCATAGACATACCATGACATATGTAACCTGCTAAAAATATAGGGTATGGACATTAAGTAACACCATATTTCAGTCACATAGAACTTTATGCTCTGACCACTCTCCTTAACATATCCAACAGGTCAGTAGATGGGGGTAAAAGCCATGGACGAAGTCATGATTGAAGCTGATGAAGGAGACGAAGTTGTGACAGTAGTACTTGCACAACTTAGCAAAATCAACCCTAGGTGTCTGCATATGAGCACCACTATCTACTTCTCTCCTTAGAGTAGGAACCCTCCTCATGATCGACGCCAATATAGCCTCTAACATAGTTGGGTAATCTGGTGTAGCGACTCAAGATCTCCCTCACCACTCACTTTAGAAGCAGAATTATTTGTAGCAGTGTTTCTTGGACAACGAATCGAATGATTGGTCCATTCTAAAGAAAAGCTAAAATGATCCTCAAGTGCATGCTAATATACTACATATATATATATATATATATATATATATATATATATATATATATATATAGTTACCATACAAATATGTCTCTCTTGCACTTATACTCTCGAAAACTTTAGGTAAATAAATTAACAAAGCTCTAATACTAAATGTGATGACCGCCCTATACCTATTTTCCTAAACTATAAGAAATACGCATTGAAGATCGTGCATGGCCGATATAGGACGATCATGAAGAAAAACAAACCTAAACAGAGCCTATCATACATCTCATAGTGCATGGATAATATATTAAATAGATGATAGAGTAGTAGTAGTAAAGCATGATAAAGCAGAATTCCAGTCTGACATTAACTGTAGCATGATCACATAATCTAGTACAAAATGTCAGAGATCTCTATGTACATCAAGCCTCACTATAAACTCTTTTAGAGTATATAGTTCAAATAGCAGACAAATAGCTAATATTGCGCCAACCTCCAGCTCAACATCGATCAACAACATCATCATCAAAATTACTACCCAATCTACTCAACAACATCATTGATGAGCATCCCAAGATAATAAGAGGAAACGTAGGGCCTGGAGTAAGACAACGGTGATAAATGATTATCCAAAGCTATACTGCAAAATATAAAACTAGATAGTTCTAGTCTCACCTAACCTATCCCTACAACCAAAGAGTTGCTAAATAAGACATGGTACTCAAATAACAAAAAATATATATACTGTACAGTATAGGATTCTCAATCCCTATCCTAAGGTGGTATCCTACCCAGAGAAAGAAGCAAGAAATATCCATAACAAACATAGGAAGAAATATCCTAACTGCCATTGTCTAAAGCGTTGAATACGTCGATAACCTATATAACCATCCTCACTTATGCCAAGGACTAATGGAAACCTTCTTTCCAATCGGACTACCGTATGCCCCACGTGGTTTGTCTTCCCATGAAAAATAGGCACTTCCTAAGTAATCCAGGGTACACGACCATCGTTGCCTGCCCTAATGGACATCCCTACATTACTTCTACTTCGAGTTCTCACCCGGAACACTCTGAGCTATCAATGATTCCTTAACACTCCATAGCACATGAGTTATCCACAATTCCATCTTTAGGTTAAGTCCCACTCGAACTAGTCCATTAATCTACAGCCTCGTTCCATCTCGAGCTGCCCATCACATAATTCTTCGACCACTCCCGTCTGATTTCACAATCGAAGAGCTACAACTTTGTCAGGACATAACTTCTACATCGTAGAAGCAATCAATGAAACACAAGTTTCAACACACTCCTGAAGAAGTCACTTCTAATTATATGGATCACACCCTTCCCTAGTGCACCATGCATAACCTATAAATCAACCTCATTCCATATACTTATCAATTCTTGGCTAAGTGGCTGCATGGATCCCTTCTACCCTGAATAATATGCCTTCTGACCAAGTCACACCAAGTTGTGCCCTTATTTGATGGTCCATCCATCTTCATGTCGATCCATTAAGTATCCACCACAAAGCCTATCCAGTTCAAACCAAACTTGCATGGTAGCTTCATTAGGGTCCCACCTTGCTACCACAAAAGTGGATTTCTCTTTGAGCTCTCCTCATTTATCAGCGTTGATTGCTACACTTAAGGAATTTTCACCTTAAAATTTATGTGCTCCATCCTTACTTCAGCTTTCATCTGAATCTAACTTACCTTGATCTCGATATGTTGCAATCTTCAATCCTAACAACCAAATCAGGCATATCGTGAAATTCAAACAATAATAACGTCTAGTCCAATATTATACAAAAATATGTTCGCACATAATCATGAACCAATCAATAACAATAATAGTTCTAACACATTTTAAGGCTATTACATACAAATCATATTAGACCTAAAAAGTACTTAGCATATATCGCTATGAGAAAACATTGATTTAGCGTCATATAGTTAGAAGCAGAAATTTCCGTCGCTAATTTGCGACGGGTTTCCATGTGAACTGCAAGGGATAGTTTTTTTGTTTTTTCAACTTTATTTTATTTTAGTTATTACCGTCGTCTTCTTTCATCCCTCACAAAGCCGTTGCAAATTGCGTCAAATTGTCGATAGAAAAATTCAACCGCTATTTTCTACTGCAAATTCAGGAAGAATACCAACAAATATTTATTGAAGCTATTTTGCAGCAGAATTCCAATAGATTTGCAAGAGATGAAAATATCAGTTTATTACAATAATTATTTAATAATTAATAATAAAATTTAATACTTATGAAATGATATCTAGTGTTCAATAATTCATTTAAATAATTGTATTTAATGATTAAAGTTGATGCTTATATTTTATTATTATAATTTATAATTTTATATTTCAAAAAATGTGAAATTTTGAAATCGTCCTGAATAAATTTGAAATAAATCATAAAGCTTATAAAACCAATTATTGTTAGATACGAAATAATCAAAATTCTAAACTTTAAAATATTGAAAAACCTCATTTAATAATTTAATTTAAATTGTATAATACTTCATATTCTAATTTTAAAATTTTCTATAAATTCTAACTAAGATAAAGTACAATTTTTTTAAATGTTGGCTTGGCGGGTGAAATTTTGGCTCTAACGCGTGAAACCTTTGGCTCCAACACGGAAAACAAAAGGTTTCGTGCTTTACATCAATGGGAACTAGGGTTTCGTTCTTATCACCACCGACTTTGATCTTAAACTCTTCGTTTCTTTGTCTCAATTCCTTCCTCATTTTGACTTCTCCTCCATACCTTAGTTTTTCCTATCGCTGTAAGTTTCGAGCTCTTACCAACTACTCAGATCCCCTTTCTCCACTTTTTTCTCCATATCTAATTTCGCTCAGTTTTGTTCTCAAGTTAACATTGCATCCTCCGAAATTGAGAACCTTGTTCTAATTTGCCTCCCCTCTCTCAATTTAGAGTAGGTTTTTTTTCGCCTTCCCTTCATCTACCTCTATAAGAGAATCCTTGTTGCCTACCCATTGTTCAGTTAGAGTACCACGTACTGGATTTTGGATCGTTATTCACAACATGCTTGGCAAGATCTAAGGATTTAGTGTGAATCACTTTCTACCCTCCTATTGTTTTGGCTCGGAATTTGGTTTTGTGCTTCTCTGTATTTCAAAGGCTTTAACTATTTTTCTAATGGTAGTCGTTGTTGTTGTGATTTTGGATTTCTGGTTGATTCATGCTTTGGTTTGATGAGTGTGTGGTCTTCCAGTTTAAGTGAGAAGGTTTTCTATGCATGGAATCACTTTTGATTCTCTAACATTGCCAGATTTTCTTTTGGAAGGTTTGCAACGTTAGTTCTCTAAATCATCCAATTTTTGGTTGTTCGTATTTTGCAAGTTTGTAGCAAGTTGGAGGCTTAGGTGATTGTGTTTTATGTATTTTCGGGAAGCTTTTACATTTTTAAACACTAGATTTTTAAGCTGTTTATGGCATATGTTTTTTTTGTAGTGGAAATTAGGCTGTAGATTGTTGTACACATGTGTGTTAATTTTCTGTTTTATTTGCACACCTGAATGCAAATAAATGTGATCTTATTTGCGCGGCTGCGAATCATTGCACATTTTTATGCAAGAATTCTGCAATACTTGCATAGATGTATGCAAGAAAATCAATATAGATGCATAACAGAAATACTTGCATGGATGCACGCAAGAAAAATTCAAATACGTGCATATTGTTATGCATTTAACTGAAGTTTCATTGTTTTTTTTTTAATGTCCTTTTTTATTTGACTTTTTTATTGTTTACGTTTTTTATTTAAATATGAATTTACGTGATTTTTTTTATTTTTTTTATTTACTGAATTTTCGAAAAATAGGGACTAAATTTACAATAAGTTTTGAATCTGGTGTGAGCCTAATTTTGAAACTTTATAGGGATCTATGCCAAACAGACCCTTTTTTGGAATGGTGCTTTGGTTTTTGTTGTTTCCTCCGACCTCGTTTGTTCCCCCGGTAATTAGAAAGGTGCATAGATTTGATATAAATATATTGATCTAAACCGAATGATGCAGCATGTTTGTCTGAATCGAACGATATTGACTATTTATATCTAATGTGATGAAACAAAAAGTGCATAGATTTTATATAAATATATTAATCTGAATTGAGAATAAGGATGAATACAGAGATGGAGAAGATAAACTTTTGTTATTGATTTTTTAAAAATGTCTTGAATGAATGATTTGTTACAACCTACGATACATATTTATACACTATAGCCTGTAATGTTTGACCAGTAACGTTTTGTAATAAAGCAGGAATTAGAACAAAGCAAGGTGGGCTACGCCCAACCCATTTACAAAGTAAGAAATATAAAAAAGCCGCTGATTAAATGTTAGCCGACATATCTTCATTATTTTCTCTAATATGCACTCTCGAAACTAGGGTTTCCTGAAACCCTAGTTTAGAAATCTAAAGATAAATCCGTCAACTTCATTGTCGAGAAAGCTTCTGATGACATTATTTGATGATATCCTCACTAGATCTACACGAATCCTCACACGATGATTTCAAATTTGAGAGCTTTACTTCAGATTTCGGAGTAAATGCTTTCATTTGCTTGTCAGTTGAAGCTCCATCTTCTTTTCGGTTGTAGATATCTCTTCTGATATGATTCAAAGCTTCGAATTTGTGAATTTCAGATTTGGGTGCTTTGTCTTCAACAACATTCAGATTTGTCCTTAATTTGGTAAAATTCTTAACTGAAATTGCTTTTGTCAGAATATCTGCTCTCTGAAACACAACAGGTATATGGTTAACTTGTATCAATCCTTTCTGAACTAATTCTCTGACAAAGTGAATATCGATTTCAGTATGCTTAGTTCTAGCATGTTGTATAGGATTTTCTGTCATGTAAAATGCACTTCTATTGTCACACCATATAATAGGTTTAACATCTGTTTTAAGCTTGAGTTCTCCCAGTAATGAAAATATCCATTTAATTTCAGTTGTAGCATTTGCTATGTTTCTGTATTCTGCCTTTGTACTAGATCGTGAAATAAGGTTTCTTTTTAGCACACCGTAATATTAGACTTTGACCAAAGTAGATACAGTATCCAGATGTTGATCTTCTATCATCTGGATCTGAAGCCCAATCAGCATCTGCATAACCTGTGATATATAATTGTTGACTTGCTTTCAGTGTTAACCCAAAATTGATAGTTCCTTTGAGATAGCGTAGTGTACTCTTTACAGCTTTCTAGTGCAAATCCATAGTTTCCTACATAAATTGTGAGACTTTATTAACACTGAAAGAAATATCTGGTCGTGTTATAGTTGCATATTGTAATGCTCCTACAACACTTCCATACTCAGCGACATTTGATATTGCTTCCCTTTTATATTTAGAATAATGTTGGTTAGTAATCATTGGAGTTGGTTGGCGTTCAGCATCTATCATTTTTGTCTTAACAAATAACTCATTTATGTACTTTCTTTGGCATAAAATAATTTCTTTATCAAATCTATTTACCTCTATGCCAAGAAAGTAACTTAGATTACCCAAATCTTTAATTGAAAATTGCTGATTTAGAAAATGTGTTAACTTGTTAATTTTTGAGATATTGCTGCCAGTAATAATTAAATCATCTACATAAATTAATACGTTGGTTGTACATGATTAATTTATTTTAACAAATAATGAATTATCTGATTTGGTAGAATGATGACCTAAATTTGATAGTATGTTTTTCAGTCTATCAAAGCAGACACGTGGGGCTTGTTTTAACCCATAAATAGCTCTATTATGCTTGCATACATAGTTATTGTTCTGGCTATAATTTTGAGGTTGTTTCATATATATTTCCTCTTCTAGAAAACCATTCAGAAATGCATTATTGACACCAAGATTTCTAATTTGCCACTTATTACATAATGCAATTGTAAGGATCAGTCTTATAGTAGTAGGTTTCACTACATGTGAAAATGTTTGATTAAAATCAAATCCTAATTCCTGTGTAAAACCTTTTGCTACAAATCTGGCCTTGTATTTATTTATAGACCCATCTGGGTTTCTTTTTAATCGGTATGTCCATCTGCTACCTACTATATTTTTGTTAGCAGGTGGAAATACTAGATCCCATGTATTATTCTTGGTGAGTGCATTACACTAATCATCCATAACTTTTTTATTTTTAATAGTCTATTCAAAAGAAACAGGGTTTTCATAACTGGATTGAACAGTGAACACTTTTGGTTTGAAAATACCACTTTTTGAACGAGTAGCCATTGGAGACTAGGATGTGTTTGAGGCTCATTGGGTAGTGAGATGTCATTATCTTCAGATTCTGATGAATACTCAGATCTAGTTGATTGCCCATCTGAATTATTGTTTGAATTTTGATCATCTGATTGTACATGTGTTTGAGAGGCGTGGCTGAGTTGTTAAGACTTGTTGTTTGTGATTGTCCAGAACCAGCAGCCCCATCACCATTACTTTGCTGCCACACTTCAATGCATTATGGTAATGCCAGTATAAATGTTCTAGCATTGATAACTTTTTTGGTAGTCTTTATTTCCTTGTTTTTGAATGGAAACACCTTTTCATCGAAAATAACATGCCTGCTAATGTATATTCTTCATGTGTTGTCAATACACTTATACCCTTTTTGATTAGTAGGATATCCAATAAAAGTACATGGCTTTGACCTGAAATCAAATTTGTTAGAATTATATGGTCTTAAATAAGGATAACACAGACAACCAAAGGTTTTTAGTGTGTTATAATCTGGCTTAACATTGTACAATTTTTCAAAAGATGTAAGATCCTTCAATACTTCAGTTGGTTGTCTATTAATTAAATAAACTGAAGTATTGAAAGCCTCTAGCCAGAATTTTAAGGGGAGTTTAGCTTGAGCTGACAATGTTAAACCAGTTTCAACTAAATGTCTGTATTTTCTTTCAATCAACCCATTCTGTTGAGATGTATGGACAAGTTTTTCTATGCACAATACCTTTCTTCAAAAAATAATTACTCAAACATTTAAACTCACTACCTCCATCTGATTGCAGAATTTTGACACGAGCATTAATTTGTTTCTCAACCATGGTGATAAAATTAATTACAACATTATGAGTATCAGATTTTGATTTCACAAAATAAATACATGTAAATCTAGTATATGTATCAATGAAATATGTATAGTACTTATAACCAAAATCTGAACTGATAAGAGCAGGTCCCATAAATCTGTAGCAACAAGTTGCAATGGCTCATTATATTCAGTATTTGAATCAATAAATGGAAATTTAAGACTTTTTCCTATTTGGCAGTATTCACATATATAAGACGCATCAATAGGTTCATGCATTATATTATTATCAGATAAGATTTTCATCACAATTCTAGTACTTGGGTGCCCAAGTTTACAGTGCCAAAGATCAAAAATGTTTTTGCTGCTTTCAGCATTACTCATTTCATTCATGTTACAACAGTTTTCTCCCTTAATAATACTATTGCATTTAACAGTGTTGAACTTGTACAGTCCTCTCTCTATTTTACCCTGTAAAATAATTTCCTTAGTCAGTATGTCTTTAACTAAGCAGTACTTAGGGTAAAATTCAAAGAATACATCATTATCTGCAGCAAATTGTGATACACTAATTAAATTCTTTTTGATCTTTGGTACTCTTAATTGGTTATGTAAAAATAATTGCCTTTTGCCTTTAAAACAAGCACTACCAACATGAGATATATTTATACACTTACCATTGCCCATGGAAATAGATTGTTTACCTTTATACTCCTTTCCACCAAGAATTAAGTTGTCTAGATTATGAGTGAGATGATGTATTGCTCCCGACCAGTTGTCATCCTGAATAGTTTCGAGTTTTGCCACATCATTTTGACTATTATTTCTGTTGGTGTTTTCATTGCTATTGCCACTTGATTGAGCTTGTGCCATGTTAACATTAGGGTTGCTGTTATTTCTTTGACCCTGATTTGCTATGTAGCTTGAGTTGAATATGAAATAGCAATTCATTGTCGTGTGACCAATTTTCTCATAAATCTGGCATTTTGATCTATTGTTGTTGTTCCATCTGCCTCTTCCTCTGGCTCTTCTTGCTCCACCACCTCTCTGGTATGACTGGTCATTTCTTATATTACCTTGGTTTTTATCTTTGAATGCAGTTGCAACATGGCTGTGTAATCAGTTTCTTGAGTTCTTTTTGCATTGATTCTTGCTTCATGAGATAATAGTATACTATTGACTTCATCTATTGGTGGTAAAGCCATTTGAGAGGTGATAACAGCCACAACAGCTTCATAATCATTGTTTAGTTCATTAACTAGGTAAAGAACTTGATTTGAATTTGATAACCTATTGCCAGTAGCATTTAGTAGATCGCACAGTTTCTTTACTCTCGAAATACATTCCCTCATAGATAGACCATTCATCTTGATACTTCGTAGTCGGTTTTTTTAATGCAAACCCTTTGCAGACGATTGACTGTTGAATTCTTTTTCAATAGTTGTCCATATTTCATTCGATGAATTACATCCAATCGCTTGTGGTAGAAACCTGCACTAATAGATGATAAGAGCCAAGAACTTATAAGCCTATCTTGCCTATGATACTTGACATAATTTTCATTAGGAATAGTTTTATTTTCTTGATCAGATATGTATTTTGCTGGAACGTCAACAGTTCCTAGGATGTACCCTTCAAGGCCATTTCCTTGTATAGCTGTTTCCACTTGTAATTTCCAAAGAAGATAATTATCTTCTTCTAGATATACTGTTATTAATTGACTTTGTGGACTAATAACAGTTTTAATCAATTGTTGTGCAGGAGTATTTGGGTTAATTGGATCTGAACTAGATGATACAAAGAATGAATGATCACCCATTACGGTATCAAATGATGATCACAATCAAAAAGCAAGATGCAACAACAAAAGATGTCCTGATTGTTTAGATTTAAAGATTGTCACCTAAATAGGTAAGTAGCAGCCGAATTCTTGATTCAATGATGAGTCTCTTCTTCAATCAACTGTACTCTGAGAAGGATTCAGGCGTGGCTCTGCTTATTTTTGTGATTTTCTTTGATTTCATGAACTATCCACTAGTGACTTTGTGTTGTTGCGAAGAAAATATTGCACACCGATTGATGCAACCCAATCTTGATGCTTTCTTGATTGCTGGCACGACAGTTAATCCAGTGATGCTCTGTTTTTTCCTCAACTGATTAGTTCTATGAACTCTGATGAGAAATACTCAGATGATGAGAATTCTCTGATGAGTATTTATTTAATTCGAAAGCACAAACGCAGCGGAGAGATTCAACTCAACTATATTGCCGTTAGGCTTATATGATGCTCTGATACCAAATTGAGAATAAAGATGAATACAGGGATGGAGAAGATAAACCTTTGTTATTGATTTTGTAAAAATGGCTTGAATGAATGATTTCTTACATCCTACGATACATATTTATACACAATATCCTGTAATGTTTGACCAGTAACGTTTTGTAATAAAGCAGGAATTAGAACAAAGCAAGGTGGGCTAGGCCCAGCCCATTTACAAAGTAAGAAATATAAAATAGCTGCTGATCAGATGTTAGCCGCCATATCTTCATTATTTTCCCTAATAATCTGCATCAACCACCTCTCATTTCATCATTTAACTTTTTTATAAAAAGGATTGAAGTGATATCAATACAAGTTAACATTCTCAGTACCAGCGTGAAATTTAGGAGTAACAAAAGATTTAGAAGCTTTCATATTGATTTGAAATCAACCATTAGAAGACCGCAACATGTGATTTTCATAATTTAGCATGGATTATATATATTATGTTTATGTTCCTTTTTTTTAAGTAATCAGGATCTGAATTGAAATATGGATGTATTGAAAAATCTAGTTGGATGTAAGAGCTTCAACTGAACACTCATCCAATTACTTCTCCAGGTTCAAAATTAATTTTTATATTGATAAAGCTTCAGTATGATTCTGAAACGAAGGTGTTGTAAATTTTCAAATTAGTTTGGGTATGGGTTTGTTTTTGAAGAGGGAAGCAAGAATGGAAGAAGATAAGGTGTAGGGATTAGTCCCACATTGTAGAATATAAAAGAGTTTGTCACTATATAGGTAAAAGCTTGATACATGATATCAAAAGAAAGAAGAGAAGGAGGAATAAGGCAATGGGCCTTGAGCATGAACTTGGCATAGATAATAATCTTTAAAATGTCAAAAGATGGGCCTTGGGCCTTGGGGCTCTTGGGGTCTCGTGATCCATTAGACCGATGAAACAGATCGGTTGACTGGCCAAAACTCACCGGTCGACCGTTTTATTCTCTTTTTGAAAACGGTCGACCGGTGGTTTTTGAGCGGTCGACGGGTTTCGTCCTAAAGGGGATGCGACGCTTCAGAAGCGTTGCAAAACTAAAAGGATGCGTATTTTCGGAATCGAACAGAAATGGCTGTTGCGATTATACAATTGCAACGCTTTGCTAATGGATATCTCCTCTCATCACCTATATATACAACGCCAGAAATCTGTTTCTAAATCACCGAATTCTTTATTTTCTTCTTCATCTGTTCTGCAACGCCATTAAACTGTTGCAAAATAGTTCCGTCTGAAACACTTGTATAGTGTTTCAATTCTGAAACAGTTGCAGAATTACTGTAACAACCCGAAAATCTGGGCCAGTTTAAATTTTTTTTATTTTGGCAATTTTAGCGAATTTTGATTTTTAAAAAGAATTATTTTAAATAATATCGACGAGAAATTTATTTTGAATATATATTTAGAACGTATATATTATATACGTCGTCGTTAGAATATAAATAATTATATATAATTATAAAAGGAATTGAAAATGGCGTGGTAGTTCGATAATTCGATTTCAAACTTCAATTGAATGTACCGGGTGCAAAATAAACCGGATTTTAGTGAAACCAAAAATAATGGGATCTAATTGTGACTATCTTTCCAACGAATCCGAAAAATCGAAATTTGATAGCGGGAATCAAAAGATATGTCCAGTTGAAAATTCTGAATAGTCGCTATGGAATTCAGGCCCTTAAAAATGGAGATTTTGCAAACGACCTCGGATTTCGACGAAACCACTTTTGTTGGATCCGCGATGTCAAATTATTGCTAGGTTTCAAATTTCATAATTTTTCAAATCAATATGTGAGCGTGGCAAAGGAAAACGCGTTTGACCAGTTTTAGTTGATTTTAATCGACTGGAAAATGACCATTTTTCTAACAGTCTCAGAATTCGACGAAACTAGTTTTGTTAGGACCGTATCGTCAATACGAAGCTAGAAAATATTTTTCTGGAATTTTTAGGGTTAGTATGTGACCCCGGTAAATTGAAATGTACGTTTAAAATTCAATATAATGATTTAAATGTAAATTTGACGAAAACTGTTTGAAACAGTCGAATCAGCTTGCGATACATATCCCATTATGTTCGGAATGGGGGTAAAATGCTAGGGACGACAGTCGGTGGGTTTGATTTTGAGTTCAATTAAAAATTTACCTTTTTGAAATAAAAAAATAATAAAATATTTATATACAAAATAAAGTCAACCAATCCTCTCCTATATCCAAGGTCAGCCCCCCCCCCCCCCCCGTTACTTCTTCTGATCGAATTAAAGAAAAAAAACCTAACTCTAAAATCGCGCCTCCACCCTCTGCCTTCTCCATCGTCAACGCGCCTCCACCCTTCGCCTCCTCCACTCGCTCCCCTCCCTCGAGCGATCCTCCCACTTCCCCCTCCTCACGAGCGACGATCGAACCTCCCCTCTAGCCCAACCCACTACCCGCGAGATCCCCGACCACCAAAACCCTAGGCCGCGCTCAACTCCGGTGCCCCACAGCGAGCTTCAGCCCCCCCGGCGCCTTCGACATAGCTCCGGCGAACAACCCCCCCCTCTTTTCTTAGACGAACACAGTAAGTTTCCCTATTTTATTTTATTTAGGGTACTTAATAATGTTAATTTTGATTTTAATTTCAATTTTATACATAAATAAGCCTTGATTAAATTCAGATTTTACATATGATTTTTATTTAATAAAAATACGATTTTTATTGTTTAGAAAGATCCTATTTTGTTATAGGAAAGTTTATATTTTTACAAAAGGAAAAGTTAGATTTTTAACAAGAAAAGAAACGATTTTTATTCATGTGAAAAATATAATGTTTTCATATAGAATAGCGTTGTAAAGATATAATGTTTTCATATAGAATAGCGTTGTAAAGATATAATGTTTTCATATAGAATAGCGTTGTAAAGATATAATGTTTTCATATAGAATAGCGTTGTAAAAATATAATGTTTTCATATAGAATAGCGTTGTAAAGATATAATGTTTTCATATAGAATAGCGAAGTAAAAATTCGATTTTTATATATTGAATAGCGAAGTAAAAATTCGATTTTTATATATTGAATAGCGAAGTAAAAATTCAATTTTTATATATTGAATAGCGAAGTAAAAATTTGATTTTTATATATTGAATAGCGAAGTAAACATTCGATTTTTATATATTGAATAGCGAAGTAAAAATTTGATTTTTATATATTGAATAGCGAAGTAAACATTCGATTTTTATATATTGAATAGCGAAGTAAAAATTCGATTTTTATATATTGAATAGCAAAGTAAAAATGTGATTTTTATATAGGTAGTGAATACGGGCAACGAAATAGACAAAAGAAAAGCACGGTGAAGATTTCCTACCCATGAAGAATTGCGTCATTCAGTTTAGCGAAAGGGTGAGAACCTCTCACTCTAAATTTCTTTTTCTAGTTATATATATATATACTAGGATGCAGACGGTGCTTAGTAGCACCCGACACCCGTCATCTACAGACCATGGATGGCTTGTTTGTTAAATTGTTTGGTTGTGTAGTTGGTTAGATTATTTGGTTTGAACTGAATTGTTTGGTGAAATGAAATTGATTTGATTGATGTGTGAATGGCGTGGGCCTTCACTAGACCGGGGATAAGGCTAGGCCTTGTCCCGTTTCTAGTATCGTGCAGTTATGCCGCCGAAATTTTCTAAAATATGTTAGAAAAATAAAAATATCATTTTATTGAATAAATAACTGAATAGAACATTCACAGATTGAATAAAATAATTTGATCGTTAAAAATATAATTTTCAACGTGAAGTGAATAAAATAAAATATTCATTTACAAACCGGACGGTTTGTTTATGTACACTGTGTTGACTGTACTCATCCGTTGAGATTAGTCATGTGTTGAACGAAATATTTTAATAATAAAACTTACATCTTTATCAATATAAAATAAAGGTTCATGTGTTGACTGTACTCATCCGTTGAGATTAGTCATGTGTTGAACGAAATATTTTAATAATAAAACTTACATCTTTATCAATATAAAATAAAGGTTCATGTGTTGACTGTACTCATCCGTTGAGATTAGTCATGTGTTGAACGAAATATTTTAATAATAAAACTTACATCTTTATCAATATAAAATAAAGGTTCATGTATTGACTGTACTCATCCGTTGAGATTAGTCATGTGTTGAACGAAATATTTTAATAATAAAACTTACATCTTTATCAATATAAAATAAAGGTTCATGTGTTGACTGTACTCATCCGTTGAGATTAGTCATGTGTTGAACGAAATATTTTAATAATAAAACTTACATCTTTATCAATATAAAATAAAGGTTCATGTGTTGACTGTACTCATCCGTTGAGATTAGTCATGTGTTGAACGAAATATTTTAATAATAAAACTTACATCTTTATCAATATAAAATAAAGGTTCATGTGTTGACTGTACTCATCCGTTGAGATTAGTCATGTGTTGAACGAAATATTTTAATAATAAAACTTACATCTTTATCAATATAAAATAAAGGTTCATGTGTTGACTGTACTCATCCGTTGAGATTAGTCATGTGTTGAACGAAATATTTTAATAATAAAATTTACATCTTTATCAATATAAAATAAAGGTTCATGTGTTGACTGTACTCATCCGTTGAGATTAGTCATGTGTTGAACGAAATATTTTAATAATAAAACTTACATCTTTATCAATATAAAATAAAGGTTCATGTGTTGACTGTACTCATCCGTTGAGATTAGTCATGTGTTGAACGAAATATTTTAATAATAAAACTTACATCTTTATCAATATAAAATAAAGGTTCATGTGTTGACTGTACTCATCCGTTGAGATTAGTCATGTGTTAAACGAAATATTTTAATAATAAAACTTACATCTTTATCAATATAAAATAAAGGTTCATGTGTTGACTGTACTCATCCGTTGAGATTAGTCATGTGTTGAACGAAATATTTTAATAATAAAACTTACATCTTTATCAATATAAAATAAAGGTTCATGTGTTGACTGTACTCATCCGTTGAGATTAGTCATGTGTTGAACGAAATATTTTAATAATAAAACTTACATTTTTATCAATATAAAATAAAGGTTCATGTGTTGACTGTACTCATCCGTTGAGATTAGTCATGTGTTGAACGAAATATTTTAATAATAAAATTTACATCTTTATCAATATAAAATAAAGGTTCATGTGTTGACTGTACTCATCCGTTGAGATTAGTCATGTGTTGAACGAAATATTTTGATAATAACAAATATTTTGATAATAGGAAATATTTGAAATAGAATATTTGAAAATAGAAATACATTAAGCCGTGTTGATTAGATTGACGCCATTTTGACGTGAACGGTATTTATATCGATTTTATTCATTTCAAAATGAATTGAATTGAAAACGATTTCGAAATGAATTGAATTGAAAACGATTTCGAAATGAATTGAATTGAAAATGATTTCGAAATGAAATGAATTGAAAACGATTTCGAAATGAAATGAATTGAAAACGATTTCGAAATGAATTGAATTGAAAACGTTTTCGAAATGAAATGAATTGAAAACGATTTCGAAATGAAATGAATTGAAAACGATTTCGAAATGAAATGAATTGAAAACGATTTCGAAATGAATTGAATTGAAAACGATTTCGAAATGAAATGAATTGAAAACGATTTCGAAATGAAATGAATTGAAAACGATTTCGAAATGAAATGAATTGAAAACGATTTCGAAATGAATTGAATTGAAAACGATTTCGAAATGAAATGAATTGAAAACGATTTCGAAATGAAATGAATTGAAAACGATTTCGAAATGAATTGAATTGAAAACGATTTCGAAATGAAATGAATTGAAAACGATTTCGAAATGAAATGAATTGAATATAAAACGATTTCGAAATGAATTGAATATAGAACGAATTCGAATTGAATTTAAAACGAATTGAAATGAATTCGAATTGAATTTAAAACGAATTGAAATGAATTCAAATTGAATTGAAACATGAATTGAATAGGAAATGGATTCAAATAGAATCGAATTTGAATTGATTAGAAAACGAATTCGAATTGAATTGAATAGAAAACGAATTCGAATTGAATTGAGTAGAAAACGAATTTGAATTGAATTAAATTCAATTGAAACGAATTGAAATCGATTTGAATTGAAATCAAATAGAAATGAAAGTAAAAAGGATTTAGAATAGAAAATTCAATTTTGATCTGAATTAGAAATAGAGGTTGAAATTGTTTTTGAAACGAATTCAAAACTATTTATAAAATTCGTTTTAAATAGAAATCGACGAAATATATATTATATATATATTATAAATGGCCTGAATAGAACGCGCCGCGCCGCGGCATTTCGTGAATTTCGACCATTTATTTCAAACGGACATTACGGGAGATCCGACCGTCGGATTCTCCTAAAACCGGAACCGTTGGGTTCGTATCGAAAAGAGCTTTCTAACAAATATTAGGAATTTGAAATCTAACGGTTGGATTTGGAGTTACGTCCAAATCAAATTTGAAAAAGGTCACTGTAAGTGCAGTTCGATGGCCATTGTTGGAAATCGATTGTACGGGCCTTCATAAAATTATTAAAAATAGTAATAATTTGTGTAAAATCATAAGAAATGATTTGAGAAAAATTGGGGTGAAAAACTCCATATTTGAAAAGATAAAAATAGATTTTTATCGAAATGAACTAGTTTTGGACTAAAATTAAAACCCAATTATTTTTAAAGAAATAAATTAGATTCAAAAAGGGGTTTTAAATAATCGGAATTTCTAATATATTTGATTGGATTTGAAATGGGTTTATCGTGAATGGTGTTTTAAATAACACTCGTTCTTTAACCCGATAACAAATAGAATGTGATTTGGGTTTGTCATGAACTGTGTTTTAAATAACACCTAGTTCTTTAACCTAGTAAAAGGAGTTTTAATGAATCTGCAAATTTGGAAAATGAGCGAGAATGGAGTATCGCCAGTTTTGCTCCAAAGCGATAGTTAAATCTTTAATCAGATTTGAACGTGAAATGGTAATTAATTTTACCGAACACTGTGATGTTAAATATGAAGTATTACCAGTTTTGCTTCAGGGGATGAATAGGTTGGGATTGGGAAATAAAATAAATAATTACTTCGGTGTGGTTCGCTAATCTCGACTAGTTTGGAAAACCATAATTTGGTATGAAAAGACATCCAAAGGAAGATTAAATGATAAATTTTAAAGAATTTATCTTGGATAAAATTAATGGGAATCTTTCCCTAAGAATTGAAATTTAGAAACTAGCTGAAGGTTAGTTAAGAAGAATGGTTTCCTGGATATTGATCTGATGTTGGTTTCGGCCTTCGGGGTTAATATTTGGGGAATTGCTCTCTTACTGATTTACGGTTAGTAACTAATTAATTGGAATGAGGCGTATGTTGTGTTTGTGTAACATTTATTTTTAATATACGCGGGTTGTTCGGAAATGCCGGGTTTATTCCCATTCTGAATAACCGATTCGACGATATGTCGAAGATGAAGACGGTGGTTGAAGGCCGGAAGTCTTCACATCGTTTGGATAATTACTGACGATCCTGATTGGGCTGTACACCCAAGAGGATGGAAATAGTTGGTGGTCGTCCAGACGTACTTGGAGATGGATGGATATGCGAGGAAAGTGCCTCCGGTTTCGTTCAGACCTAGAACGGACTTGTAAATGGATGGTGTGTCTGACATTGTATTCCTTTATATTGTATTTGTTGATCTCTGCTAAATATATATCTGTTTGGCGGCGGAGAATTTATTCTCTTGCTTAACGCCCTTCTCTGAGACATATGAGCTCAGAGGTTATATATTGGCAGAAATCAGTAGTACGATATGGATTGATAGTGTGGCATGCTGAGATGCAGTGATCCAGAATTTTGTTGAAAAGCAAAGTTTGGTGGTTGATGATCAAAGCGCAGCTGATATAGCATGGCTTTGTGTATAGCGTTGATCCGCGAGCCTCACACCCCGGTATGGTGGTAAACTGATGGTTTGATCAGTATGCTTTTCGTGGATGGGCACCTTAGTGGTGTCGTGGATTCGGTCGACCGAGATGAGCCTAGTGCTCAGGGATATATAGAGTAGGCGGTGTTTTCTCTCGCTGGGACGTAAGCCGCGGTGGTACTTTGGTCCCAAATGTGCGGATGCAGACGGTGTTTTCTCTTGTGGGGACGTAAGCCGTGGTGAATTGCATTACGCGATCGATCTTTCGAATCAGGAGCCGCCATGATGGAAATCCAATTTCCAATACGTGTATTTCGGTTTTATTTGTAGAGCCTAGTATGGCGACATAGTGGGATGGGGCACTTATGCCGTCTATGATTGATACTTATGATTTGAAGATATTTTATACAATATGCACTTATAATAGTGTCAAATGATTTGTTTTAAACGTATCAAGCATTCTTGGCTATTATAAGGTAAAAACCCTATCCTCCGGCTTGCGTTGCATTGTGTGATGGGACCTGGGTCTTATAATGGCTTCATTTTTCTTTATTTAGCATTGCGCTGTTGTTTTATGCACTGGTGTTCTTGGGAGGAAACCCGTTCCGTCTTATGTGGCGTGGTCCCTTGATTTACCTAACTTTAAAATAAAGATTAATAACTGTTTTAGTTCTCACACCAGTCACATGACTGACCTGGAGTTTATTGTTTTAACCTAAACTCTGGGTGCCCCTATTTTCGACACGGGCAGCTAGTAGTTTTGGTTTTGCAGATTTATATTCACAGGATCCTGGTTTTCAGCTGGAACGATATCCGGAAAGCTTTGTATCCGTATATCTCTTCTAGTTGTGTATTGTATTATTTTCCGCTGCGATGTATTTAAATGTAATTTAAATCTCTGATATTTCTGTGTAATATTCATTTATACTCTGTATATTCTTGTATCTGATGGAATTGTTGTAATAACAATGAAAATGTTCTTTTGTCTGCGTTCTGATTTGTCTTGTCCTCACAGTAATTCGTTCTTTCTCATCTCTTCGGAGACCGGGGGAGTTTCGGGTCGCTTCAATTACCGTATTCTACTTCCTCTTCTATTCTATAATCTACATTGCGTCATCAACAATTAAATATCAGAGTGTTCTTGGTCGGATCAAAATCGTACAAATTTTGAATTCGATTACGCTGTTTCAAGGCTTCATTGAATCCTGAAGTCAATAGTTCGGTAACCCTTTTGTATCTGGTGGGTTGAACTATTGTCTGAAAGAATTTGCTCCGCAAATCCTTGAAGTCAGAAGTACGGCAGATTCTACTCCTCCAAAAGCGTCTCAAACCACAAAATCCCCAACAAATTTTCAGACAATATTTTCAACCATGGAAGGTTTGAGCGCTTTGCAAGTAATGAATCAGCATTTGACGAAGTTAGAGCGATTTGATGGAGAGAATTTCACTCGTTGGCAAGAGACCATGAAATTCTTCCTGATCACAGTCAAGTTATTTCATATTCTCGAAGATGGATTGGAGAAAATACCGGAGGAAACAGATAAGGATAGTGCGGAACTAAAAGCAAAAAGGGCAAAGCGCAAAGAGGAAGATTTTCTATGCAGAGGCCACATTCTGAATGCACTATCTACTCCGATATACAATGCTCACAGGACCTTAGACACCGCGAAGGCTCTCTGGACTGCGCTAGAAAGCAAATATCGCATCTCTGAGGCAAGTAATAAGAAATTTCTTATATGCAATTTTATGGATTTCAAAATGGTCACTAACAAGTCCATAATTGGACAAGTTAGTGAAATACTACTGTTAGTAAATCAACTTAAGGATGCCGGTATTGATCTCCCTGAATCATTTGTTGTTGGAGTTATTATTTCGAGACTCCCGAATTCTTGGAATGATTATAAGAAGAAATTAAAACATGCGGAAACCGATTATGATTTAGACGGTTTATAGCGTCATCTTCGTATTGAAGAGGATTCTCGTAAACGCGAACTAGATGATAATCCGCAAACTGAGTCTCAATCTAAAGCTAATAATGTTGAAATTAACGATAAGTTGAAGCCTAAGAATGAGACACAGTTCAAAAAGAAAGGTACTAATTCCAAGAATAAGAAGAATGGTGACTGTTACTATTGTCACAAACCCGGCCACTATGCCCGAGACTGTCGTCTTCGGAAGAAACAACAAAAAGCGAATGTGGTCGAAGAAAAGCTTGTGGCTGTCGTACAAGAGGCGAACTCCGTTAGTGGAATTGATAATGATTGGTGGCTCGATACTGGAGCAACTATTCATATTTGCAAAGACCGTAATCTGTTCAAGACTTACGATGAGAATAACGGAGAATCCAGCGAAGTAACGAGCGCAAACAAAGTTGCAAGCAAAGTTCTGGGAAAAGGCACTATTGAATTGACATTCACCTTTGGGAAAATTCTTACTTTAGTCAATGTATTTTATGTACCTGATATGTGTAAGAATTTGATTTCTGGATACCTTCTTAACAAAGGAGGATTCAAGATGGTGTATGAGTCTGATAAGTTAGTGTTGTCCAAGAACAATAAATTTATTAGACAGGGATATTCTTGTAATGGCATGATTAAGTTGAATCTAATAAAGAAATCTTCTGCTTATATTGTTGACTCTGTTAATTTATGGCATAGTAGATTAGGACATGTTAATTATAAGTCACTTAGAAATATGCATAAATTAGGATTAATTTCTGATTGTGATTTCGAATCCATTTCTAAATGTGAGATATGTGTTCAAGCAAAAATACATCGAAAATCCTTTAAATCTGTTGAAAGGAAAACTAGTTTGCTTGATTTGGTATATAGTGATGTGGGTGACTTGAAAAGTCATATCACCTATGGTGGTAACCAATACTATATAACGTTTATTGATGATTATTCTAGATATGCTTATGTATATCTAATGAAATCAAAAGATGAAGCCTTTGATAAATTCAAAATTTACAAAGCATAAGTCGAAACACAATTAGGAATTAAAATTAAAGTGTTACATTCAGATCGTGGTGGTGAATATTTTTCAAATGAGTTTACTTTGTTTTGCAAACAAAATGGTATCATTCACCAATGTACCGCACCTTATACACCACAACAAAATGGTGTTGCTGAGAGAAAAAATAGAACTTTAGTAGAAATGGTTAATGCCATGCTCATAAGTTCTAATTTGCCTTATAACCTGTGGGGTGAGGCTATGTTATCTACATGTTACATTTTAAATAGAGTACCACTTAAGAAAAATAATATTTCTCCTTATGAATTATGGTTCAATAGAAAACCTAATCTTACTAGACTTAAAGTTTGGGGTTGCTTAGCATATGTTAGAAAACCAGACCCTAAACAACCAAAGTTAGGTAATAGGGCTTTTAAATGTGTTTTCATTGGATATTCTCTTAATAGTATAACTTATAGATTTATGATTCTTGATACCTTAGAAGTCATAGAATCTGTAGATTTAGAATTTTTTGAAAATCAAACTATTGAGAATCCATTGAGATCATCTAGTCCAGAACCAACTGAGACTAATGATACAAATGATGATGAATATGCTCCTGCTCAAAACAGCAAGGAAGTGTCAGTACCAGATGATAGTACTGAACATAGAAGAAGTAAAAGAGCGAGAATAGAGAAGGACTATGGTCCTGACTTCATAACATATCTCGTAGAAGGCAATAAGGACGAAGTCCTTAATGTGACAAGATATGTAATGAACGTCGATGATGATCCCAAAACTTATTCTGAGGCTATGAGTTCTAGAGATTCTAATTTCTGGAAAGAAGCTATCAATGATGAAATGAATTCCATAATGTTAAACCAAACTTGGGTATTAAGTGATTTACCTCCTGGTGCTAAACCTATAGGATGTAAATGGATATTCAAGAAAAAGTTGAATACAAATGGATCCATTGATAAATTTAAAGCCAGATTAGTTGCTAAGGGATATAAACAAAGACAAGGAGTAGATTATTTTGATACATATGCTCCGGTGGCTCGCATATCTTCGATACGCTGTTTAATAGCACTTGCATCAATTCATAACTTGATCATACATCAAATGGATGTAAAGACAGCTTTTCTAAATGGAGATTTAGAAGAAGAGATATACATGGAACAACCTGAAGGTTTCATAACCCCAGGCCAAGAAAGGAAAGTTTGTAAATTAGTTAAATCTCTTTATGGCCTGAAGCAAGCTCCCATGCAATGGCATGAGAAGTTTGATAAAGTTGCACTGTCATTTGGATTCATTGTGAATGATGCAGATAAATGTATCTATAGCAAATCGGATAACAACGGTTATGTTATAATATGTTTATATGTTGATGACATGCTGATATTTGGTTCCAATATATCCTGTGTGAATGAAACTAAGAAGTTTCTATCTTCTAAATTTGATATGAAAGATCTAGGAGAGGCTGATGTAATTTTAGGAATTAAAATCATTAGGAAAACGGGGGAGTTATTACTAACTCAATCTCATTACATTGAGAAATTCCTAAAGAAGTATAATCATTATAATGACAAACCAGCACCAACTCCTTTAGATCCAAGTATAAGATTAGAAAAGAACACTGGACGTACCATTTCTCAATTAGAATACTCCGGTATCATTGGGAGTCTTATGTATGCTATGCATTGCACTAGACCAGATATCGCACATGCTATAAGTGTATTGTGTCGATTTACGAGTAATCCAGGTTTCGAACACTGGAAAGCCATTTCCAGAGTCTTAGCTTATTTGAAGGGAACCATAAACTATGGTTTATCTTATAAAGGATATCCTGCTGTAATAGAAGGATATAGTGATGCAACCTGGAACAATGTAGAATCAAAATCCAAATCTACAACTGGTTGGATATTTACATTAGGAGGTGCTGCCGTGTCTTGGGCTTCTAAGAAGCAGACCTGTATATCTGATTCAACTATGTTATCAGAATTAATTGCATTAGCAGACGCATGTAAGGAAGCGGAATGGCTTAGAAATTTGTTAGTAGAAATCCCATTATGGAAGAAGCCATCTCCAGCAGTCTTGATTAATTGCGATAATCAAGCAACGATATATAATGTTTCTAATAAAACATATAATGGAAAGTCTAGACATGTGAGTCTAAGACATCAAATGGTGAGACAGTTACTCAAAAGTGGAGTTATAACTGTTGACTACATAGAAACAAAGAAAAACTTGGCTGACCCACTTACGAAGAGTCTTCCAAAGGCTATGGTTTCTATAAAGTCAAAGGAAATGGGACTAAGGTCTGTGAATGAAGATTGATCATCCTTAACAGAAACCCAACTTGTGTCTTGAAAAGGATAGACAAAGTTCAATGGGTACCAACAAGTTAAGGAAATGATTATGGAACACTAAATCAATAATCCCATAATGTTTAGTGTTGGATTCTGCATGAACAAAGGATGGATAAATATCCTTAATAAGTCTAGAAATCCTAAAAGGTGTCTCGCAGAAACACTTTAAGTGACTTACCAATATGAGTATGGAAATCAGGCCGTTTCCTAGGAAAGTAAGACCGCTTTCGAAGTAGACTCATGAACCAGGATTTAAGCACATGGCCATTAACGTGCTGAGCAATACAGAACACTCTAACTAAGGAATACAACATGTGTGATTGTTCCGGTTTTATCATTAAGGGATACATGGTTCAAGATTCGTTCACCATTGAATCTCGATAGAACTTTGAATGGTTTACACTAAGTAAAAGTTCAAATCCAAAAGATACTTTTATTTATGTGTTGTTTCCACGATGATGCAAAACTTGATCTTAGAACTACATAGGCTTGATCCCACTTAGGTATATAGGAAGTCACACTAGTGATTCAGCCTTCCATTTTATCTTGAAAATTGGGGGAGAATGTTGTAAATTTTCAAATTAGTTTGGGTATGGGTTTGTTTTTGAAGAGGGAAGCAAGAATGGAAGAAGATAAGGTGTAGGGATTAGTCCCACATTGTAGAATATAAAAGAGTTTGTCACTATATAGGTAAAAGCTTGATACATGATATCAAAAGAAAGAAGAGAAGGAGGAATAAGGCAATGGGCCTTGAGCATGAACTTGGCATAGATAATAATCTTTAAAATGTCAAAAGATGGGCCTTGGGGCTCTTAGGGTCTCGTGATCTATTTCGCGTATTTTTCCGAGACGAACGCAATGACGCAGCCCGTTACCCCCAATTCCCACATCTGAGATTATTTATCCTGTGATTAGTGAATTTTAGTATTAACTAAAATTCGGGGTGTTACATTCTCCCCTCCTTAAAGGATTTCGTCCCCGAAATCTCTAAGCTAAGGAGAATGCATATCCTACCATCCAAACAACCATCTACTCAATCCATCAAACACGGGCATCCATTGTCCTTAAAACAATTTCTAATGATGTATGAGCATATGCAAAAAGTGTGTGTATATGTTCCCTATCTAATGTATGAACATATGCAAACCATGATAGTGCCATGCATCCATTATGTATGCGAGAGAACCCTATCGACACATACAATATCTACATGAGCGTACAATCATTCACCAAAATGCATCATCCATATGATAACACAATCATTATACATCCATAAATATAGCCTCCTACACACAATTTTATGCAATATGCAATATGAAGTGACTGAGCCGATCTAGTGCCTAGAGTGTGTGTATATGCATCCACGAGCAACCACTAGTCAAACACTTGCATCCACTTGCATCCATCAACCATAACATGTCTCAAACACATGTTTCAACCATAGGTTTACCCTATCTAAAGGTCAATCAGTACTAACGAGAGGATATACTAAAGATAAGATAAGTACTAGACAACGATAGAGGAGAAAATAAAGACATACCCTCAAAAAGAAATGGGTATAATGAACGCATCTTCGCTTCCGTCTCCCAAGTTGCGTTACTCTCATCTTCTCCCCATTGCACTTTGACTAGTTGAACCTCTCTGTTTCTCAACTTCCTAGTCTCTGACCCAAGGATGCGAGTAGGAGCTCGTCGAATAGTCGCATCACGCTCTACTTCCACTTCTTTAAGCAAGCTCGGCTCTACCACCTCTGCCGTCTCATGTAAGCACTTCCTCAAATGGGACACATGGAATACATCATGAACACCACTAAGTCTGTCGGGCAACCCCACCCTATATGCCATCCGTCCAATCCTTTCCTTAATAGGAAACGGCCCAACAAACCTTGGTGCTAACTTCCCAACGGATCCAAAGCGAACAACATTTCTCAATGGAGATACCTTGACAAAAACCATGTCCCCAATTCCAAACTCAAGATCCGTCCTTCTCTTGTCCGCATAAGATTTTTGCCTATCCTGCGCTGCTTTCATCCTTCTTCGAATCAAGTCAATCTTCTCAGAAGTCTCCCTAATCATATCAGGCCCAAGCAAGATCTTATCCGTAGATTCCCACCAACATGCAGGTGATCGACAAGGCCTTCCATAGAGAGCTTCGAAAGGAGCCATACCAATACTGGACTGAAAGCTGTTATTATATGCGAACTCCACCAATGGAAGATGCTCTTCCCATGTACCTCCAAAATCTAAGATACAAAGCCTCAAAAGGTCTTCTAGAACACGATTCACCCTCTCAGTCTGGCCGTCCGTCTGAGGATGATATGCGGTGCTCAGACACAATTGAGTCCCCACTGCTTCTTGCAAACTTCTCCAGAACTCGCTAGTGAAGATAGGATCTCGATCACTCACTATGCTAGAGGGTACCCCATGCAATCGAACTATCTCTCGAAGATATACTGAAGCTAGCCATGGAGCGGTCCTCTTGCTCTTCACAGGTATGAAATGGGCGCTCTTAGTAAGTCTGTCTACCACCACCCAAATTCCCGTATTACCCTTTCTTGATCTGGGTAACCCGTCAATAAAATCCATCGAGACGCTATCCCACTTCCATTGCGGAACTTCCAATGGGTGAAGCAACCCACCTGGTTTCTTTTGCTCCGCCTTCACTTGTTGGCATACCAAGCATCGAGCGACATACTCGGCCACATCTTTCTTCATACCGGCCCAGAAGAAAACCCTCTTCATGTCTTGGTACATCTTGTCCCCACTGGGATGAATGGTCATCCTAGAACGGTGTGCATCATCAAGAATAGCCTTCCTCAAACCCTCGTCTTGCGGTACACAAAGTCTACCGTCTCTACGCAAGCACCCCCTATCGTCTAGGGTGTACCTACTCAAATGGCTGGACGACTCCCCCCTTATGAGCTTCTCCACCAACTCAACCAACCGTGGGTCGTCCCTCTGTGCTTCTCCAATCCGCCCCAAAAGAGTAGGTCTAACCTCCAAGGAAGCTAGCAAACCGGGTACATAATCAATGGAAGGTCTGAAATCAAACATCGAGATAAATTCCAAGCTTCGTTGTTCCACGAACAATGGACTCAAGGACAACCTCTTTCTGCTCAAGGCGTCCGCCACCACGTTACCCTTGCCAGGGGTATACGCTATCTCGAAATCATAGGATGCTAAGAATTCCATCCACCTTTGCTGTCTCAGATTCAAATCCTTCTGAGAAAACAAATACTTCAATGATTTGTGGTCAGTGAACAATTCGAATCTCTCACCAAGTAGATAATGGCGCCAAATCTTAAGCGCAAAAACAATAGCGGCCAACTCTAAATCATGGGTAGGGTAATTTTTCTCATGCACTCTCAACTGCCTTCCACCATAGGCTATCACCCTTCCCTCTTGCATTAAGACCGCGCCAAGTCCTGTCCCACAAGCATCGGTATAGACAACAAATGGCTTGCTCCCATCTGGCAACACTAAGACTGGAGCGGTGGTTAAAGCTCTCTTTAACCGTCGGAACGCATCATTACAATCTACGTCCCATGCGAAAACAAGATTCTTCTTCGTTAAGCGGGTTAATGGGGCTGATATCTTCGCGAAGTCTTTGATAAACTTCCTATAATAACCCGCCAACCCCAAGAAACTTCTTACTTCGGTAGCATTCTTCGGAACCTTCCAACCCTGAATTGATACTACCTTCGCGGGATCCACAGCTATCCCTTCCTTGGAGACCACGTGCCCCAAGAACCGCACCTCCTTCCTCCAGAAGTGACATTTAGAGAATGTAGCCTTAAGGCTATGTTCTCGAAGAGTCTTCAATACCTCCCCAAGATGTAGGGCATGCTCTTCTTCACTCTTAGAAAATACTAAGATATCATCCATAAAGACTACCACGAATTTATTAAGGAACTCCCTGAACACCCTACTCATCAAATCAACAAAGTATGCAGGGGCGTTCGTCAACCCAAATGGCATCACCAGCCACTCATAGAAACCATCCGGAGTTCTAAAGGCAGTCTTGTCTATGCTATCCTCAGCCACCCTCAACTGATGAAACCCCGTGGCTAAGTCCAACTGAGAAAATACTGAAGCGCCAACCAATTGATCGAAAAGATCATCAATCCTCGGCAATGGGTGTCTATTTTTCTTTGTGAGCTTGTTGAGTTCTCTATAGTCTACACAAAGTCTGAGGGACCCATCCGCCTTTGTAGCAAATACTACTGGAGCATCCCACTCCGATATACTTCGTCTTATGAACCCCTTCTCAAGCAACTCCCCTACTTGCTTATGGAGTTCCCTCCTCTCACGAGGAGCCATGTGGCGCACTGGTAAAGATACAGGTTTAGCATTATCCACCAGGTATATTCGGAAGTCAATCTCCCGCTTCGGAGGTAAGCCCTTCACCTCCTCAAACACATCCGGATATTCCCGGACCACTCTAGCAGATTGCAGACTCTCGACCGAAGCGTCAAGCGATTCAAGATAACTTAGCATAACAGAGTCCATGGGATTGCAAGAAATCTCGAGAGTGTTACCCAAGCGGGTCATGAGCCTAACAACTCTCCTTTCGCAATCAAGAACGGCCCCATTACTGGATAACCAGTCCATGCCCAAAATCAACCCATAGCCCGTGAAGCCCAACACAAAAGCATCACATCTAAACTCAATGCTAAGTATAGAAATCTTCAAACCCAAACATATCATGGACAAATAAGTGGAGCCCCCAATTGGGTTTGAAACTACCAAGGGATCATCTACCAGACTGGTGTCTAAGTGCAGTGACTCAACTAATGATGATGAGATAAACGAATGCGATGCGCCTGAATCAAACAATGTACGGACAGGATGATCAAATAGAAAAACCAGACTTTCAACGGAAATAGTTCTACCTCTTTCCTGAATTGGTGGGACTGCGAGAGCCTGTACTTGCCCCCTAGCCTGACTTGGTGCCATAAGAGCTTGCACCTGTCCTCCTGAGGTAGACCCCGTCCTTTGCCCCTTCTTAGGACAATCTTTCACTAGATGCCCTGCTTCGCCATGGTGGAAGCAGCCAGTCTTCTTCTTCTTGCGACAATCCTTGCTTAGATGGCCAGGTGTCCCACAATTGAAACACTTCTTCTTCTTGCCCTTGCCACCGTTGCCTTTCCCACCTTTGTTGTTGTTGTTGTTGCTGAGGTCTCTTTTGATCTCCCTTCTTCTCGGGTGCCTTATTAGCATTGGGACCCTTCTCTTCTTCGTGCATGAGTGCCATGTCAACTAGCTTCTCAAAGGTGGCCCCCATAGGGATATGAGTCATAGCCAACCCATGCATCGGTTCATTCAAGCCTTTCACGAACCTCAAAGCCTTCTTCTCCGGTGTATTCACCATATCTAGGCCAAACCTTGCCAATTGATTAAACTTGTTGACATATTCCTTCACCGAGAGATTTCCTTGCTTTAAAGTCAAGAATCTTTCCATATACAAGTTTTCCTCCGCCCTTGAGAGAAACTTTGCCACAAATCTTTGCCTAAAATCCGCCCAAGAGTCAACGGGGCGTTCTCCATTAGTGACCTTCCACCAGAATGAGGCCTCTCCCTTCATTAACCAAGCAGCCAACTTGACTTTCTTTCCTTCTTCCATCTCAAAGATATCTATCAACTCTTCCACCTCCTTAAGCCAATCCCTAGCCTCCACAAAAGTTTCAGATCCTTGAAAAGGTTTCCCTCCCATAGCTTTAAATTCCTTGCAAGTCTTAGCAAAAGTATCCGTGCGAGGAGGAGGGGGAGGAGGAAGATCGGGTGCTACGGTTGGTGGAGGAATATTTGCGGGACCCGCAGTGGTGGCCCTAGCCTCCATCAATCTCCTATACCATACTGGTACCGTCACACCCTCCGGAAAGTTAAGATTCTCGGCCATGCTGAAACGAAAAAGGAAAGATTCAAAACGGAGAATTCGAAGGATATAGATATGGCTATTGGGGATTATGCTTTTCTTTCAAAAACTTTTCTTTTTAAGGACATGTTTTTGAAAATATCTCTTCCAAAAATGTTTTTAGAAAAATAGTTTTTCTAAAAATTTTATCTGTTCCGGTAACCTTTGCTCTGATACCACGTGTAACACCCCACTCCCGCTATAGTCACTCTCTAAGGGAATGCCATAGCATCGGTGGAGTATTTTAGTGAATATAGAACAGAAAAATTACAACAAGACATATATAAATAGTACTTGAAATTTAAAACATCATCTCATAACAGCGGAAGTAAACAGTCTGGTTACATCGTAAAGCCACAATAAAAGTCAAGTACAATATCCATCAATGTAAAGAAGTACATAATCCCACTCTCTCATACAATAGCCAAGACAAAAGAAAAGATAACTGGGTAACTGGAGCTTTACATCTATCCAAGCTCCTAAAGACTGGAACAGCAATCCGATCAAGCTCCACTACTGCTAGGATCCACCGTAGGACCTGAGGGTTGGGAAAAAGATAAAAACAACGGGGTTAGACATAAGTCTGAGCGAGTCCTATAACTTTAACAATACAATCATTAAAGTAACCAGAGAAGACATAAACTTGACCTACGGTAATGTCTGGGGATGAATGGCTACCCTAAGCAGCTTGGTATACTTAGGATAAACTAAGATAACTGTAAAGACGCATCTACCCACCCAAGGATAATTACTAACTGCACTACACCAGTCATTCCCACTCAAAGATTGATCCCACCCAAGGACTTAAAGAAAGATATAACTAGTAGTTTCATGTACCCCTAGCTGACCACATAGGTGCCGTCTGCCCCTATCTCCACTAGGTGTACCCCACTACTCCCCAAGCGATCGGCTCCCTACCGTAGATACCCGTGCTGGTCCCACAGTGGGGTGTATCACTCCCCCAAAGTGGCCACCTGATAATATCAACGGTGCACGGCTTTATATCTACACGATGCAACAACGGCTTATCTACCAGCCCGGGCCCACACACGCATATGAAACCCGTTGGACTTGCGTTGCCACCGCTAACCCGTTTTGGCCTCTTATAATCAAGCCCAATATGCGTGTCCCGTCACTCGACATGGGTCGAGCCCACAAAGATACGTTTGGGATATTGGTTGAAATGGGCCCCCACAAGCTACCCACCTAAGCTTGTCACTTATCTAGTGAATCCCACTTAACCCTTTAATCATGTTTAATTACATGTTTCACTTGGTTAAGTATTCTAATCGTATTTTCTATTGCCACCCAAGGCAACCCACTAGATTCCACATGCCACCCAAGGCAACCACTAAATTTCCACATGCCACCCAAGGCACCCACTTAACCCCTCATGTCCCACTACATGCTAATATGGTTAAGTGTTTCTTAATTAATTAAGACCGTGATCTCCCATAAAGACCTCCCACATTAGACTGGCTGTTATGACCGCCTGGTTAAGCCGGTAGAGTCCGGGCAGTCTTACGTCATAACAGAGTCTAACCTCGTGTCTTTACTTTAATCACGTATTTAATTTATGGCTAAGACCTCTCACATTGGGCTGACATTTGTAGCAACTGGTTAAGCCGGTCGGGTCCGGGCAGTTTTACACTACAAATGAGTCCAACCTCGTGTCTTAGTTGATTAATTACACCTAATTAATCACCCCCATATTAATTATCCCTAATTAATATCCAGTTTTTCATAACATGGGTAGACCTAACTCAATAGGTAAATTCCCATGGGGTAGACCTAACTCAATAGGTAAATTCCCACTTATGTTAATTTATTTTTATGGTATGCTTACTCATACCCAATCACACTTTTATTAACATATTTACCAACCCCATCGTTCCCCACGTAAATCGTTCTCATTTCATGACATAATAAAGGGGAAGATCCATCACAAATATCATGGGTTTAGCATATAACTTTGTCATGGGTTAAGAGGATGTCAACTTGCATATATGAGCATATATTAACCCAACTACATTTTACCCAAACTTGCATATTATCATACACATGATTTGCATAACATGTTGCATATGAGCTTGCATATTATCATACACATATCTTGCATAACTTGTTGAACTTGCATATAAACATTCTCATAACTTGCATAACATGTTAAACATGCATTTAAGCATACACATAACTTGCATAAGCATTCACATACTTGCATAAGCATTCACATACTTGCATAAGCATTCACATACTTGCATAAGCATGCATAACTTGCATATCATGTTAAACTTGCATTTAAGCATATACATATCTTGCATATGAACTTGCATAACAACCTACACATAACTTACATAACATCATACACATAACTTGCATATGAACTTGCATAACTCACTTTGTTAAGCATGCATAAATCCACTTATTAAATATGCATAAACCCACTTATTAAACATGCATAAACCCACTTGTTAAACATGCATATAGAGTAGCATATCATTACAAATGATTCAAACTCACTAATCCGCATTTAAGACCATAAGTCTCATTACACCCAATCTACTTACTTTAGCAATTGATGTTAAAGTGATAGAAACTCACCAAAACCAAGATTAGCAAACTTATGGAAGTGGAATTAGTTGCTAAATATGAAGATGGTGATGATTAGAGATTGATTAGAGAGTGATTAGCTTGCAACTTCCTTCATAAACTAGTGGAGGCTCTCTCAAGTTTGATTTTGGCGGCATGAGGCCATCATTACTATTTTTAGTATGGATTAGGGTAGGTTTAGGGTGTATTTATAGATTAGGTGAGTGTTTTAGGCCCTTAGATTAACCCTAGGTTAGATTAGGTCCGTTAGATTTAGGAAATCTCTAGAACCCAGCCCTAGCCAGAAAACCAAATCTGGTGCACCCAACCTTCTGGCTTGACACGCCGTGTCGACAGGCAAGTCGACAGGCAAGTCGACAGGCAAGTCGACTCCCCCTGTCGACAGGCCTGTCGACAGCCCTGTCGACATGGTCAGGGCGGGATTTTTCCCGCCTGGCCCCGCTGGTTCTAATTTGAAATCTGAATTTAAATTTCTAAATCTGTTTTTAGCTTTAATTTTTCTGCAAACTTCATTGGGCCTTAACTGGGCCATACAGACTCCGATTCTCGAAAACTCGGACTCTATTTCGCGTATTTTTCCGAGACGAACGCAATGACGCAGCCCGTTACCCCCAATTCCCACATCTGAGATTATTTATCCCGTGATTAGTGAATTTTAGTATTAACTAAAATTCGGGGTGTTACATTCTCCCCTCCTTAAAGGATTTCGTCCCCGAAATCTCTAAGCTAAGGAGAATGCATATCCTACCATCCAAACAACCATCTACTCAATCCATCAAACACGGGCATCCATTGTCCTTAAAACAATTTCTAATGATGTATGAGCATATGCAAAAAGTGTGTGTATATGTTCCCTATCTAATGTATGAACATATGCAAACCATGATAGTGCCATGCATCCATTATGTATGCGAGAGAACCCTATCGACACATACAATATCTACATGAGTGCACAATCATTCACCAAAATGCATCATCCATATGATAACACAATCATTATACATCCATAAATATAGCCTCCTACACACAATTTTATGCAATATGCAATATGAAGTGACTGAGCCGATCTAGTGCCTAGAGTGTGTGTATATGCATCCACGAGCAACCACTAGTCAAACACTTGCATCCACTTGCATCCATCAACCATAACATGTCTCAAACACATGTTTCAACCATAGGTTTACCCTATCTAAAGGTCAATCAGTACTAACGAGAGGATATACTAAAGATAAGATAAGTACTAGACAACGATAGAGGAGAAAATAAAGACATACCCTCAAAAAGAAATGGGTATAATGAACGCATCTTCGCTTCCGTCTCCCAAGTTGCGTTACTCTCATCTTCTCCCCATTGCACTTTGACTAGTTGAACCTCTCTGTTTCTCAACTTCCTAGTCTCTGACCCAAGGATGCGAGTAGGAGCTCGTCGAATAGTCGCATCACGCTCTACTTCCACTTCTTTAAGCAAGCTCGGCTCTACCACCTCTGCCGTCTCATGTAAGCACTTCCTCAAATGGGACACATGGAATACATCATGAACACCACTAAGTCTGTCGGGCAACCCCACCCTATATGCCATCCGTCCAATCCTTTCCTTAATAGGAAACGGCCCAACAAACCTTGGTGCTAACTTCCCAACGGATCCAAAGCGAACAACATTTCTCAATGGAGATACCTTGACAAAAACCATGTCCCCAATTCCAAACTCAAGATCCGTCCTTCTCTTGTCCGCATAAGATTTTTGCCTATCCTGCGATGCTTTCATCCTTCTTCGAATCAAGTCAATCTTCTCAGAAGTCTCCCTAATCATATCAGGCCCAAGCAAGATCTTATCCGTAGATTCCCACCAACATGCAGGTGATCGACAAGGCCTTCCATAGAGAGCTTCGAAAGGAGCCATACCAATACTGGACTGAAAGCTGTTATTATATGCGAACTCCACCAATGGAAGATGCTCTTCCCATGTACCTCCAAAATCTAAGATACAAAGCCTCAAAAGGTCTTCTAGAACACGATTCACCCTCTCAGTCTGGCCGTCCGTCTGAGGATGATATGCGGTGCTCAGACACAATTGAGTCCCCACTGCTTCTTGCAAACTTCTCCAGAACTCGCTAGTGAAGATAGGATCTCGATCACTCACTATGCTAGAGGGTACCCCATGCAATCGAACTATCTCTCGAAGATATACTGAAGCTAGCCATGGAGCGGTCCTCTTGCTCTTCACAGGTATGAAATGGGCGCTCTTAGTAAGTCTGTCTACCACCACCCAAATTCCCGTATTACCCTTTCTTGATCTGGGTAACCCGTCAATAAAATCCATCGAGACGCTATCCCACTTCCATTGCGGAACTTCCAATGGGTGAAGCAACCCACCTGGTTTCTTTTGCTCCGCCTTCACTTGTTGGCATACCAAGCATCGAGCGACATACTCGGCCACATCTTTCTTCATACCGGCCCAGAAGAAAACCCTCTTCATGTCTTGGTACATCTTGTCCCCAACGGGATGAATGGTCATCCTAGAACGGTGTGCATCATCAAGAATAGCCTTCCTCAAACCCTCGTCTTGCGGTACACAAAGTCTACCGTCTCTACGCAAGCACCCCCTATCGTCTAGGGTGTACCTACTCAAATGGCTGGACGACTCCCCCCTTATGAGCTTCTCCACCAACTCAACCAACCGTGGGTCGTCCCTCTGTGCTTCTCCAATCCGCCCCAAAAGAGTAGGTCTAACCTCCAAGGAAGCTAGCAAACCGGGTACATAATCAATGGAAGGTCTGAAATCAAACATCGAGATAAATTCCAAGCTTCGTTGTTCCACGAACAATGGACTCAAGGACAACCTCTTTCTGCTCAAGGCGTCCTCCACCACGTTACCCTTGCCAGGGGTATACGCTATCTCGAAATCATAGGATGCTAAGAATTCCATCCACCTTTGCTGTCTCAGATTCAAATCCTTCTGAGAAAATAAATACTTCAATGATTTGTGGTCAGTGAACAATTCGAATCTCTCACCAAGTAGATAATGGCGCCAAATCTTAAGCGCAAAAACAATAGCGGCCAACTCTAAATCATGGGTAGGGTAATTTTTCTCATGCACTCTCAACTGCCTTCCACCATAGGCTATCACCCTTCCCTCTTGCATTAAGACCGCGCCAAGTCCTGTCCCACAAGCATCGGTATAGACAACAAATGGCTTGCTCCCATCTGGCAACACTAAGACTGGAGCGGTGGTTAAAGCTCTCTTTAACCGTCGGAACGCATCATTACAATCTACGTCCCATGCGAAAACAAGATTCTTCTTCGTTAAGCGGGTTAATGGGGCTGATATCTTCGCGAAGTCTTTGATAAACTTCCTATAATAACCCGCCAACCCCAAGAAACTTCTTACTTCGGTAGCATTCTTCGGAACCTTCCAACCCTGAATTGATACTACCTTCGCGGGATCCACAGCTATCCCTTCCTTGGAGACCACGTGCCCCAAGAACCGCACCTCCTTCCTCCAGAAGTGACATTTAGAGAATGTAGCCTTAAGGCTATGTTCTCGAAGAGTCTTCAATACCTCCCCAAGATGTAGGGCATGCTCTTCTTCACTCTTAGAAAATACTAAGATATCATCCATAAAGACTACCACGAATTTATTAAGGAACTCCCTGAACACCCTACTCATCAAATCAACAAAGTATGCAGGGGCGTTCGTCAACCCAAATGGCATCACCAGCCACTCATAGAAACCATCCGGAGTTCTAAAGGCAGTCTTGTCTATGCTATCCTCAGCCACCCTCAACTGATGAAACCCCGTGGCTAAGTCCAACTGAGAAAATACTGAAGCGCCAACCAATTGATCGAAAAGATCATCAATCCTCGGCAATGGGTGTCTATTTTTCTTTGTGAGCTTGTTGAGTTCTCTATAGTCTACACAAAGTCTGAGGGACCCATCCGCCTTTGTAGCAAATACTACTGGAGCATCCCACTCCGATATACTTCGTCTTATGAACCCCTTCTCAAGCAACTCCCCTACTTGCTTATGGAGTTCCCTCCTCTCACGAGGAGCCATGTGGCGCACTGGTAAAGATACAGGTTTAGCATTATCCACCAGGTATATTCGGAAGTCAATCTCCCGCTTCGGAGGTAAGCCCTTCACCTCCTCAAACACATCCGGATATTCCCGGACCACTCTAGCAGATTGCAGACTCTCGACCGAAGCGTCAAGCGATTCAAGATAACTTAGCATAACAGAGTCCATGGGATTGCAAGAAATCTCGAGAGTGTTACCCAAGCGGGTCATGAGCCTAACAACTCTCCTTTCGCAATCAAGAACGGCCCCATTACTGGATAACCAGTCCATGCCCAAAATCAACCCATAGCCCGTGAAGCCCAACACAAAAGCATCACATCTAAACTCAATGCTAAGTATAGAAATCTTCAAACCCAAACATATCATGGACAAATAAGTGGAGCCCCCAATTGGGTTTGAAACTACCAAGGGATCATCTACCAGACTGGTGTCTAAGTGCAGTGACTCAACTAATGATGATGAGATAAACGAATGCGATGCGCCTGAATCAAACAATGTACGGACAGGATGATCAAATAGAAAAACCAGACTTTCAACGGAAATAGTTCTACCTCTTTCCTGAATTGGTGGGACTGCGAGAGCCTGTACTTGCCCCCTAGCCTGACTTGGTGCCATAAGAGCTTGCACCTGTCCTCCTGAGGTAGACCCCGTCCTTTGCCCCTTCTTAGGACAATCTTTCACTAGATGCCCTGCTTCGCCATGGTGGAAGCAGCCAGTCTTCTTCTTCTTGCGACAATCCTTGCTTAGATGGCCAGGTGTCCCACAATTGAAACACTTCTTCTTCTTGCCCTTGCCACCGTTGCCTTTCCCACCTTTGTTGTTGTTGTTGTTGCTGAGGTCTCTTTTGATCTCCCTTCTTCTCGGGTGCCTTATTAGCATTGGGACCCTTCTCTTCTTCGTGCATGAGTGCCATGTCAACTAGCTTCTCAAAGGTGGCCCCCATAGGGATATGAGTCATAGCCAACCCATGCATCGGTTCATTCAAGCCTTTCACGAACCTCAAAGCCTTCTTCTCCGGTGTATTCACCATATCTAGGCCAAACCTTGCCAATTGATTAAACTTGTTGACATATTCCTTCACCGAGAGATTTCCTTGCTTTAAAGTCAAGAATCTTTCCATATACAAGTTTTCCTCCGCCCTTGAGAGAAACTTTGCCACAAATCTTTGCCTAAAATCCGCCCAAGAGTCAACGGGGCGTTCTCCATTAGTGACCTTCCACCAGAATGAGGCCTCTCCCTTCATTAACCAAGCAGCCAACTTGACTTTCTTTCCTTCTTCCATCTCAAAGATATCTATCAACTCTTCCACCTCCTTAAGCCAATCCCTAGCCTCCACAAAAGTTTCAGATCCTTGAAAAGGTTTCCCTCCCATAGCTTTAAATTCCTTGCAAGTCTTAGCAAAAGTATCCGTGCGAGGAGGAGGGGGAGGAGGAAGATCGGGTGCTACGGTTGGTGGAGGAATATTTGCGGGACCCGCAGTGGTGGCCCTAGCCTCCATCAATCTCCTATACCATACTGGTACCGTCACACCCTCCGGAAAGTTAAGATTCTCGGCCATGCTGAAACGAAAAAGGAAAGATTCAAAACGGAGAATTCGAAGGATATAGATATGGCTATTGGGGATTATGCTTTTCTTTCAAAAACTTTTCTTTTTAAGGACATGTTTTTGAAAATATCTCTTCCAAAAATGTTTTTAGAAAAATAGTTTTTCTAAAAAATTTATCTGTTCCGGTAACCTTTGCTCTGATACCACGTGTAACACCCCACTCCCGCTATAGTCACTCTCTAAGGGAATGCCATAGCATCGGTGGAGTATTTTAGTGAATATAGAACAGAAAAATTACAACAAGACATATATAAATAGTACTTGAAATTTAAAACATCATCTCATAACAGCGGAAGTAAACAGTCTGGTTACATCGTAAAGCCACAATAAAAGTCAAGTACAATATCCATCAATGTAAAGAAGTACATAATCCCACTCTCTCATACAATAGCCAAGACAAAAGAAAAGATAACTGGGTAACTGGAGCTTTACATCTATCCAAGCTCCTAAAGACTGGAACAGCAATCCGATCAAGCTCCACTACTGCTAGGATCCACCGTAGGACCTGAGGGTTGGGAAAAAGATAAAAACAACGGGGTTAGACATAAGTCTGAGCGAGTCCTATAACTTTAACAATACAATCATTAAAGTAACCAGAGAAGACATAAACTTGACCTACGGTAATGTCTGGGGATGAATGGCTACCCTAAGCAGCTTGGTATACTTAGGATAAACTAAGATAACTGTAAAGACGCATCTACCCACCCAAGGATAATTACTAACTGCACTACACCAGTCATTCCCACTCAAAGATTGATCCCACCCAAGGACTTAAAGAAAGATATAACTAGTAGTTTCATGTACCCCTAGCTGACCACATAGGTGCCGTCTGCCCCTATCTCCACTAGGTGTACCCCACTACTCCCCAAGCGATCGGCTCCCTACCGTAGATACCCGTGCTGGTCCCACAGTGGGGTGTATCACTCCCCCAAAGTGGCCACCTGATAATATCAACGGTGCACGGCTTTATATCTACACGATGCAACAACGGCTTATCTACCAGCCCGGGCCCACACACGCATATGAAACCCGTTGGACTTGCGTTGCCACCGCTAACCCGTTTTGGCCTCTTATAATCAAGCCCAATATGCGTGTCCCGTCACTCGACATGGGTCGAGCCCACAAAGATACGTTTGGGATATTGGTTGAAATGGGCCCCCACAAGCTACCCACCTAAGCTTGTCACTTATCTAGTGAATCCCACTTAACCCTTTAATCATGTTTAATTACATGTTTCACTTGGTTAAGTATTCTAATCGTATTTTCTATTGCCACCCAAGGCAACCACTAAATTTCCACATGCCACCCAAGGCACCCACTTAACCCCTCATGTCCCACTACATGCTAATATGGTTAAGTGTTTCTTAATTAATTAAGACCGTGATCTCCCATAAAGACCTCCCACATTAGACTGGCTGTTATGACCGCCTGGTTAAGCCGGTAGAGTCCGGGCAGTCTTACGTCATAACAGAGTCTAACCTCGTGTCTTTACTTTAATCACGTATTTAATTTATGGCTAAGACCTCTCACATTGGGCTGACATTTGTAGCAACTGGTTAAGCCGGTCGGGTCCGGGCAGTTTTACACTACAAATGAGTCCAACCTCGTGTCTTAGTTGATTAATTACACCTAATTAATCACCCCCATATTAATTATCCCTAATTAATATCCAGTTTTTCATAACATGGGTAGACCTAACTCAATAGGTAAATTCCCATGGGGTAGACCTAACTCAATAGGTAAATTCCCACTTATGTTAATTTATTTTTATGGTATGCTTACTCATACCCAATCACACTTTTATTAACATATTTACCAACCCCATCGTTCCCCACGTAAATCGTTCTCATTTCATGACATAATAAAGGGGAAGATCCATCACAAATATCATGGGTTTAGCATATAACTTTGTCATGGGTTAAGAGGATGTCAACTTGCATATATGAGCATATATTAACCCAACTACATTTTACCCAAACTTGCATATTATCATACACATGATTTGCATAACATGTTGCATATGAGCTTGCATATTATCATACACATATCTTGCATAACTTGTTGAACTTGCATATAAGCATTCTCATAACTTGCATAACATGTTAAACATGCATTTAAGCATACACATAACTTGCATAAGCATTCACATACTTGCATAAGCATTCACATACTTGCATAAGCATTCACATACTTGCATAAGCATTCACATACTTGCATAAGCATTCACATACTTGCATAAGCATGCATAACTTGCATATCATGTTAAACTTGCATTTAAGCATATACATATCTTGCATATGAACTTGCATAACAACCTACACATAACTTACATAACATCATACACATAACTTGCATATGAACTTGCATAACTCACTTTGTTAAGCATGCATAAATCCACTTATTAAATATGCATAAACCCACTTATTAAACATGCATAAACCCACTTGTTAAACATGCATATAGAGTAGCATATCATTACAAATGATTCAAACTCACTAATCCGCATTTAAGACCATAAGTCTCATTACACCCAATCTACTTACTTTAGCAATTGATGTTAAAGTGATAGAAACTCACCAAAACCAAGATTAGCAAACTTATGGAAGTGGAATTAGTTGCTAAATATGAAGATGGTGATGATTAGAGATTGATTAGAGAGTGATTAGCTTGCAACTTCCTTCATAAACTAGTGGAGGCTCTCTCAAGTTTGATTTTGGCGGCATGAGGCCATCATTACTATTTTTAGTATGGATTAGGGTAGGTTTAGGGTGTATTTATAGATTAGGTGAGTGTTTTAGGCCCTTAGATTAACCCTAGGTTAGATTAGGTCCGTTAGATTTAGGAAATCTCTAGAACCCAGCCCAGCCCTAGCCAGAAAACCAAATCTGGTGCACCCAACCTTCTGGCTCGACACGCCGTGTCGACAGGCAAGTCGACAGGCAAGTCGACTCCCCCTGTCGACAGGCCTGTCGACAGCCCTGTCGACATGGTCAGGGCGGGATTTTTCCCGCCTGGCCCCGCTGGTTCTAATTAGAAATCTGAATTTAAATTTCTAAATCTGTTTTTAGCTTTAATTTTTCTGCAAACTTCATTGGGCCTTAACTGGGCCATACGGACTCCGATTCTCGAAAACTCGGACTCTATTTCGCGTATTTTTCTGAGACGAACGCAATGACGCAGCCCGTTACCCCCAATTCCCACATCTGAGATTATTTATCCTGTGATTAGTGAATTTTAGTATTAACTAAAATTCGGGGTGTTACAAGAAGCGTTGCAAAACTGAAAGGATGCGTATTTTCGGAATCGAACAGAAATGGCTGTTGCGATTCAACAATTGCAACGCTTTGCTAATGGATATCTCCTCTCATCACCTATATATACAACGCCAGAAATCTGTTTCTAAATCACCGAATTCTTTATTTTCTTCTTCATCAGTTCTGCAACGCCATTAAACTGTTGCAAAACAGTTCCGTCTGAAACACTTGTATAGTGTTTCAATTCTGAAACTGTTGCAGAATTATCGTATTCTACTTCCTCTTCTATTCTATAATCTACATTGCGTCATCAGCAATTAAATATCAGAGTGTTCTTGGTCGGATCAAAATCGTACAAATTTTGAATTCGATTACGCTGTTTCAAGGCTTCATTGAATCCTGAAGTCAATAGTTCGGTAACCCTTTTGTACCTGGTGGGTTGAACTATTGTCTGAAAGAATTTGCTCCGCAAATCCTTGAAGTCAGAAGTACGGCATATTCTACTCCTCCAAAAGTGTCTCAAACCACAAAATCCCCAACAGAAGGTGTCCCAGTCAGTTATGACTCATTGTATTATATTAAACATGGATGAATCAAAATGCTTTATGGTTCTTTTGCTAAGCTTTTGCTCCAAGAGCTTGTCATAAGTCATAGCCAAACAAAAATTTAGGGCCCGTATGGTTTTGTTTTAGATTTTGAGTTTTGTGTTTTAAACTTTCATTAAGAAATACTAAGAAGTATTAGAAGATGTACAATTCTTAGTCATTGCGACGATCGATGGGCAATGGAGGAGTTGGACTGTCGTCCGTAACTTTGTTATCTTCACACACACACACACACAAAAAAAAAAAAACTTGTTTTCTATTTTACATGACGACACACTTTTGTTTGGATAATACACAAAACTAAAAATGACAAGCCAAACGGTGCTTAGTTTTTATTAAACACGGAGCGTAGTGTGCGCTACTGAACATGATATTTTGATCTATCATTTTGGGGAACGATCGTATATAGGTCATCCACCAGGCATTCTTACTCAAATTTTGGAAGAACGAAAAGTTATGTTCATCTTTTAAACCTGAAAAGAGTTGTTTTTGCTTAAATGGAAATGTTGTTTTTTGTTGGTGGTGACTGATGATCTTATTTACTTGTAGACTTCAGTTTACCTTTTCATAAATCTGATCATGAGGAAAATTCTTCTGATGAGGAAAATTCACTTTGCTTAAATGGAAATGTTGTTTTTTATTGGTGGTGACTGATGATCTTATTTTGATAGGTTGCAGACGAAAAAAGGCTCATGTATCGGTCTCCGACTTCTGCAGATTGCTGCTGTTTTATTTTGATAGGTGGTGACTGATGATCTTATTTAGCAAATACTCAGGGCCGGCTTCAGGAGTCGAGTTGCCCTAGGCGGGTTCAAAAGTTGAGATTTCAGGTTGCCTGCGAAAATTAAGGCAAAAAAAGTAGGAAAACAGCAGCAAGAAGCAGGCGCAGGACCAAAAAAAACTGCAGAAAACAGCAGCTAAAGCAAGCGAAGGGGAAAAAAACTGCAGCTAAAGCAAGCGAAGGGGAAAAAAACTGCAGCTAAAAGCAAGCACAGGGCCAAGAAAAGACAGAGAGAGCTGAAGAAACACAGGGATTCGAACATCCCACCTCAAAGATGAGAGGCCAATGCACAACCATCTGGGCCAGATACATTATCTGTTCAACATTCGGATGCTTACATCAAAATATAGTGTCTGTTGACAATCACCACCACCTCCTCCACCTCCCAAGCTATTGCCCCTCCGGAGTGGGTTGCCCTCTTCGGCCGCCTAGCTGGCCTAGCCCTAAAACCGGGCCTGCAAATACTTGTCGTAAAAAATGCCCATGGCTCAGAGATTCATGCTTGGGTAGCAAAATTGATAAAGAGAAAGACATACACCATGCTGTTCGAGCAGGTTGGTGGTGGTGGCATTTTCAAACTTTCTTATCTGTTCTATAAAATTTAATCATCAGCAGTAATTTTTGAAACCTTACAACAAGGGTAAATTGATGTCCAACTTCTGGTGGATATATGCGGACCATTTGCACATTAACTTTTTTGGGTCCTATGTATAGTATTTCCAGTAATGAAAATGTTCTTACGTTTGCTTGCAATGAAAATGTTCTTTTACTTGTATTTTTCATATAGGTAATGATTATATGTACTAATAATTCTTTCATTATGTAGCTGTAGCTTTAATGAGTGTCACAGTTAGTATCCGCCATGGTCAAAATAAATTTGGACTTTTAAATTGAAATATTAATTTAGTATAAAAAAAAGAATGTGTTGTTTTAGAGTTCATATTGACTATTGACTAAGTATCTTATTTAACATCGTCCGTCGGTTGTAAATAAGTATTTTATTGTAGTAACATTTACCAACGAGTGGGTTTTGCAATTCTACGTGTGATTGCCAACGAAAATAAAAAGAACTGTAGCAAAAGTTAAAATTATCCATTTTTAATTCCTTGCTGTTTAACAAGGGATCTCCGACGGAACTTTAAAAAAAAATTAAAAAAATATGTATCCATCGGTGAAAAATTTTAAAATTAAATTTAAATATATTGATTGACAGATGACGGTAAAGTATCGGAGAATTGACGTTAACTTTCATCGCAAAATGGTTACTAAAATAACGATGTGAAATTTACCGACCAGTGCTATCTGTCACAAATCCGTCGCAATACATGTTTAGCGATGGATTCATCTGCTGCAAAATCAGTGTTATCTTGTGGTATCATAATTTGGTTATCCGAGGGATTTCTATATCAGAAATTAACATGCTATCAGGTTTTAGGGATAAATTAATAAAGAGGACTATTTAAGCACCTAACATATTATCCAATATAGTCATGTGAGAACTACTATCACTCACCAAAACTTTCAATTCTACATGATAGAGATCTGATTTGGATCGCAATGAAAATGCACAATTCAACGGTGAGTGATGATATCTAATCTTTTCCAATGTAGGTTTAGCCTCTAGATGATGAATATGAATTATTAGATGCAATAGAGAATAGGCTTGAGAGAACTAGATAACTATAGTAGATCATGGTCCAACTTAATTTCGAGAATGTGGGTGAAAGCTTTTAATCCTTCCCTACTGACCCTTTTTACAATTGCAGGTCATTAGTCTAATGGTCTTGCTTGTAACGGCCCGCAAATCCGTACTATCTGAGTTGACTAATAACACCACACGTCCAACCCAAATGACACAGAAATACGAATCATTAGTAGAAGTTGGAGGATGAGAATAGAAAGAAAGAAATATTAGAATAGAAGAAAAACGAAGAACACAAATCTCACAGCAGAACGAATAAAATATATTAAATAACATAATTTTTGAAATACAAATCAGTAATTGTATATACAAACCATTATCAGAGCACAACAGTTATTCCTGGAACAGTTATAAACACCTGTTTCTAGATAAAACATAATACACAGCAGAAATATGATAGTCTATATAGCTAACTGGTGAAGCCTCCTGCTTCCATCTCTTCTAAGTGAATTTGAAAAACCCCGACTACTTGACTGCCCATACAAATTTGGGCACCGAAGAGTTTAGGGAAAACAAACAAAATAAACTATGGGTCAGTCATGGGATTGGTGTGAGTAAACTCCAATCATTTGTTTAACCTTTAAAAACCTTTCGAAAGAAATGATAATCGTAAGACCGATCCACACATAAACATGGATGGTTTTTATCTTACGATAACCCAAAATATTTTTGATATCAAATCCAATGATATTATAATAATGTCTACATCAAATAAATAGAATCTAGCGGAACGCTTGCATCTCACGCTCCATATATATAATATAAAATCAAAAACCACATGGCGCTTATTGGAGATTGGATTTTCAATATAACAAGGTATGGAACCACCTCCCGATAGTGTATCTCTAGAGAGGAATACTGTGGGTTCAACAAGAACATCTTGCAACCCGGCCCACACATGACCGACCACTCATTTCGCTTGAGTGTATCGAATGTATATCACCAACGGTTGGGATCAACAACCGTTTCCCAAAAAGGGACAGCATCGATAGATTAAAGAAGTAAAAGGAATTTCTCTATATAGGTGATTATACACCCTGATGGGAGCGACCCACATAGCCATGCTGCATGCCCGATTTTTGTCATTTCCTGGTTGTTGAGGTCTGAGGCTACGATTACTTATCATTCCTTGATAGCACAATCACCTTGAATGCCACATTGTCAGATCCGTAAATCAGTAATTGATTTGCACAAATATATTCTGGATATTATGCTAAGAGAATAAATTCTCCGCCACCATATATATCTATACAGACCAATATATGCGATCATTGGAAATACTTTGTCAGACATTCGTTCATAAACATTCGTTCTGGGATTGAACGAAACTGAAGGCACCATTTCTATTAATAGAAAAAACCCTTGCACTTTACTCCATCTTCGATTATCTTTATATAATCTGATTCGCAACGCTACTGCCAATACGGAGTGGTTCTCGGATAATAATCCAACCGGTCTCTCCATATTGACAACGATATTGGCAAACACTTCATAGTCGGTTATTTAACTATCGAAGAAAAACAAACATTCATAACATCAAATAAATCACTAGGCCCGTTAATTGATATTCTATTAATTAAATCACTATTCCATTTCCTTATCAATATTTGTTAACCAAATATTTTCAATAATCATCTTGCCCTTTTACGCTATTTGGAAAACATTTACATATATCGCCTCCTTTTATTTTCTATACATAGAAAATATCTTCTATTTATAATTGGAAAACATTCCAATTACTTATCTCTTTCACGCCCGTTCATTTCTACACTCAAGAAATATTTATTTGTTATATTTCTAAATTTCCACTTACTTGGGTTAAAACGAATGTTGTATAAAACATCGTTACAACAACCCAAAATACTACATCCAACTAACTTTTTTTCAAACATTTCTCTTCGAGACTGGATCTTTGCTATTTATCGATTAAAAATGAAATCAATCAAGTTGGGGTATACCTCTTAGACCTTGGCTGAAAACATCCTTAACTTCAAAACGGACAAGACCACTTACCTCAAATAATCAACATCATAGAAACTAGTTATTCATTTTTAAACCCCTATAAGTTCTTCTTTCTACTTTTACCAGATTTAATTATAGATTTTCTTTTTATTTATAGTATTCTATTTTCGAGTTCGTTTCCTTATCGAATTATATATATATATATATATATATATATATATATATATTGATACATTGATTTCTAAATATCAAATTTTCTTAAAAATATTCTAACTCCTTGAATTTCCAGAAAAATTCGCCATAACCACCTTTGTACCGGCAAATAGTTCAAACTTCAACTCGCCTCTCTAGACCATTTCCATTTAAAAAGAAAATCAAAAAGCCAAGTGGCTTGCCGATTCGGCGCATGAAACCTCATATGGAATTTAAACGTGTACCTTTTTGTCAGGCGCATAAATTATAATCTTCATATACTTCATTCCATACCTGTCTAACACATATGTATCCATTTCTAATTTATTTCATCTCAATCCGGTCATTTTTAACTCAAATCGCTAATTAATCTTTTTATTAGCTCTTTTGCCCATTCCACTTTATATTTGAACATATCATGTTCAATTATCATTTTATCTTGCTTATGAATTAATTTAATTCCATTTCGACTCAAGTTCCATATTCGATTTCGAATAAGAAATTCTCAAATCTCCTTTACTTATTCAAGGTCCATTTTCATATCGAATTTCGATTAACTAATTATTATTCAAATTAGTTAGTTTTATTTAACAACTAAAAATCTGATTTTTTGTCTCAAAAATCATTTCACTTACTTCACTGGAGTTCATATTTATTTTATATCTCCAGTCTGGAATTTTCTAATGGCAATTCGGATTTTATTTCTTTAAAATCCTTTTATTTATTTAAATAAACCGTTATGGTTTTATAATGGTTCAGGCGTTGTTTTTCTGAAAATTTGATTTTGAAATAACTCAAAATATATACGACGAAACTCAAAATTTTCTCTTCCATTAGAAAACTATTATTCAATCGGTCCTGATGATTCTTGTTTCACAGAGTTTCGTCTTAAATTGAGTTATGTATACTCAATTGAAGTCTGAAACGCCAACTAATGAACTACAGCGCTGCGGCGAGTTCGTTTTAATAATATTTATATATATAAATATTTAAACTTCGTTTATAATAATTTCAACTCCATTCTAATATATTTTAGTATATGTTAACAATTTTTCCAAATTCAATTTGATATTTCTGATTATTTATAATCGTCGATTTTTCATTTACTCGGTTATAAATTTAATTATACTCAATTTGCTATATTAAATTCCGATTATTTTTATAAATACATATATTTATAAAATCTGATATAATTGAATTTTAATTATAAATCCGTTTGATTTTTCTCACTTCAGTTTATATCCCAAACTCCAGAATATAATCGATCATTCCATTTTCAACACATTTTCCAATTTCACCTTTTTAAATTCTTACTTGAATTTAAAGTTACCAATTATCACTTGATAATTTATTCACCATATTTATAAACATCGTTTATAAATTTACTTGTTCTATTTTTACACAAGTCCATTTCGAAATCTACTTAAAACCAAAATCTTATTTTGGAATATTCTATATATTATAACTTATCTATATAAATATAGATATATAGAATCTATTTTCAAATTTAAATTTAACTTCTATTTAATAAAATCCTAATATTTTCTAGACATGTTTCAGTTAAATAAATTCGAACTAATCGAATTCACATCATAAATCCTTACGGATTTATTTCAGTTCAGTTTATATTCTGAATATCAGAATAAACTTCATCTTTTACTTCTTTAAAACAATTTCCCATTTCCATTTACAAATTCATATTTGAATTTAAATATTCAAATTATCAAATGATAATTTTTCTACTTTATTTATAAACACTGTTTATAAATTCATTTCAATTCCCTGATTATCCTATGAAAATCATTCCATTTTATTTATAAACACCGTTTATAAATTTACTTCAATTTCCTACGTTATTTAATTTATAAATATCATTTATAAATTCATCACTTCAATTTCCCGTATTATTTAATTTATAAACACCATTTATAAATTCAATACTTGCTTTATTTATTCAAACAAGTACATATCTTTCTAAAGCTCATTAAAATTTCAAATTCTATTTTAAAAGTAGATTTCCCCTTTTAAATCTCAAATATCCTGTTTACGATATTTTTATATATCAATATTTTGGCCCTAGTGATATTTAAACAATCAAACCACTCAATTATCAATCAACACATCATATATGATAATATATGTGGAACGAACAAATAATAATATTTTTGAGGAATCCAGTTGGATCCCTCCAACCTGTTTTCCTGCATCCACAGACGTTAGCCAACAGAAATAAAACCCATCCTACTTTGTGGCAGGATATCGTGGTATAGAAGATCATCCACTATCATAATGTGGGGCGTATAGGGTAATCATCCGCTAATGGTACCGCGAGCATCCGCTAATGATACTGTGGGAATCTAATCACCAATATATATATAGTAACCACAAACACCAATCCTAAATAACTAATATATATTTAATAGCCACACAATATTTTAATGCAATTAAACAACCATCAAACAATTATTTTTAATTGATAAAAATCATTCTAATTAAAATTTGAGTGAGATTTACTCACCATGATTTGGAATTCGTCGAGAATAGTGATTGGTTTCTGATTAAATTAAACAAAAATGTTTAATCTAACCAAAAATCCCATCGGCCTCTAAAGCATTCCGAATTAGTTCCGTAGCATAGCGTTTATCCATATGATTTCAACATACTTCGCGGTTATGAACGGATCTAAATTCAATAAGATATTGCACTATTATTTTCACACTAATTTAAATCAAACAACTTTAATAACTAAAATAATTTTATTTAATTACCTTAATTAGATGTAAGTTCTTTCTAATGTGACTACCTCCTTCAAAATCAATCTCCGGTGAACACATGCACAAAGAAGCCTCCAACATAGTATGACAGCCATCCATCTTGCCTGTAGTTTGCACCCAAGGCCACTGCAAAGACCAACACTTTTAACAATCACACTTCCCTGCCTCACTTCATATATTTTTTGTACTGTGAAAACTCTAATTTGTTTATACACCTGATATCCAAAAATCGAACTCAACAACATCCTGTCCTTAAGCTCAAAGTCATCTACAAATCAGGACTTCCCTCTCTATAACTACTGCATAGACTCATGAATCTACTCCTATACGTCTCCAACAAATTCCGACCCCTTACGCCAATCACGACAGCATATCTGTAGCCTCCCAGATCGAAACTGAAACCTATCATTCCTCTCAATTCATGATCACCACTTCTGCAGTTCCCCCATCCACTAGTCAACGTTGTCAGCTTCAATTCGGAACTCTCCAAAATCTCAAGTAAAAACCGTGACTTAGCATCCCAAAATGGAGCTGAACCCCACCTATTTTTGCTCATGGTTTCGAACTACCTCGTTAAAACAAACACCCCTCAGAGTCGAGACCCCCTTGTTGCTCAACTCTAGGTCGAAATCCCTAGCCTAATCGCGATACCAAATCCGCTTATCAGTGCATCGATAACCCCACAACACTCGCGATAAACCTCTGCGCCCCGTCCCTCCACCGCGTTGAACAACGTAAGTGTCGATTTGAAAACGGGAAACTCGATTTCCATTTCGATTTTCTGGAGTTGATAACTTGTTTCGATTTACTGTGGATGAAAGAGTAGGGGTGTACGCGACCTCTTTATTTACTTAATGAATTTGGTTTGTTTTGAATAATCGAAGATCATCCATTTTTCTTTTTATTTATTTTATTGAGAACCGAAATCATCAGAGAAAGGGAAGGAAGTCGCGTTTATAAAGAAGTGAAGAGGAGACCAGAAGTGCACGAGTAATAAAGGAATGTAGGGTGAATTACATAGCAAATTTATTACCGAATTGATTTTTATTTAATTCGATTTGATGTAAAGAGATCCTTTATTCTTTTTAAACAGATATCGATTTGATTTTGTACCTATCCACAATCAAATATCTCGGGGTCCATTAATTAAAACCAGGAACCGCTATTTTAACGTAACCACTGTTGTTTCAATAGTGTAACACTATTTTGAACTAACTGAATATATTTTGATATTTAATTTGCACGTATATATAAATAACCAAAATAAATTAATACAATATAATTCAAATTCAAAAACAAATAAATTCCTTGATAATAAATTATTATTATTATCATTTAAATTCAAATAAAAATTCATATTAACCATTTGAATCATTTTGACTCCATTTTAAATTCAAAATGAATTATTTTAGATCCTCGTATTACAATAATTATATCGATAATTCAATACAAAAATCGATTTATATTATCAACTCAATATTTAAAATAATATTAAATATTAAAAATAAATCGACCAGAAAATCTGGGTTGTTACATTCTTCCCCCCTTAAAAGAATTTCGTCCCCGAAATTACTAAGGTAGGAAAAATGCTACAAGCCCATTAACTCTTCCAAAATTCATTTATGTTGAAACTCAACACTTTATATTTCAACAACTTTAGTTCTACCAAAACTTTTGGTCTTCATTCATATGCGTTCAAATTCATTCCAATTGATTTTAATCAATTTATTCACTTTGATTAACTTGCTTAAGTTAAATTTAAATTCCAGAATTCAAGTACCCGGGTTTTCATTTCAAATCATTTGAAATAATATAAATATATACTTATATTTAAAATCTTTTCAAATTCAAAACATTTGAATTTTCCAACTAAACTTGTTTTCTTTCAAACAAATTCCCATCAAAACTTTTCTAAGGTAGCAATTTATCACTTAGAAACTTGAAAATGAACATTGATGATGCTGCAGTCATCATCAGAATTATTTTCCAGCAACTGAAGTGAGTTCAGTGCTTTATCACTTTCAAAATCCATCTCAAGATGATTACTATTCAAAAATCCTTTTAAAACAAAGTTATATTATTCTAATATACTTCGAAAATATTTTCCAACTTCGCGGGCTTCTAATATTCCAAATTCTGGTTTGAATTCAATTTCAATTCGTCTCATTTGTATATTTCATTCTTATACAAATTATATTTGGTTATAATTAAGCATTCAATTTTATAATCCATTTGATTATAATAATAAACAACACATCCATATATCATAATAATTCCAGAAAATTATTCATTCTATAACAAAAATAGAATTTTGGGTAAAATTATTTCATTTACCCACTTTAAAACAATATCGTGTTCAATCTTCTATTCAAGTATTTACAAACTCTTATTGACGTCGTGGCGTCCCACGATTCGACTAGATTTCATAAATCCCCCAACAGACTAGCCAACACAATATAAAACATTTGTTTTAATCAATTAACAAATACGCGCTCTCGTATATATACACTCAACTCATTCTAGGGTATTACTGACCCCATCTCTAATGAGCACAATCTCAAAGCCTAGGTATTCGCACAACCTAAGCTCTGATACCAACTGTAACGGCCCGCAAACCCGTACTATCTGAGGAGACTAATAACACCACACGTCCAACCTAAATGACACAGAAATACGATTCATTAGTAGAAAGAAGTTAGAGGATGAGGAATAGAAATAAAGAAATATTAGAATAGAAGAAAAACGAAAAACACATATATCACAGCGGAATGAATAAAATATATTAAATAACATAACTTTTGAAATACAAATCAGTAACTGTATATACATACCATTATCAGAGCACAACAGTTATTCCTGGAACAGTTATAACCACCTGTTTCCAAATACAACATAGTACACATCGGAAATATGATAGTTTATAGCTAACTGGTGAAGCCTCCTACTTCCGGTTCTTCTAAGTGAATCTGAAAAATCCTGACTACTTGACAGCTCATACAAATTTGGGCACCCAAGAGTTTAGGGAAAACAAACAAAATAAACTCTGGCTCAGTCATGGGACTGGTGTGAGTAAACTCCAATCATTTGTTTAACCTTTAAAATCCTTTTGAAAGAAATGATAATCGTAAGACCGATCCACACATGAACACGGATGGTTTTTACCTTACGATAACCCAAAATATTTTTGATATCAAATCCAATGATATCATAATAATGTCTACATCAAATAAATAGAATCTAGTGGAACGCTTGCATCTCACGCTCCATATATATAATATAAAATCAAAAACCCCATGGCGCTTATTGGAGATTAGATTTTCAACATGACAAGGTATGGAACCACCTCCCGTTACTGTATCTCTAGAGAGGAATACTATGGGTTCAACAAGAACATCTTGCAACCCGGCCTACACATGACCGACCACTCATTTCGCTTGAGTGTATCGAATGTATATCACGAATGGTTGGGATCAACAACCGTTTTTCGAAAAGGGACAGCATCGATAGATTAAAGAAGTAAAAGGTATTTCTCTAGATAGGTGATTATACACCCTAATGGGAGCGACCACATAGCCATGCTGCCTGCCCGATTTTTGTCATTTCCCGGTTGTTGAGGCCTGAGGCTACGATTACTTATCATTCCTTAATAGAACAATCACTTTGAATGCCACATTGTCAGATCCGTAAATTATTAATTGATTTGCACAAATATATTCTGGATATTATGCTAAGAGAATAAATTCTCCACCACCATATATATCTATATAGACCAACATATGCGATCACCAGAAATACTTTGTCATACATTCGTCCATAAACGTTCATTCTGGGATTGAACGAAACCGAAGGCACCATTTCTATTAATAAAAAAACCCTTGCACTTTACTCCGTCTTCGATTATCTTTATATAATCTGATTCGCAACGCTACTGCCAATACGGAGTGGTTCTCGGATAATAATCCAACCGGTCTCTTCATATTGACAACGATATTGGCAAACACTTCGATAGTCGTTTATTTGACTATCGAAGAAAAACAAACATTCATAACATCAAATAAATCACTGGGCCCATTAATTAATATTTCATTAATTAAATTACTATTCCATTTTCTTATCAATATTTGTTAATCGAATATTTTCAATAATCATCTTGCCCTTTTACGCTATTTGGAAAACATTCACATATATCGCCTCCTTTTATTTTCTATACATAGAAAATATCTTCTATTTATAACTGGAAAACATTCCAATTACTTATCTCTTTCACGCCTGTTCATTTCTACACTCAGGAAATATTTATTTGTTATATTTCTAAATTTCCACTTACTTGGGTTAAAACGAATGTTGTATAAAACATCATTACAACAATCCAAAATACAGCATCCAACTAACTCTTTTTCAAACATTTCTCTTCGAGACCGGATCTTTGCTATTTATCGATTAAAAATGAATTCAATCAAGTTGGGGTATAACTACCTCTCAGACCTTGACTGAAAACATCCTTAACTTCAAAACGGACAAGACCACTTACCTCGAATAATCAACATCATAAAAACCAGTTATTCATTTTTAAACCCATATACGTTATTCTTTCTAATTTGGCCAGATTTAATTATAGATTTTCTTTTGATTTATAGTATTCTATTTTCGAGTTCGTTTCCTTATCGAATTCTATATATCGATACATTAATTTCTTACTATCAAATTTTCTTAAAAATATTCTAACTCCTTAAATTTCCAGAAAAATTCGCCATAACCTCCTTTGTATCGGCAAATAGTTCAAACCTCAACTCGCCTCTCCAGGCCATTTCAATTCAAAAAGAAAATCAAAAAGCCAAGTGGCTTGCCGATTCGGCGCATAAAACCTCATATGGAATTTAAACGTGTACCTTTTTGTCGGGCACACAAATTATAATCTTCATATACTTCATTCCGTACCTGTCTAACACATATGTGTCCATTTCTAATTTATTTCAACTCAATCTGGTCATTTTTAACTCAAATCGCTAATTAGTCTTTTTATTAGCTCTTTTGCCCATTCCACTTTATATTTGAATATATCATGTTCAATAATCATTTTATCTTGCTTATGAATTAATTTAATTCCATTTCGACTCAATTTCCATATTCGATTTCGAATAAGAAATTCTCAAATCTCCTTTACTTATTCAAAGTCCATTTTCATATCGAATTTCGATTAACTAATTATTATTCAAATTAGTTAGTTTTATTTAACAACTAAAAATCTGATTTTTGTCTCAAAAATCATTTCACTTACTTCACTGGAGTTCATATTTATTTTATATCTCCAGTCTGGATTTTTTTAATGGCAATTTGGATTTTATTTATTTAAATTAACCGCTATGGTTTTATAATGGTTCGGGCACTGTTTTTCTGAAAATTTGATTTTGACATAACTCAAAATATATACAACGAAATTCAAAATTTTCTCTTCCATTAGAAAACTATTATTCAATCGGTCCTGACAATTCTTGTTTCACAGAATTCCGTCTTAAATTGAGTTATGTATACTCAATTGAAGTCCGAAACGCTAACTTACGAACTACAGCGCTGCGGCGAGTTCGTTTTAATTATATTAATATATATATATATATATATAAACATTTAAACTTCGTTTATAATAATTTCAACTCCATTCTAATATATTTTAATATATATTAAACAAATTTTCCAAATTTAATTTGATATTTCTGATTATTTATAATCGTCGATTTTTCATTTACTCGGTTATAAATTAAATTATAATCAATTTTCTATATTAAATTCCAATTCTTTTTATAAATAAATATATTTATAAAATCTGATATAATTGAATTCTAATTATAAACCCGTTTGATTTTTCTCACTTCAGTTTATATCCCAAACTTCGGAATATAATCGATCATTCCATTTTCAACACATTTTCCAATTTCACCTTTTTAAATTCTTACTTGAATTTAAAGTTACCAATTATCTCTTGATAATTTATTCACTATATTTATAAACATCGTTTATAAATTTACTTGTTCTATTTTTACACAAGTCCATTTCGAAATCTACTTAAAACCAAAATCTTATTTTGGAATATTCTATATATTATAACTTATCTATATAAATATAGATATATAGAATCTATTTTCAAATTTAAATTTAACTTCTATTTAATAAAATCCTAATATTTTCTAGATATGTTTTAGTTAAATAAATTCGAACTAATCGAATTCACATCATAAATCCTTACGGATTTATTTTAGTTCAGTTTATATTCTGAATATCAGAATAAACTTCATCTTTTACTTCTTTAAAACAATTTCCCATTTCCATTTATAAATTCATATTTGAATTTAAATATTCAAATTATCAAATGATAATTTTTCCATTTTATTTAAAAACAATGTTTACAAATTCATTTCAATTCCCTGATTATCCTATGAAAATCATTCCATTTTATTTATAAAAACCGTTTATAAATTTACTTCAATTTCCTACGTTATTTAATTTATAAATATCATTTATAAATTCATCACTTCAATTTCCCGTATTATTTAATTTATAAACACCATTTATAAATTCAATACTTGTTTTATTTATTCAAACAAGTACATATCTTTCTATAGCTCATTAAAATTTCAAATTCTATTTTAAAAGTAGATTTCCCCTTTTAAATCTCAAATATCCTTTTTATGATATCTTTATATATCAATATTTTGGCCCTAGTGATATTTAAACAATCAAACCACTCAATTATCAATCAACACATCATATATGATAATATATGTGGAACGAACAAATAATAATATTTTAGAGGAATCCAGTTGGATCCCTCCAACCTGTTTTCCTGCATCCACACATGTTAGCCAACAGAAATAATACCCATCCTACTTCGTGGCAGGATATCGTGGTATAGAAGGTCATCCACTATCATAGCGTAGGGCGTATAGGGTAATCATCCGCTAATGGTACCGCGAGCATCCGCTAATGATATAGCCACAGAATATTTTAATGCAACTAAACAACCATCAAACAATTATTTTTAACTGATAAAAATAATTCTAATTAAAATTTGAGTGAGATTTACTCACCATGATTTGGAATTCGTCGAGAGTAGCGATTGGTTTCTGATTAAATTAAACAAAATGTTTAATCTAACCAAAAACCCCATCGGCCTCTAAAGCATTCCGAATCAGTTCTATAGCATAGCATTCATCCATATGATTTCAACATACTTTGCGGTTATGAACGGATCTAAATTCAATAAGATATTGCATTATTATTTTCACACCAATTTAAATTAAAATACTTTATTAACTAAAATAATTTAATTTAATTATTTTAATTAGATGTAAGTTCTTTCTCATGTGACTACCTCCTTCAAAATCAATCACCAGTGAACACATATACAGTGAAGCCTCTAACATAGTATGACAGCCATCCATCTTGCCTGTAGTTTGCACCCAAGGCCACTACAAACACCAACACTTTCAACAGTCACACTTCCCTGCCTCACTTCATATATTTTTAGTACTGTGAAAACTCTAATTTGTTAATACCCCTGATATCCAAAAATCGAACTCAACAACATCCTATCCTTAAGCTTACAGTCATCTACAAATCAGGACTTTCCTCTCTGTAACTACTGCATAGACTCATGAATCTACTCCTGTACATCTCCAACAAATTCCGACCCCTTACTCCAGTCACGACAGCATATCCGTAGCCTCCCAGTTCGAAACTGAAACTGTCATTCCTCTCAATTCATGATCGCCACTTCTGCAGTTCCCCCATCCACTATTCAATGTTGTCAGCTTTAATTCGGAACTCTCCAAAATCTCAAGTAAAAACCGTGACTTAGCATCCCAAAACGGAGGTCGAACCCCACCTCTTTTTGCTCACAGTTTCGAACTACCTCGTTAAAACAAACACCCCTCAGAGTCGAGTCCCCCTTGTTGCTCAACTCTAGGTCGAAATCCCTAGCCTAATCGCGATACCAAATCCGCTTATCAGTGCATCGATAACCCCACAACACTCGCGATAGACCTCTGCGCCCCGCCCCTCCATCGCGTTGAACAACATAAGTGTCGATTTGAAAAAGGGAAACTCGATTTCCATTTCGATTTTCTGGAGTTGATACTTTGTTTTGATTTGCTGTGGATGAAAGAGTAGGGGTGTATGCGACCTCTTTATTTACTTAATGAATTTGGTTTGTTTTGAATAATCGAAGATTATCCATTTTTCTTTTTATTTATTTTACTGAGAATCGAAATCAGCAGAGAAAGGGAAGGAAGTCGCGTTTATAAAGAAGTGAAGAGGAGACCAGAAGTACACGAGTAATAAAGGAATGTAAGGTAAAGTACATAGCAAATTTATCACCGAATTGATTTTTAATTAATTCGATTTGATGTAAAGAGATCCTTTATTATTTTTAAACAGATATCGATTTGATTTTGTACCTATCCACAATCAAATATCTTGGGGTCCATTAATTTAAACCACGAACCGCTATTTTAATGTAACCACTGTTGTTTCAACAGTGTAACACTATTCTGAACTAATTGAATATATTTTTATACTTAATTTGAACGTAAATATAAATAACCAAAATAAAATTAATACAATATAATTTAAATTCAAAAACAAATAAATTCCTTGATAACAAATTATTATTATTATCGTTTAAATTCAAATAAAAATTCATATTAACCATTTGAATCATTTTGACCCCATTTTAAATTCAAATTGAATTATTTAAGATCCTCGTATTACGATAATTATATCGATAATTCAATGTAAAAATCGATTTATATTATCAGCTAAATATTTAAAATAATATTAAATATTCAAAATAAATCGACCAGAAAATCTGGGTCGTTACATTGCTAATCTCTTTCTATTAGTTATCTCTTAATCTGTCCAGCAGAAATGAAAACTTAAAAATGTAATTTTTCCAAATCGCTTAACCTTTTTTTAATCTGACCACTCTACGGAGTGGTCAACCACCATCCCGAAGTAATGAGACTAAGTAGAGCACTAGTTCGGTCTATATCAAAAGTTATGGCTAAAACAATATTCCACAAAATGCAAAAGATCACAAAAAGATTCCTTAAAAGTCATGCATATTTAACACATCTCTATGAATCACGTTCCAAAATATTAGAATGATACGACCACTTTCGAATTAAACTGAGTTATTTTATAATCATTCGATATGTAAAATACGTGTCATTACAATAATCCACATTTTTTACACTAGGAAAGCATGGAACCTGCAAATAACCGCAAAATTATTACTGGAAAAATAAAATGGCTTTCAGAAAATAATTAATAATAATAGAGTTTCAGTTGTGTCACATTAATGTAGATAAGTTGTTTTTTTAGTTTTCTAGATCACCTTAAAATTCATACATCGTATAAAGGACAAAAATTGGATGAATTATCTATGAAATGTGTTGCACGAATTTAACACAAAATATATCTATCCATCAACTGAGTTAAAAGATGAAACTTACAATATGATGAGGATCTGTAAGCAAAGGTTAGGGAAGGAAGAAATAGTGGGGATGAAGGGGACAAAATAAGTTGGAAAAGAAAGGTAAACGAGAGAAAAGTTGCAGACAAATTCTTCTATATCATTTTTAATGCCATGAGTACATCTATATAGCCTTGCCCCTCTAACAAACTTGAGGACGTGGCACTATTTTGGGCGCCATAACATACACAGTAGCACCAAAACTTTAGTAAATAACAGAGAGAAAAAAGAAAAGCAGTTGTAAATAACAGATAAAGTAGCTACCACTACCCAATCGGTGATGCTAATTGATTCCTTAGTCTAAAAGCTTCATTGGTATTCTTGTTACCCTTTTTGGTCGTGCATCATTTGTATGTGTATTGTCACGCATTGTTTCTTCCTGTGTACCGTTATAGGTGGTGTGTGCATCAATGCCTATTCCATCGAGTTCGATCTTTTCCTCAAGGTCGTTGTAGTTGTTAGCAATGTTTTGTGGCAGTGGTAGAGTTTTTGACGCAGCTGGGTTCGGGCATGCTTTGAGTAAGGATACGTGAAATATGGGATGAATGCGGGCTGTTTGTGGTAATAACAGTTTGTAAGCAACTTTGCCGATTTTCTCTACAATATGAAATGGTCCATAGTATTTTTTCTAAAGCTTGTGATGGTTATTACGTATGGTTTGTTGGCGGTATGATTGTAGCTTAAGAAAAACCCATGATCCGACGTCAAATTGCTTGTCACTGCGATGCTGGTCAGCTTGGGTCTTCATTCTTTGCTGGGCTCGTTGTAGATCGGCTCTAATTAAGTGCAGCAGAGTGTTGCGTGATGCAGCCCAGTCATGTAGGTCTGGAATGGTGGTTGCAGAGATGATATAATCCGCTAGAATTGGTGGTGGTCTGCTGTAAACAGCGTGAAAAGGGGACATGCCGATTGAAGTGTATTTTGTGGTGTTATACCACCATTCTGCCTATAACAAGCATTTGAACCACTTTTTCGGTGTATCGCCTACCACTGCACGCAAATATGTTTCTAGGCAACGGTTAACCACTTCGGATTGGCCATCCATTTGCGGATGATAAGCACTGCTCATCTGCAGTTTTGTCCCATGAGGGCGGAATAATTCCTTCCAGAACTGACTAGTGAACAAACAGTCTCTGTCTGAAATGATGGAGCGTGGAAATCCGTGTAATCGCATATATTCTTGCAAGAAGTAAGTGGCTAACAGCGGTGCTGACACTGAAAGAGGCAGAGCACAGAAATGTGCATACTTAGAGAGTCGGTCGACTATCACCCAAATCGATGTTCGACCATACGATGGTGGCAAATGCATAATAAAATCCATTGCGACGTCTTCCCAAATTTGATATGGAATTGGTAGGGGCTGAAGTAATCTTTTATAGGGTGAGTTGTCCGGTTTTGTCTAGAGGCAACACTGGCAGTTGCTGATGAAGTTATGGACTGATGTCGCGAGTTCTAGCCAGTAGAAATTGCTGGATACTCGTGCAATTGTTGCCTTAATGCCGGAGTGACCACCAGTTTTTGATGCGTGCAACTCATCGATAATTTGTTTTTTGAGCTCATTATTATCGGGAATGTAAATACGGTTTCCCCAAAACAACAAATCATTACGAAATTGAAATTTGGTGTTAGAGCATGTGCCTGCGTTCAACTGCTGGATTATTTCTTGCGTTGTCGCATCATTAACCTCTTGAATCTTGGTGAGAAATGTTGGACCGGAGATTGCGTGCATTGTTGCGGCGGTTGAGAATCAAGACAGTCCATCAGCCACCATGTTTTGTTTGCCTGGGTGGTAGTGGATCGTAAAATAAAATCCTAATAATTTTGTAAGCCACTTCTGCTGCTCTGGAGTTTGGATGGTCTGTGTTGTCAACTCTCGAAGGCTCTGTTGGTCGGTGACTATCTAGAAGGGGCGACCCAAAAGGTAGTGCCGCCATTTTTTTAATAAAAGAAGTAATCGCAAACATATCTCTCGAGTAGGCTGAGAATTTTTGGAGGAGGCGGGGTAATATAAGGCTGAAAAAGGAAATAGGGTGGTCGGCTTGGGAGAGAATGGCACCGATAGCGGTGGAAGAAGCATCGGTAGTCACAGTGAATGGCTAAGCGAAATTAGGGAGTGAAAGAATTGGGGTAGTTGTGACGGCAGATTTCATTTTATCGAATGCTTGTTGGGCTTTGGGGGTCCAAGTAAATGGGCTTTGCTTTAGCAGGTTGGTAGTTGGGCTAGCTATAGCCGAATATTTTTTTTATAAATCTACGTTAATAGCCCGTGAGGCCCAGGAAGCCTCGAACTGCTATTAATGAGTTTGGAGTGGGCCAAGTGGTCATCTCTTCTACTTTTTTGGGTCCACGTGAACTCCTTCGCCGGAGATGATGTGTCCCAAATACCCTAGTTCGGTGAAGCCGAATTTGCATTTAGCTAAATTGACGTAAAATTGATTTTGGTCTAAAATGGTAAGTGTTGTTTGTAGGTGGGTTAGGTGATCAGTCCAAGATGTGCTATAAACAAGTATATCAACAAAGAAAACGAGGATGAATTTTTTAAGTATGGACGAAATATGTTATTCATAGTTGCTTGGAAAGTGGATGGTGCACTGGTTAGGCCAAATAACATGACAAGAAATTCATAGTGGCCTTCGTGGGTTCGAAAAGCTGTTTTTGGAATGTCGGGGGTGTGGACACGGATTTGGAAGTAACCACTTCGAAGGTCGAGTTTTGAGAAAATTATAGCACCATATAATTCGTCGAGTAATTCATCCACCGTTGGTATTGGAAATTGATCTTTTATGGTGATTACATTAAGTGCACGGCAGTCAACGCAAAATCGCTATGAACCGTCTTTTTTTTTACCAAAAGAACCGGTGATGAAAATGGGCTTGTTGATGATTGTATGATTTTGGTATTGAGCATTTCTTGAAATTGTTTTTCTATTTTGGTTTTTTGAAAATATGGGTATTGGTATGGCTTGATGCTTAGGGGTTGGCTTTGGGATTGAGGGTAATGTGATGGTTAAGTTCTTGGTTGGGAGGAAGTTTCGTTGGTGGGTTGAAGACGTGTTTGAAGGTGATCAAAAGTATTTCAAGTTTTGTGTGGTTAATTGGGTCATTTGGTTTTGGGCTATTGTTTGGCTGGAGGTGTAAATAGAGGAAATGGGAAATAGATAAGGTGGTTTCAAGTTGTTTTAGTTGATGGACCGATATAGGGATTGAATCAGTGTGTGGGCCAACCCCAGTCAAGCTAATGGGTTTGTCATTAAGGGTAAAAGACATGGTTAATTTGCGTAGATCTATTGTAACTGGACCCAATTCTTCTAACCACTAAATTCCTCATCTGAACCCATAATATCAAGGAAGTGAAAGTCAATTAAGAAATCATATCCCTGTATTTGTACTGAATCTTTCTTGCAGCATCCAGAGCTCCGAAGTTTTTCGCCGTTCCCAACTGTGACCGCGAACGAGCTTTCACCATTGATTTCAAATCCCAAAAACTTAGCTGTTTTCGGATGCAAATAATTGTGTGTTGATCCAGAATCCACCAATATTGAGACTGGGTTGCCATTTACGAGAGCTGGAAATCGAATTGCACGTGGATGAGAAGATCCAGTTAAGGCATGAAAAGAAATTTCGAGTGGAGAGTCATTGAGGGTTTCAATTGGGCTGGTTTCTACGGGTGTGGGGTTTATTTCGATGGCGGTGTCGTCTGGGGGTTTAGTTTCGTCTGGATTAATATCAAGTAGTATCATAAATACATGTGTTGGTTTGCAGCGATGACTGAAGTGATATTTTTCGTCACAGTTAAAACAGAGACCCTGTTGTTTTCTTGCATTCATTTCTGTTTGGGTTAATTGTTTGATGGGTATGGTTTGTTTTGGTAGATGAGCATGAGGTGTTTAAGGAAATGTTGCAGTGGAATTTTGGTTTTGGGTCGGTTTGGTGAAATGTTGGTTGGTTTTTTGGCATGGGTATTTATGTTGGTCGAGGTACTTTCGTTCGATTAATTTGGCAGTGTCTATGGCTTCTGAAATGGTTGATGGTTTGAGAATTAGTAGCTCATTTTGAATGTGCGGTTTTAGACCGGAAATGAAGCATTGCAAAAGGGATTCAGGGTTGAGTGTGCTGATTTGGTTGCACAACGTTTCAAATGTTGCTTGATAGTTGTCAACGGTGGTGAGTTGTTTGAGTTTGAAAAGTGTAGCTTGGGGATTTAAAAATGTTGGTAGACCAAAATGTTTTTCAGCTGCTTGAGCCAACGCTGGCCAAGAGGACAGCTGCTTGTTGCGATGCATCCACTGAAACCATGTTAATGCTTGCCCTTCCATGTGAAAGCTAGTGAGCTCTACACGTTCTTTTGGGGTAAAGTAATAGGTAAAGTAGCGATCCGCTTGGAAGATCCAATCGTGCGGATTAGTGCCATCAAATGTGATGAGGGTGATTTTAGGCTGGCGGTTTTGGTTTGGTATGGATAGTAGTGGAGGAGGACGAGCGGTTACTGGCTGGTTTAGTGTCGTAGAAGTTTGATTGTTTGGTGAAGATGGTGTATGAGCATCGAATCTTTAGGTGAAATCGGTCATTGATTTTGTTAAGGATTGGATGGCTGCTTTGATGTCGACTATGTCGGCATTTTGGGATTTGAGAAGAGAACCATGGCTGGACTGGGTGGATTGGATGGCAGCTATGGTTTCGTTGTGGCTATGGAGCTGTGGGATGGCCTCCTCGAGTCAAGTCATGTTGTGGTGGTGTTTGGATGTTCGGGGCGGAAGGTGGAGATCGCAGGTGAAAGCACCAAAATGATGAGGATCTGTAAGTAAAGGTTAGGGAAGGAAGAAATAGTGGGGATGATGGGGACGAAATAAGTTGGAAAAGAAAGGTAAACGGGGGAAAAGTTGCAGACAAATTCTTCTATATCCTTTTTAGTGCCATGAGTACATCTATTTTGCCTTGCCCCTCTAACAAACTTGAGGATGTGGCACTATTTTGGGTGCCAAAACATACACAGTAGCGCCAAAACATACACAGTAGCACCAAAACTTTAGTAAATAACTGAGAAAAAAAAGAAAAGAAAAGCAGCTGTAAATAACAGATAAAGCAGCTACCCACTACCCAATCGATGATGCTAATTGATTCCTTAGTCTAAAAGCTTCATTGATATTCTTGTTACCCTTTTTGGCCGTGCAGCATTTGTATGTGAATTGTCACGCATTGTTTCTTCCTATGTACCGTTATAGGTGGTGTGTGCATCACAATACAATACAAACTATATTTGCATAGTCACGCACGGATTTATAGGAGTTCAACTAAAGTTCTTCAGGTTAGTTTAGTTTTTTGAACAATCATAAACGCATACCATTATATATACCTCGCTGCCTAATACCAGAAGTTCTTAAGCCACATCGAGTGGAGATAGAAATCAACCATTATTCTTTATAGTCAAACCCTAATTGATTTTGGTTCTACTGTCTTAAGCATCAGGCAAAGACCATCCATTTTTTTGCAAGGCTGGAACTGAGAATGGACTCGTTTAGGCTACAGCCCTTTCTAAAAAAATTATGATTATAGAAGTTATATCGATTAGAGTATAAAATGATAAACAACAACTATTCCTCCTTTATTATAAAAACTGAGTTGTGTAATGCTAAATGCATCCCAGTAAACACTTTATTGGATCAGACATGTAAACAAGACAACTTGTAGGCTAGGAAAAATATTCTCTCCATAAATACTAGCTTTTATGCTCTCAAACGATAACAGAAAAGTACATGCTTTGTTTTGTAGTCCATATTTTTATTCATTGAAGTTATCTCCATGTTTGAGGTATTGGTTCTTATTTGAGTAGTCTACATTATGTTAGCAGAAACAAACGACGCAAGAAAGTAAACTGGTATTTATTATATCGTAACAAAGGAAATCAACATAAGTAGTTTTCCTATATTCAACCCAGCTATCAGTTGTCAAAATGGATGACAGTAGCAAAATTACCAATGTTATTTAGTGAACTAATTTATAATAACTTATTCTTCAGCTTACATTATAAATCGATATAAAATAAAAAGCTTTATGCATGTGATAGTGCAGAATTATTGAGTATACGGCAGGGATTAGTTTTAGACAGTCCAACATCTGGTTGCATGGGACTACTCAAACCTGGGGATAGCTACGATGAACTAAAATATGGACAAAAAAACAAAGCCTGCAATTTTCTGTTATTGTTCAAGATATAAAAACTTGTTGTGTATGTTAGTATCATAAATATTGGTTTTGATTTCACACCTCCATTTACACTTATGGCCATCAAAACTAAAAGCACCTCAAATATTTCAAATTTCCTCTGCTGCCCACCGTCTAAATTCATAACCAAAAAATGTAAAGGCCATCAACTCCTTCCTCTACACGAATGCTTCATTCCTCCCTTATATAAATGTACCCTGCGAATCAAATATCTAAAATCAAATTGTTCTAGAAAAAAATTAACATTATCCATTTTCATAACCACATTAGCAATTTTAATTTTTATAAGTGAGTACCTACTTCGTCGGTTGTGAAATGATTCGTCAAATCAACATTTATGCCTTTTGAGTCATTTGATCGAACATCTTGCTTCATATTATCACAACCATCATGTTTATCGTCTAATTTATCATCATTCAAATAATTCATCTATCAAATGACAAAAAAATTTAATGTATCAATTTGTAAAAGAAGATACAAAAGTTATATGGATAAAAACCCTACAAGTCAAAACTTACATTGTCATTCTCTATTGCAACGTCGTCAAATTTAATGCTCTCCAAACTTGAAATTTCGAACGGAGCGGAAAAATATATCCTAAAACGCAATTGAAATCCCTAACCATTAAAAAAAACATATTCTATAACATAATAGAAAAACAATAAAAATCAAGCAATTCTAAGCTCTTTTTTATCTTCATCTTCCATCTTTATTAATCACAAAAGAATATCTGCTTTTGTTAGGGTTTAGAGTTTGAAATTGTAGAGAAGACATGTTTTTCTTAAGAAAAGTACGGTAGTGAATGACTGAATGAAGGAATAATATATGGTGTCCAGAAGAATATAAAAAATAATCATTTATATTAAATTTAAAAAGGTGGTCGGAAGTGTAAACCGGGGTGTGAATAGTAGCACCGTATTATTAATATCTGGCACTGCGAAAAGTTTGGCGAGCTTCTAACCTTTTTTTCTTTGAAGAGTACCTTGATTAATGCATGGGTTTTATAGTCGAAAGATCCCAATGAGTTCAATATTAGTGATGCAAGATGATTTTCAAATTTTTGTTCTTTGATATTTACTCACTGTAAGCATTTCTCCCTCTTCAATTCATTTGTATGAATATATTATGTGTGGTGCAAATGGCAGCCCAGTATCCACTTCCTAATACTGCAATAAAAAAAATAAAACTCATTCAATTTTGTATACTTCTTAATACCATATTACCTCTCCATTCTAATCTCTCACTCAACCAATATTTGCTGAACAAATCACTTAGTCAGCCCTCATCTGAAAACCCTAATCAACAATAATCGTTGTCTACTTCAATATTTCTTGTGGGAAAATTCAAAATTATACCGTTTGAAGCCCTAAATTTACTTAATTGAGTTGACTGGGATTGAGACAACGATGTATCTGCAGCTTTCTTCTTTTTCAGCATTACTGCAACGTCGAACAATTTATTGTTGATCGATTGATTGAAGAATTAGAGTTTCAGAATGGAATGCAAGAGAACTGAATAAGAGACGAGAAGAAAATAAGGTAACGGTGGTGTGGTAGCCCCTATTTTTTACGTTAGGTATTAAGAAGAGTGTAATGATAATTCTTAGGTAATTTTTATTCTAATCCACAATATTAGTAAGTTAATCCATCCTATTTTAGAGGATTGTTGACTTTTACTAAAATTTAGATTTTAATCAGTGTATCCACAATAAAAAAAATACTTATTTTATGTTCTTCTTAGTCTTCTTCTCTGTGTTTTCCGTGTCTTATTTCTGGAATTCTAGCATCTAAATCCAAGCTTAAGCAGAGTAATTCAACGTAATAACAATAAGTAGTTTGTTTAAATTTTTTTATTTTTTTGAAGTTAATTAATTGTATATAAAATTGTTTTTTTTAATATCAACATTATCACATATAATTGTAGTTACATATTTTCTGAAATCTTGAAAAAATTGTACATTAGTAGAATATCATTTTATTCAAATATTGTAATCGAAGTATAGGCTGTTTGGATAACATTCACTATCTAGACCCCCTAAGTAGTTATACTCTCAAACAATTATAATATACAATTTTCTCTTTTATTGATTTGTTAGTGTTGTTTAACTAATTTCTATTTGTCTAATATGTAAATCTTGATTTTAGTTCTTATTTACTGTTGTTTCCCGGTGCAATTGGTGATGTATCTTCAAAATATTAAGCTGTTTGAAAACATTTGATGCAAACTCCTTTACTGGAATTTTGATTTTAGTTTTTATTTTCATAATCATCTACTACCATATCATGTCTGATCATGTTCGGAGATAATTAGTGAACTAATTATATCTAATTGATTGCTTCTTTGCTGAATTCAAGTGTTATCAACTCTATTTTTAACACATATTTATTTGTTACTACTTTATCAAACGATAGGGACAATTCATCACAAATAATTGTGAAATAATGCTGAATTGTGAAAGAAGAAGCACAAAATCGATTTGTTAGCTATATAATAGGGTGAAATCTTTAAGTTAATCCACTTGTGAATTAACTTACAGAATAGTTGTGGATTAACTTATTAAAGTAAAATGGTGGATTAACTAATTATAAACATGGATTAGAATAAAAATTACCTAATTCTTATGGTAATTTTTAGTAGCGGTAATAAGTAGGGGTGAGCAAACGGTCGGTTCGGTTTTACACAAAAATTGCAAAACCAAATTGAAACCAAATCATTGTTTAACCAAACCAAACCAATCCAATTTGAATTGGAACCGAACTTGAACCAAACCAAATTAAATCGGTTCGGTCGGTTAGTTCGGTTATTTTACTTTAACTAGTTAAATATAATTTGCATTGTACATAAAACAAACTAACACAATATCAACATGCTTTAACAGAAATTAACTAGCATGGAACTACATGGCATCATACGCAGCATATAACAGAACATTTAGTGGACCATACAAAAACATAATCATTTTGCAATTATTGACCCAAATTCTCCATTCAAAATAAGTAAAATCTTAATAACATTGTATACAAACAACATTGAATATTGCAGACAACCAAAATGATACACCCAATAAACAGTAGACAGAAAATCATACGCTGCCATGCTGGAACTGGAAGAGAAAAATCTTCAACATCCTTAATCCCTATCACATGCGGAAACATTCGTAAGTACTATTTGACCTGTTAGAACAAAACAAGAGAAGTTAAATCTTGCAACAATTGACTGCTACACACTGTATACAAAATATAATATACGGTGACCAGACTACAACTCAAGCACTAATTTTGATGTAAAAACAAGATAAAAAGAATACTATTCTCCGGAGACAATTGCCTTACCACAATTTACCTTAATATTTTGTATAATTACACATGTAGCTTAACGTGCAATAGCAAAGATTTGGTCATTATTTTGTTAAAGAAAGAAACTAGAAAAATAATTTACAACAGAGAACTGATACTTCATTGATTCCAGAATAAATTATAACGAATGTACATCAAAATTCCATACCTATGGTGATAGCAGGCAGCAGCAGCACCGCAACTTAATGTTGGTTGAACTGAAAATTTGTCAAAGTTCGGTCCTTGATGAGAAGAGGAAAGTAGCTGCAGGCTCCAACTCGGGAGGGCGCAGGCAGCGCAGATCTGAAGTATCGACTAGAGAGCAAACCCTAATCTGATCTGAAGACTGGGTGCGAATTAGATTGCTGAATCGCTGACTATAAAATAGAGAACTGTTTGTATTGAATTTAAAGAGAAATGAGACAATCTAACAGTGAATAAAAGACGTGATATTTATTGCTTCCGTTGAATGGGTGCTTCGTATTCTTCGTCTACAATATTTTGGAGATTTGGAAATTGAAATATGTGAAACGTTGGCTCAGGAAACGAAAAAATAATAATGCCAGCTCAGGTAATGATGGGGTTGAAAATGAATCGCATGCATATCCGGTTATTTCGATCAAACCGAATTTTTTGCTTTTAAATCGAAAACCAATCCATAAACCAAACTTAACTAAAAATACAAACCAAATCCAACCAAACAGCAAAGACAACCAAACCAAACCGACCAAACTAATTTGGTTCGGTCGGTTAATTCGGTTTGAACCAAAC